>LXPE01000053.1:0-21334 GCA_001664025.1 Hanseniaspora valbyensis NRRL Y-1626
ATAATGCAAGAAGCTACCCAATCTGGTGGTGTTAGACCTTTTGGCCTTTCTCTATTAATTGGGGGTTATGATGAGCATAATCATTATCAGTTATATCAAGTTGATCCTTCAGGTTCATATTATCCATGGAAAGCCACATCTATAGGTAAAGGTTCCATAGCTGCAAAGACATTTTTAGAAAAAAGATGGAATGATGAATTAGAATTGGAAGATGCTATTCATATTGTTCTTTTAACTTTGAAAGAGAGTTTCGAAGGTGACTTTAAAGGTGAAAATATTGAAATCTCTATAATCAATGAAGAAAATCTAGATCTATTAGGATTCAAAGGTGATAAAAAAGCTAAAGGTCCAAGATTTAGAAACCTATCTTCTCAAGAAATTAATGACAGATTAGATGCTTTATAATTGGAAAAAAAAAAAAGTAATAAAAAATTTAAAAAAAAAAAATGAAAAGAAATATATACTGTATATATTATATTAATGAAATTTAATTGTGCTTATTTTTTTTATTTTTTATTTATCAAAATACATTTTAAATATTATATTAATTAAATGGTTTCTTTAATGGATCAATGATCTGAGATTTTTTAACAATTGCTCTAGGTTTAATAGATTTAGTGAATGTACTATTGGCAGACCATTCTGGACCTAATGGAATTTGTAAAGATTTTTCATATTGTTCTTTACTTTCATATGGGAATGGAACAGCACTTGCTTGGTATTTCAAATTCTTTTTGTTAACCCTCTCATTGATAATGACATTCTTCAAATTCTTATCTTTTCTTTTATCTTTCTTTGCTACACCTTCAATCTTTTTAATGAATTTTCTTTTATTGTTGTTATTATTTTTCTTTACATCATTTCCTATCCAACCACCCCAACCTGGTAAAGTCATATCAACTTCCTTATCATCTTCATCTATAATAACTCTCTTTTTCTCCTCTTCAAATTTGGAAACAACATCATCTCCAGCAAAAGCTTGACTGATTAAATCTTGATTTTGGAAACCATCATCAACTTCAACTTCATCATTATCATGCTTGTTTGAATACGGATCAATAATATTTAATGTATTTTTTTCAATATCCAAAATAGTTTCATTATTAGTATTTTCTGTATTATTATTTTTACCTTTCCTTGTTTGTGTTTTCAATTCATGTTTAGCTATCTTATTAGCAGCTTTAGACATTTTAGAAGAATCTTTATCAACAACATAAACTTTAGAACTTTTTTTATGTGATTCATCATCTGAACCTTCATCTAACCAAGGATTAACAGCATCAGATTTCTTTTCTTTTTCAGCAGGTTTCTCATCCTTGTTTTTATGAGTATCTTTATTATTTGTGTTACTTTCTAGTTTGCTTTGCTTATTATTTTCAACAGTATTGATAATTTTTTGTTCTTCTTTAACTTGTTCCTTCTCAGATTCATGTTCCTCATCATCAAGTTCTTTTTTACTTGTCATTGCTGATGGAGTATAAACTCTTCTACCTTGGTTTTTAGCTTTGTTGATACCTTCACCAAATTGGTCTTCAAAGATATCTTCTTCCTCTTCACCATTTTCAAATCTTCTCAAAGCTTCCAATTCTTTTTTATTTTGATCTTTCTTTCTTTGTTCAGCATCAGTCATGAACTTCATAGCCAAAACACCAGTTTTTCCAGCATCTTTTCTTTTTTCAAAGTCATCATATTCTTCCTCCAAATCAACACCATCGTCATCATCACTTTGAGCACCTCTTCTTCTACCACTGTCATCTCTTCCGTGTATTCTGTTTGTTAATTGTTCACCTTGTCTCAACATTTCTTCCATTTCATCTCTGGTTTCCTTATCCTTAGTCATACCATGTTTGACCATATCTCTTGCCCATTTAGATGTATTTTTATGTTTTAAAGTCATTCTCTCTCTAGCTCTCTTCAAGTCAGCATCTTCAATATCTTCCTCATCAGAGTTTTCATCATCAAGTAGTTGTTGATTCTTGAGTAATTCTTTTCTTTTAATCTTTCTATAAGATTTAGATTTAATTTTTTTAATTCTCTTTGCCTTTCTCTCTTCTCTAAACATCAATTCTCTCATAACTCTCATTTCTTGATTTCTTTTTAAAAGCTCTTCCTTACTCATCTTAGCAACTGGTAAATCTTCAAAATTATCAGGAGAAATATTAGCAATCTTATCACCTTCATCTTTGATCATAGTGTTTAAATTACTGTCATTTAGCACTTTGTCAACTTTAGATTCAAGGACTGTTCTGACATTGCTTGAAGGTTGAATAAATGCACTACTTTCAACTTTTTTACTATTAGCAGATTCATTTAGTTTAGAGTAATCAATATGGTCTGATTTTCTCAACATTTGAACAGTATCTTGCCATTTAGTGACTTCTTCTTTAGTTATATCATAAGCAACTTTTCTTTCATTTTTTTCTTGCATAGTCTTTGATAAAGGAATCGACATTGCTTTATTGGCTGAAGCATCTGTTGTGGATAATAAGGAAGCTTGTTTAGCATCATTAGCATCCAAAACATTCATAAGATCGTTGATATCTAATTTGTTAGAAGTAGCATGTATATTGTTACTTGATTTACTAGCAAATGGTGAAAATTCATTTTCTTGTTCATAAAGGTTGTTATTGAATTCCGATAGTAATTTGTGATCTAGTTTTTTGCCTTTTCTTATTGTAGAGTTTAATTTTTTAGAAACTGTATTTAATTCAACATTATCATCTTCTTCTTCACTATCTTTTCCAAATATATCATCATCACTGTCTTCTTTTTCTTCGTCATCAGAGTCAGATTCAGAAGATTCAGATTCACTCTCAGAATCATCATCTTCATTATCATTAAGCTCCAACTGGAAATCATTTTCACCGGTTCCTTTTTGTGATTTTTCATTTTTTTTCTTTTGTTCATAAAGTTCATCTTCTTTATCAATATTGTCGTTGACATCCCAGATTGCACTTAATGGCATCAAATCACCTTCATCAATAGAAGTATATTCTTCAGGTTCTTTATCACTATCTTCACTTTCTATTTCACCTCTGCTTCTTTTCTTGTTACTTAATTTCAAATCTCTTACTGTTTGTGAGAATTTTGAATCATATGCATCAAAAAATTCTTCATCAGATCCAAAAGCTTCATCAGAATCAATTTCTTCATCTTCAAAATCTGAACCATCAATATCAAAGTTCTTTCCATATTCATACTTTTCACCATCATCAGAGTCATCATCGTCACCACCATTTCTTTTTTGCTTTTTGAAAGGATTAACAATAGTTCCATTGAGTTTTGCATTGTTGGATCTTTTTACATATTCTTCTGATTCTAATGGACCATTTAATTGTCTTTCAGCAATTTCCAAAGCATTTTGAACTCTATTAGCAACTTTCTTTCTGCTATTAACTTTGTTGTTTTTGCTGTTATTTTTTCTTTTACCAAATGCCATGTTTTTTAAATAAAATAAATATAAAAATGTTAATTAAAAAAAAAAGAATCCAGCAAAGTTTGTTATTGGTTTTTAGTGTTATATTATTTTGTAAATTTAGTTAATTATTGATATATATATATTATAGTAAAGGTTTTTATTTTTTTCAATTTTTTTTTTTGTTAAAGAAAAAAAATATATAATCAAAAAAGTGATGAATTCCCAAAATGGAAAACAAAAAAAAAATATATTACTAATTAATTGATTTGACGTTTTTTTTTTTTCATTTCAAAAAGAAATTACTTTCACGTGAAAAAAAAAGATCTGAGGTAATAAATTATTTTTAAGAGTTTTTATTTAATATATTATAGTTAATTAAATATAAGTAAAGATTCATATTAAAAGTTAATATATATAAGAATAGTTCAAAAAAAAAAAACAATCATTTTAGATCTTGCCATCTAAATTTATTAAATTCATAATTATTTTAACAATAATCCATCTTTGTTTGCTAATTGACTAGCTTGTGGTTGCTTACCTAATTTTCTAGCAAGTTCTTCATCTAAAACTTTGATTGTATTTGATCTTTCTTTAATAATATCACTAATCTTTGTATAATTCATCTTTAAATTGTTTATTTTTCTTTCATAGTAGTCAATAGCTTCTTTACCGTTTTTTTCAATATAATAACCAGTTCCAATATCTAGAATAAATTTGTCATTGTTTTTTTTTAAAGTATTTTTCTTACCAGTTATATACAAAGAGTTTGTTACTGGAATCAACATCTCTTGGTTAGAATCTTCTAGTAAAGTTGGTGAAGAAACTTCTCTAATAGAATCAATACAGTTGTTGAATTTTTCTATAAGAGCTAACAAAGTTTCCATAGAAACACTTAGTCTTTCAGTCTCTTCTTGTAATTGTTTTTTAAAATTTGCTATTTGTTCAACTGGCAACTGAGCTAAATTTAGTTTATTGCTACTCATTTTTTAATTTTTTTAAAAGGTTTGGTTTTTGGTTAAATAGTTTATTCCTTCCTTTATTACCTTTTTTTATTATTATTAGTGTTTTTTTTTTTTTCGTGTATTTGAAAAATTTTCGACTATTATCAATATTAATTTTTTTTTAATGATTTTTTTTGCCCTTCCCATTTTTACAAAAACACACACGTGATAGATTTGTAAAGAATTAAAAGTTTAATCAAAATGTTAGTAAGAGCTACATTAATAATAATTAAATTTTTATTTAGTATTATTTTACTTTTTTTTGGTTTATTTTAATGTAGCTTTTTTTAATTTTTCAGAAAGGAAGTAAGAAGTTAAAGAATCTACGTCTGTCAAATCAATACAATCATAAACATCAGATACATCATCACAATCATTTGTAAATGTATTATTTTCACATTTTGGTTGAGATTCAGTAGAAAACTTATTTGCAACTTTTATAAGATGTAAACGAGGAAGTTTGATTCCAACATCTTTACTGAGAGGCAATTTTGAAATTTTCTTTTGTCTTGTTCTTAATTTATTCTTGAATACTTTGTTTTTAAACTGTTTACTCACATAATGGGGTAAAATTGGCTCTGGACTAGGTGAATTTTCTTTGTCACTACAACGTTGTTGCATAGGTGAATAACTTCTAGAAATATGACCTTGACTACTTATTGCAAATTCTGATTCACAATCTGCATCATTATCATTTGCAATAATTTTGTCATAAAAATTGTTTAAAGACATTGTTTCTGGTTTATATAAAACTAAATACATAATTTAAAATAAACAACTAGTTTAAAAGATAACTATATTTATTATTTTCATTATTTATAAATTTATTATTTTTTAAATAATATATGAACAAAATTTATAAAATTATTGAGTGAATTAATAAAAAAAAAAAACAAAAAAAAAAACATTTTAATAAATTAATAAAAAAAAAATCAGCCGTACAACATTAAAAACAAAAATTCAAGTTTTTTTCTTCTTTAAAAATAAAAAACTGAATTAATAAAAAAAAAAAAAACGAAACATATATATATATATATATTTGACTTGAATAAATTAATTTTTTGTTCCATTTACTTTAGCTTTTTTCACTGTATTCTTTTTGGTTCCAGATTTTGAATTAGTGTTTTTTCCACTTTTAGTATTATCTTTATCAGTTTTTTCAGGACTTTCTATTTTTTTAGTGTAATTTTCAATTTCATCATCATCTTCATCATCAAATAGGTCTAAATCTTCTTCTGCTTCATCATCATCATCACTACCACCAAGTTTTCTTTTGTTATTCTTTGTAATAGCTCCACTTTTACTGGTACTCACATTTTCACCTGCCCCATCTCCATAAGAGCCAAGCATAGAAAAGTTTTCAGGTGCATTGATTTGTTTTTGTAGTATATCTCTTTGTGTAGCCAAATCACTAAGTTCCGTTAATCTTGATAATTTTTCACTATCATTTCTGAATATAAATTTTAAATCATCAATCTTTATTTTTCTCTTTGGTTTTTTTTTAGTAGAACTTTCTCCTAAAGTTGAATTATGATTAGTTTCACTTTTAAAATTATAAAGTTCATATAGTTTCCCAGAAATATCATCTAAATAATTGATTATATACTCATCCAAGCATTTAATATTATCACTATTTGGAGTTTCATTCAATGATGTTAGAAGAGAAGTAATCTCTTTGGAAAAAGTTAGATTACTACTATGTTGATTATTATGACTCATGCTGTATATGATTTGAAATTAAATAAAAGAAGAAAATCAACAATAGATATATGTATTTAAATCTATAAGGTTATTGGTTTACAAAAACTTTTTTTTATTATTAATTAATGGTAGAAACAAAATTAATAAAATTTCGAAAGGAAAAGTAAAAAAAATTAATAAAAAAAAAAAAAAAAAAAACAAACAAAAATCAGTATATAATCACGTGTAAAATCAGAATTTCTTAAAAAATCATAGCAAAAGACAAAAAAGGAAAAGCAAATATCTCATATAAAATATATAATTAAATTAAACACCAAAACAAATTTACAAACAGAAAACTACCAATATAATTTTTATTTATAGCTGATTTGTATTAAATAAATACACTATTTTATTTTAAATCAAATCACTTTAAGTATGAATAATAACACATCTTTCAAGAGTATAGCTGAAGCTTTTAAAAAGAGAAATGAACGAAACAGTCCATCTCCTACCATTAACGATAAACAAGAAAACACAGAAACTTCAGTAGATAGTAACAAAAAACCTATTGTAAATGCTTTTAATAAATACAGCAATTTACAATTGAGAAGCAACAATGAACATATCAATCCCTACATAAAACAAACTAACACCAATGATACAAATATGGAAACAGTTATAACCAGGAGAAAACCAACAATGGTTAATGTATCTAAAAGTCAGAAAGGAAACCCTGTTTTAGATTTACTGACGTCAAAGAACATTCCTTGGCAATATGTTTCATCCACAGCAACAACAAAGATTTTGTATGACTATTCAGTAAGAAACAATAAAAGAATGATTCTTTTTTTAAGTTTAAAATATCATAAATTACATCCTGAATATATTTTTAAAAAAATGAAACCATTGCAACAGCAAAACTGTATTTTATTAATACTAGTGGATATAGAACAACATGAACAGATTCTTAAAGATTTAAATAGAATATGTCTATATAATGGATTTACAATATTAATGGGTTGGAATTATGAACAATGTGGAAAATATGTACGATTCTTAGCTTGATTTATCAGTTCCTTTAATTTTACTATCAAACATTTTAGCAGACTTACTTCCAAATTGAATAGCTCTTTTAGGTTCTAAAGATATATCTCTGAATGACAACATATTTCTAGCAATATTTCTTAAAATTGTTTTATTTCTTTTCAAATTCAAAGGAACAAAACTTGTTGACCATTCTACTACATCTTCATCCAAGAACGGATATCTTAACTCAACTCCATTTATAGCTATGACTTTATCATCTCTATTCAAATTTCTATCATGTATGTTATTTATTTGTTTATTAAGTTCAGGAATCAATTCCTCATTAGATTTGTTATTAAATTTATGGTAACCACCAAACAATTCATCTGCACCTAAACCAGAGAAAAGAACTAATGATTTTTTATCACCAAGAGGTAATTGCTTAGATGCAAAGTAAAAAGCTATGGCAATAGACAAATCCATTTCTGTGTCCTTTGGATACATCAAGTCTAAAACGACAGGTTTATATTTTAAATATTCATCACTTGATACGTTTATTTTATGAAATTTAATATCTACATCTTGGAATTTCTCCATAATCTCTGATGAACTTTTAATACCTAATTTTCTATCTGGGACATCATCTGGTTGCATAGAAGTTCTAGGATTTTCAAATGCAACATTTAATAAATTTAAAGAGAAATGGTTTATTAAATTATTTTCCATAATGATTTCACATAATAGGATTAATATTAAAGAGCAATCTAATCCTCCTGAAAATAAAACACCTACATTGATTTTATCACTAGGCTTGGAGTTCAATGGATGAATACTGGTTAATCTTTTATAACAACTTTCTTTAAGCTTTTTGTATAGTGCAATTTCAAGTTTTTCAACTTCTTCCTCTGTCTCTATAACAGTTTCATTAACTTTATAATCTCCTTTATTTATCAAATTTGAATCTATAACTTTATTATTTTCAGAGTCATAAATGTATATTACATTGTTTAGACAATTAATAAAGTTTTCTTTATAAGGTGAATCTATGCTTGAACCATTGCAAGATGTGACTATTAGTTCTTTAGTTTGGTTAATAAAACAATATGACAAAGATCTTTTACCAATACTATCTCTTCCAAAATAGTTTCTCCCAGTAAAAGTATCTATTATATTATATGCAAATTCCCCTTTTAAAGATCTTATAAGTTTGAAAATTTCCTCATCAATTAAATCTTTATTAACATTTTTATCTTCAATATCAAGTAATTTATCATTTATAAACTTTGTATCATTACAATTTGCATCAATCTCAGAATTGTATAACTCACCATTGTATTGAATTATAAATCTTTCATTTTTAATTGGTTGTTTTGTGAAAGGTGATCTTAAAGATAAAACAGAAGATAGAAGAAGTGTTTTACCATTATTGATAGATTCGAAACCTGAAAAATTTGGTCCTCTACTAACTATATATGAACATTTATTTATAAATATGTCATCTACATTTTTTGTTTTAAAAACAGAAGATACATTTTCAAAAGTGTTTTCCTCAGCACCTTCAAATTGTAAAGAAAATTGTTCATGAGATGAATTTTCTTTTTTGCTACCGTTATGGTACATCAAAATACCACACATCTTGATAAATTAATATATATATATAATAGATAAAAGATTAAAACAAGTTCTGTTTGGTTCTTTTAAAAATAAATAAATAATTGATGAGGTAAATTAATTTGAAATTTTTTTTTTTTTTTTGTTAACAGGCTCGGATTTATAAAATTTGTCGTATTTTTTTTTAAAAAAAAAAAAAAAATTAGTTGTAATTTTTAAACTCCCTTGTTTCGGAAGAAATGAGAGGACATTGTTTGATTAAATGCAAAAAAAAAAAATACACACATATAGTAATGTATATATCAAAAAAGTTACAAGAAACCACCGTAAAAAGAAAATAATAAACGGAACTGTGCAATATGTCATTTGAAGAGCAATTTGACAGTAATAACAACAATACTGATCATTACGATGATGACAATATTGACAGCTTTGATATGCTTCATGATAATAATAACAGCAATGAAGGAGAAGAATACAAAATTAACTTAGACGAAAACAATGATAAGAAAGAGGAAGAAGAAAAAGTAGTAATAGAAGATGATGATGATGAAAAAGTTGAGAAACCGGAAGAAGAGGAAAAACTAGATTTACAAAAAGATGGTAACAACATTACTTTTGATAATATTGAGAAAAAAGATATTGATGAAAAAGTTTATGAAGATGAAAGAAAAGTGATGAATGATAAAATTGACAACACTTCTCAGAATAGCCTAGAAGATCTTGTTAAAAACACAGGAATTGATGCCAAAAAAATTATTTCTAACTCTGAAACTAAAACCATATTTGATTTTAAATCATTCCTAAATTTTTTAAGAGATCCTAAAGCAGAACCAATATTGAAATATACAAAATCTTTTATTAATCAAGTGCTGAAAAGTGATAGATGGTATACTTTTAAAGAGCAAAAAAGATTAATAGAAGATTTTGAAGATTTTATTTATAAAAAATTTGCAATTTATGAACCATTTAAATTGATGAATGCTGATGATTTGAATAACTGTAAAGATTCCATGGAGAAATTGCTTACAAATAAATTATATGCTAAGATATTCTCTCCTATATACTACAACTTGAGTTTGAAAATGAGTAAGATGAATCCAAATGAAAAAATTGATTTCCCTAAAGATCATTTGAAACTTGTTAAAAATGATCAACAACTATGGAGTAATATAAATAAATTTGGTAGTATTATAACCCTTGAGAATTTAGAAATATACAATCTTACAGAAGTGAATGCAGATATGTTGAATAAATTTTTCAAAGTTTTCAACAGAGAACTTTGGAAGATGGGTAAGTTTAGATCTCCTAGAGATAAGTTGGTTTGTTTATTGAACAGCTGCAAGATTATATTTTCATACTTGAAGAAAATTGGGAACAAGGGTTTAACTGCAGATGATTTTATGCCATTATTAATCTATTCTGTTTTAAAACTTCCAGCTTTGGATAGTGAAAATTATTTTTTATTATCAACAGCATCTTATATTGATAATTTTAGACAAGCAAATTTCTTGAAAGGAGAGGAAAGTTATTATTTAATGAGTTTCCAAGGTGCATTACAATTTATTTTAGAATTGAATGAGGAAAATATGTTTGAAAAATTTAAAGTGAAAGATACTGAATTTTTCACAAATAAATTGAATGAAAGAAAAGGATTGATTACAGCAACACAATTAGAAAAGGAAGAACAAATTAAACAAAAAAAATTTGAAAAAAAATTACATGAAAAGGAAGAAGAAGAACTTAAGCAGAATCAAAATTCAGCTGCTGGTTCCTGGCCATTGAGTAGTTGGTTTGGTGGTTCTTCTCCCACAAATCAAGAAGATTCTATACTTTCTAAATTTTCAAATTTAATAACAACAACAACTACTACTACTGAAGATGAAAATAAAGACACCAATCAAGTAATATCAAAGGAAAAAAATACTGAACCTAGTAATATAGAAATACAACAACAAATAGAAAATCAAATCAAACAGTCTGAACTTGAAGATTTAAGTTCTTTAAAAGATATGTTCCCTCAATTAGATGAAGCAATAGTTAAAGACATTTATATTCTAAAGAATAGAAACATAACTCAAACTATAGAGAGTATATTAGAAATGTTATAAAGAAAAAGTAATTTGCTTCAATAGAAAATACATGGTCGGGTAGTATTTGTACAAGAAAAAAAAAAATATATATATGTGGCAAACTTTAGGGTGTGCCAGTTTTGTTCTTTCCAAAAAAAAAAAAAATAAAACAACTTAACAAAACTCCGCTGTTGCTGAATATTTTTTTCCTAGTAGCTTTTTTTTTTTTTTCTGTCCTTTTCACCAGCATTAACACCGACAAGAAGAAGAAGAAAAAATTTGTGGCGTGTCTTGGAAATTTATTTTTATTTATTCATTAAAGAGAGAAAAAAAATAAAATAAACAAAATAAAGTGTATTTCGTATATACTTTTAATTTGTCTCATTTTTCTTTTTTCTTCTAGAAATTACCTAACAAATATATAATTACATAAAAACCAAGTATTATAATTTCAATTTGTTTTATTAATACGTGTTCAATTTGTTAATTATATATTTCTTTTTTTTAAATATATATATATATAATTTTATTAATATTACCTAATTATTATTTTAATTTGAGAACATTACAGCGCATCACTTTCTATTAATTATATAAACTATTATTATTTTTTTTTTTTTAAATATCGAAAATAAAAAATAATAATAATATTATAAACATATACTTAGTAATAAAAAATAAAAAAATTAATAAACACCAAGGACTCTATTAAAACCTATTCTATTTGTTATACCACAACACATACATAATAATGAAAAAAAACAATTTAGTTCCACTACTCCTTTCAATTTCCCTTATATTTTCAACATTTGCATCAGCACTATTTGTTGGTGATGATCATGTAATTCACTATATGAACCAAAGTCTTCCATACCATTCTAAAATAAGTAACTCAACAATAAATGATTTAAACAGTATAAATAGTAAAGTTAGACCAAGTCTTTTGAAAATTGTTAACAGTGATTTTTTCAAGTTTTTCAAATTGAATCTTTTTTCAGAATGTCCATTTTGGGATGATAATAATGGATTTTGTACAAATAGAGCTTGTGCTGTAGATGTTATTGAAGATGATTATGAAAATTTACCAGAATATTGGAAACCGGAAATGTTGGGTAAAATTAATGATTTAAATGACTTAGACAATCAACCAATTGATGCTCAAGATGAGCTTTTAAATCAACTTTGTAACAAAAAATTTATTACCGGAAACCATTATTCTCCATTAAACTGTAGAGATATTGACTATTGTGATGTTGATTATATTACAAACCATCCTGATGCTGTCTTGGTAGATTTAACAAATAATCCTGAAAGATTCACTGGATATGGTGGTGAACAAAGTGGATTGATTTGGAAATCTATTTATTCTGAAAACTGTTTCCAACTAGAGGACAATGATAAAGCTAGTCTTGCTAAAGAAGTGTTTTTTAAATTAATATCTGGTATGCATGCCTCTATTGCTATTCATTTATCTAACGATTTCCTAGACACAAAGACAGGAAAATGGGGTCCAAACTTGGATTTATTCATGTTTAGAGTAGGCAATTGGACTGAGAGAATTGAAAACATTTATTTCAATTATGCTATTGTTGGAAAAGCCATTCAAAAGATATTACCATTTTTACAAGAATTGGAATTCTGTTCCCAATATGATCATGAAACTTTAAATTTGTTGTCTAATGTATCTTCAGATATAGATTCATCAATTTTCAATGAACATTTGATCTTTGATGATGAATTAAGTTCAGAGGTTAAAGATCAATTTAGAATCAAATTTAAAAACGTTACAAAAATTATGGATTGTGTCCATTGTGATAGATGTAGATTGTGGGGTAAAGTTCAAAGTACCGGTTATGCCACAAGTTTGAAGATTTTATTAGAAATGGACAATGACCCAATGTTTGTTGTTAATTCTTTAACAAAATATGAGTTGATTGCTTTATTAAATACATTTGATAGAATTAGTAAAAGTGTTCAATTGATTAATGATTTTGAAATTATGTTCAATGAAAAATACAATAGTGAATATGAATCTCCAAAAAAAAACAGTTCAAATATTTTTAACATGGCTATTGACAAGATAAGTGAATTATCTCAAAAATTGAGTTTTGGAAATGATAACACAAGTTTAGATGAGGAAAATATATCTGTCGATGTTATTTTACCAGAAGAAGAAGAGGAAATAAAAGGGGATAGCTTGGCCAAACAATTTGAATCTTCTTGGAATCAAGAATTTAACGAAGTAAAAAATGCTTTGAAATTTGTTATTCAAAGTTATATTGATTTCCCAAGGAACCTTTATAATTTAGCTTTATTAAAGTTGAATGATTTATACAACAAGTTTATATATTAAGTGTTAATTATATGTTTTTTCTTTTAAATAAAATATAGTATTATTTTTAATTAATTAAATTTTTTATTGACCCGGACATTATTTAAAAAATAATTGGTTTTGTAATTTATTTTTTTTTTGTCGGGAAAATTAGGAAAAAAATTATATAAAAAAAAAAAAAGAAGTTTAAATAATATGTTTAAAATAAAAAAAAAAAAAAAATAGAATGAACAAGCATCTATTGAAAAAAAAAAAATAAATAAAAATATCCCTCAATAGTAAATTAAAATAAAATAAAAAAAAAACAATAAACCATATTTATACACCATTTAAGTTAATAAATTTACTATAAAAAAATTCCAATTTTTTTTTTTTACTTTAAATAATATCATAATAATTAATAAAAGATTTTAAACATATTACATTATTGTCTATTTGTTTGTACTTTTAGAGATATAATTAATACTTTATTTTTTTTTAAATATTGGACACAAATATGCAATTCTCATTAATGGAAGAGCAACCAATTCAACAAAACCTTTTTCATATAAAAGTGAAAAAAGTATCAAAACCTTTCACAGATGCTTGCTTTACATGCAAGAAAAGGCGTGTGCAATGTGATATGACAAAACCATTTTGTAATACTTGTAAATCTAAAAAGAATTTAGTATGTGAAGGATTTGATGTTAAACTTCGATGGTCTGACCCAATAGAATTTGATATATATGGAGAGATATCAGCTAACCCTAAACATAGTAAAATTTTAGACTCAGATAATAAAGATCCGCAATATCAAAGACGTAAAATTAAGTTTTTACATTATAAAGAAGAATATGAATATTATGATGAGATGGATGATGAACTCACTGCTTTAAATAAAGTTTTGTCACAACATAAAAACAAGATAATGAATGGAGAAACATGGATAATCAAAAAGTTTGGTGTCTTTGAAGGAATAAGTTTTAGCAAAATATTGCATCAAAGACGACTAAAGAAACAGAAATTACGAATGCTTAAAAAGAAACAGCAATTAATGGAAAAGGAAGATAGACATAGAGCTAGTGGAAAAGCTTTTCCATTAAAACACCGAAGAAATAAAAGAAAGGCTGTTTCAAGAAATATACAGAAAAAAGAGAAGGATGCAATAACAGGAAGGTTTGAAGATGATATATTTGTTTATGATGACAATATCACCAGGCTTCCTAGAAACTTACGACAAAAACAGAATACGAATACTACTATTATTACTACAAATAATAATAATAATCCAACAGACCCAATGTTAATAGACAATGACTCTAGATTTTTCACAGATTTCTTTGAACAGTTACATTCACCATTTACTTCACAAAACCCAGGATTAAGTAAGAAAGTATTCATACCTGAAACCCCAGTTGCATTGACTAACTCAGTCAATACTAATAGTAATAACATTAACAACAGCATAATTCAAAAAGAGGGAATGAGACAGGGAAACAGAAATAATAATAATAATGTTGAATGGAATGCACTACCATCATATTTGGAAGATATATTTAAAAACCATCAAGCTGCATTTGATATAGACAGCAACTCTAATAATAACACCGAATTGAGTCATGAATTATTAGGCAGTAAAGAGTCATTAGCCACAAATTCAGCTTTATCTTTGGTAACTAGCAACAATGAGAAAACGGATCACATTAATTTAGAACATGGCGATGGGATAGCTGTATATTATAAACAACCACATGTCAGCATTGAGAGTTTAACAGATAATCATTTACATAGAAAAGATGATTTACAAGTAATCACTGATGACAAAAATGACATCAGAAACAATGGTATTCACAATAATCATAATAATCATTCTGAAGGGTATAATTTTTTGAATGAGCCTCTCACTCATGAAAACAGTACTTCTAATATTGCTGGCAATAAAAACAATTCTATATCCCTATCACCAATTGAAAACAAATTATTATTTGAAATAAAAGACTTGGAAAAAAGAAAACATATATTGAAACAAGAAGTTGATAACTTACTATCGCTTAAACAAAAACTCATAAAGGAACTTTCAGATTTGGGAAATTAAATATGTTCTTATATTTAACCTTTTTTTTTTATAATATAAAAACTTAATAACCTAATATATTTATTATTATTAATACTTTAATATAAGTTTTTTTTAAATTTTTATAGTAACTAGGATTCGGAAATCTGTTTGCGCTCTGTTTATATATACTTTTTCTTAAATCCTTTTACAATTGTTAAATTGGTTTACAGTAAAAACAACAAAAAAAAACCCCCCCTTTGGCACTAACTGTGATTTTTTTTTTTTTTTTAAACTACGGGGTGAAAGATCTGGGGAAAAAAAAAAAAGTTTTTTTCAAAAATACTATATAAATAAGTGGTAAATAATAATTATTTAAATAAATTAATTAACTATTATAATGAAAGAAATAAATATCATTTTTTAAATAATAAAACCAATAAGTAATAATAATTAAAAAAAAAAAGCTTATAAACCAATATATATATATATATTTAAAACAATTTAACTAATAATGACTTTATTAAACGTTGCTGTCATCGGAACTGGTATCTTTGCTACCGACACTCATTTGCCTGTTTTACAATCATTAAACAAAGAATTCAAAGTTACTGCTTGTTACAATAGATCAGTTGAAAAAGCTGAAAAATTCAGTAAACTAGCTAATTGTAAAATTTACACTGATGTTGAGGAATTATTTAAAGATTCAGAAATTGATGTTGTTGATGTTTTAGTTCCAAATCAATTTAATTTAACTTATGTAGAACTAGCTGTTAAATATAAAAAAAATATCATTATGGAAAAACCAGTAAGTGCTACTTTAGAAGGTTGTAAGAAAATTTACAAACTCGCTCAAGAAAACCCAGATATTTTCATTGGTGTTAATGAAAATTGGTTATATTTGAAAGCAGCTGATTTATTGACAGAAAACTTAAGCAAAATTGGTAACATTGAATCTTTCACCTATAATTCAACAGGTCCATTTGTTTCTCACAATAAATATGGTACTGCTTGGAGAGCCCATCCAGAACACATTGGTGGTTATTTGAGTGACGGTGGTGTGCATCAATTAGCTTTATTAACTGAGGTTTTAGGTCCTATTGCCAAGATTTCTAGTTTGACCAAACAGATTAGAAAAGAGTCTGGTACTGATGATACTTGTTTTTCAACTGTTCAAATGAAGCAAGGAAATAATGTTATTGGTACTTACACATACTCCTCTGCTTTTGGACAAACAGATAAATGGGTTATTTTCAAGATATATGGTGATAATGGTTCTTTGTTTTTGAATTTATCCAATAAATCAAAACCATACATTGAATTAAATGTTGGACCAAACGCAGAGACTGTTGTAACCAAGAATGAAATTATTGAATTCTCTGAAACTAATCACTTTGGTGTTGAGTCTGAATTCAAAGCTATGCATGATGCTATTGTTAACAAAAAAGCTTACAGAGGTTCTGTTCAAACTTGTGGTCATCACTTGTTTATTGTAGGTGCTATTTTGGAAAGTAGTTCTAAAGGTGGTGCTATGGTTAATGTTGAGCAATTATAATTTGTTTATATATATGCTGAATATAAAAAAATATTAATTTAATTTACTTTACTTTATATACATTTATATTGTTATATTTAAAGGATAGAAAATACTTTAATTTTTAATATAAAAAATATTAATTTACTTTAAACTATACTTCTTGTAATTTAAATAACATCAGAAAAAAATTGACATCAAATTTTAACAGGGTTCCATGGCCAAGTTGGTTAAGGCGTGCGACTGTTAATCGCAAGATCGGCGGTTCGACCCCGCCTGGGACCGATTATTATTTGTATTATATTTTTTGCTATTTGAAAAAAAATGCAAAGTATATTTTATCATTATTATTAATTTTTTTAAAATTTAATATAAAAAAAAAGAGTTAATTATTTTTTTTTTTTTTAACTTATATATTCTATAATGGATTATTTGCAAACAATTCTAGTCTCTTCTTCAAATAATCACAAACGACTGGATCATCTTTGTTTACCATCCATTCAAAAATGTTTTCTTTATCACCACATATAACATTATAGTAAGATTGAATTATTTCATTCTCCATATCTAAATCTCCTAAACATTCTTTACTATTCAAACCTCTGAAATGTTCATTATCATAAGTATATTCTTGGTTAACAGCTAAACTTACAGGATTGAATTTAGGTAAGTTACAGTGTGCAAATAGAGCATGGGATTTAGACAAATCAGCTCTAAAATACTTGTCTCTAAAATGGATAGGATTGTAATCTTCCATATCTTCAGAGTCCTTGAATTCGTTATTATGCATCATTTCTCTTAATTTCTTTTGAACAAGATAATCTTCTCTAAAATCCTTTTGATAGTAAGCAACACCTCTATAACCACCATTTTCTCCTTGCTCATGATATCCATCCAAGGAAGGAACTGATAACACTTGGTAATATGGCAAATCTAGTACATGTGCAGCAGCAATGAAAGTATCTTTATCACCTTGTCCTGCAGCATATTGAGACAATAAATGATAAAACAAATTAGGACCATGTACATTGTAATATAAAGAAAGCAATAAAGTCTTCCAATGATGTCTTTTACTAATCATCAATTGACCTGTCTCTGAAGAAGGATCTGGAATTGTTCCTTCAAAATCATGGTAAGGAATCTTATTCATATCATCAATATCAGATCTCATTGGTGACCAAGCATCAATGAAATTTCTTACTCTTCTTTCCAAATTAACTTTGATGTTTGCTGATTCATAAAAAAATGGATGTGTGGTTCTTCTCCAGAAATCAGGCCATAAAATCAAACCATTTTGGGTGAAAGCTTCATTTTTAAAAATATGATCCAAATTTTTCAATGGATAATCATCTGCATCTAAAAGTAAACAATTTTCAAATGATGAAGCCATTAATGCTAATGATTTATATTGGAAACCTTTAAACTTATATGTACTCAAAATATCATCACCAAAGATTGAATCCATGTAAATACATTTACCATTCAATTCACTGGATAACATATCACAGAATTTTTTATCAACATCAGATTCATTTTCAGGAATCAAAACTTCAATTGGTAATGTGGTTCCTCTGCTTCTTATCATTTCTATAACAGAGTATGCAAGAACAGAGTATTGTCCACCAGCCACAAAGACTATACCATTACCTTTATATTTCTTGGTTCCAGGATATTTCATATCATTAGTATGCAAGACACTTTCTATGAAACTAGTGTGTCTTTCCTTAATTTTTTCTTTAACAGAACCTTGAACTTTTAGGTAGTTATTTTGTAATGAGTCATATGTTAAAAGAGGCCATTCAGTATCTACAGATTCTTCCCAGTAGCCTGGACTTGGACTTTTCTCCAGATATGTACCTAAAGAAGTATCTAAAAGTTTTGAAGCAGTATCTTTTTCTTTAAAATTATAACTGCAAGGATCTGTGACTCCAGGATTGTATTCTGTGAAAATTTTTCTTATGATTTCACCAAAAAACTTTTGAATAGCAACTTCTCTATTTTCTTCATCTTCTTTTGAGTCTGGTACTGCTGTTTCAGTTTCTTTCATTGTTGATATTGTTGCATCCGGAGTTTTTTGAAGAACTGTTGGTGTACCTGTAGAATCATTTGGATCAGAGACAGAATTCAAAGGAGAAACATTGTCACCATTATTTATAGCTTCTTGAGGGACCTTAATAATTTCAATTTGACTGTTGTTGTAGTGGTCTCTTTCAGAAGATATATTGATTAAAAGTAAACTAGTTAATGCAATAAATAATAGAAATAAACATATGGTGTTACTACTGCTATTAGATCTTTTAACATAATTTAAACCTCTCCTTAGACTACTAAGAGTGATCATTCTTTTTTGAAAAATTAGTGGCTAAGTTAGGTTTAATGTTAAAAGTTTGGGTTTTACAAATAAAGTCTTTTTAAAGACTAAAATGTACTAATATCACTGCTTATTTATAGATCAAAAGTAATGTTGTTTTTTTTCTCTCTCTCTCTCTCTCTCTCTGTTTCGTGAATTTTTCGGAAAAAGTTTGAAAAAAAAAAATGAAAAAAAACAGGAGAATTTAATTTAGAGTCGGATTTTATTTAATATTTCTCCAAAAAAGATAAAAACAAAAACAAAAAAAATTTTATATATTAGTTATTTTTTTTTTTTAAAAAAAACACAAATTAACAAGGATTTAATAAAATAATTAATAATATATATAACCATCCCCCACAAAACATTAATAATAAAAACCTATTGGGGAAAAAAAAAAAAAACTATTTTTTATTTATTGAAACAAACAAAATATATATATATATAGGTGGGAAGAAATACATACATATTTAAAAACAAATATATCTTAATTTTTTTTAAAATTTCCATTTAATAAAATTACCAATATGTCTTCTGAAGAACAACCGAAATCCGCTACTCCAAGCTTTTATGGCTCATCCAAACAACAACAAAATTTTATGAAACAAATTGTTCTGCAATACTGTAACTTGAATAATATTAATATACAAAATTACCTGCATAACAAAGATATAATCAAAGAGATACAAAGAAAATCTGTAAACTATTATAATTGGTCTGTTTTATCCAAACCATTAACTATCAAAAACAACACTAATCAAATATCATCAAAAGTATTTGCTGAGACTGTTGATGCTTTAGTTGAAAAATATAAAGAAAGAGAACCAAGTTTCACTATACATCTTCATGCAAAGATAGTTAAACTTACTATAAATGAAAAATCAATGATTTTGAAAAATAGTGATGATATTGTTAAAAACTTATTGGAAAATATTGCTAG
This sequence comes from Hanseniaspora valbyensis NRRL Y-1626, assembly GCA_001664025.1. Taxonomy (NCBI): domain Eukaryota; kingdom Fungi; phylum Ascomycota; class Saccharomycetes; order Saccharomycodales; family Saccharomycodaceae; genus Hanseniaspora; species Hanseniaspora valbyensis. The sequence goes on from LXPE01000053.1 coordinate 20,000, forward strand.
AAACTCTATTCCAAATGATTTTATTGAACTTGTTGATGATTTGAGAGTAAATTATTATGAAGGAAATTTATTAGTCAAAGTTATAAGTTATAGAGAGGGAAAACATAATGTGAAAACTTTTTTAACAATATTGAAACCTACAAATTATACCATATATCAAGATATTTTATCTATTCAGGGTCTCCGAGCCCATGATTATTTAGGATTATCACTCGAATCAATGATTTTAAATCTTACAAAGAGGGATTTAGATTTAGAAGGAAGTAATGAAAATGGAAATAAATACAAAGTTGATCCCGATTTTGTTGTAACACATAGACCTTTGAGTGAGGTTGAAGGTACTAAAGAGCAATTGAAGAACATACCTTTGAAAAATATAGAAACTGATGAAGAACTTTTAATGTTTAATAATATGAAGAAAAGAGAAACAAGCTTCTTCAACAAATTACCAATGTACAAACAGAATGTTAAAGTTGAAAAACAACATCCATTAGCTTTAAGATTCCATACTTATCAACCTCCTACCAAAAGCACTGGTGCTGCTGGTGGAAAAGGTAAGAATGGTGCTGGTAAAAATGCTGCAGCAGGAAAGAGAAAAACTCCTGCACAACCAAGAAAAAGAAAAGCTTCTGCACAACCAAAAAAGAAAGCTAAAAAGAAGAAAACGGAGTAAGTATTATTGTAATTATTATATATATCAAATCAAGAGTTTTAAAATAATCACATGACTAGGTGCTAAATTTCAAATTATCATTTTTTTTTTTTTTTTTTTGTCTTCTTTGTTTCAATTTTAAAGGAAGATTTTCCTTATTTTGTAAAGAAAAAAAAAATATGTATATATATAAATCTTTCCTCCAAAAATAAATAAATAAAAAAAAAAAAATCTCCACATTTAGTAAAAAAAAATATATAGATTTTTTCAATTTCATTTTTTTTTTTTTTTTAGAAATATCTTAATTATCTAACCAAAGGGAATAAAAATAGATAAGTTAAATAAACAAAATAAATATTAACTCTCTTAATATGCTGGAGTTTAAAATTGATAAGAAATTAGAATCAATTGAAGATGTTAGTGAATTTGTCAATTTTTGTATTCCATACTCTATACCTGAATATAATGATGTTGAAGAGAGGGGTTCAGATTTAGGTGATTATATGAGTTTGATTAAACCTAAAGAGTATGATTTTATATATAAAGTACTTAAACATGCTATTAAAAGCTCATACAAAGTTGGAGATCCAAGAAGATATCAATTAATAAAATATTTAGCTGACTATGAGCTTGTGGAATATCATCATGAATATTCTGCTACAAGAAGTTATGACGCTTTTAAA
>LXPE01000054.1:0-20716 GCA_001664025.1 Hanseniaspora valbyensis NRRL Y-1626
TATATCTTGGAAACTGTGTTATCACAGGATTCACCATTCCACCAATATATTGTTTCATAACACTATTTTCTTTAAATGAAAAAATAAATTTAATTTGAAATTTTGATCCATGAAGTGACTCAGATATCTTGCTAAATCTGAAAATAGTATTGAAATCAAGTAATGGATAATCATCAAATTCTTGTAGAAAAATGTAGATGGAAGTTGGAGAATCAATATTAATATCGTAGTATAGTAATAAATTCTGCAAGTAATCTTTAAAACTGGAAAAAGTTTCAATTGCCCTTGAATCCAAACCAGATTTAATATTTTTGATCTTGGCAAAGGCCAAAGCAGACATCTCTTCACTGCCTTTTTCATAAGACAAATCTTCACTATCATTTATCTCATCTTCTGGATATTTTTTGGCAAAAAGTGTATAAAGTTTTCTACCTATCTCCCTCATAAGACTCTTATGATCAATAACACTCCCTTTCTTGACCACTATATATTCATAACATGTTTGACTATAATGTTGTAGTACCTGTCTCATAACATAATTCACACCACTACTTTTAGGCCCATTTATAAACTGAACAGATGGCATTGTTTGTGGGAGATTATAAAGATCTAAAAACGAGGTCAACTGAAGGATTTGTTCTTGACGATATGTAATGTTTAAAAGATCTGGTATATTATTAATGTTATCATTGTCAAATGTATTGTTGTATTCTTCATTTATTTCAGATCCATCTTGACTATTATCACCATTCATTTGTTTTCAGAAACTTCAATTAATAATTTTGTGAAAGATGAGGGTATGCTAATGAGATGGTATATTTTGGTTTTTTATATCTATAATTTCTTGATTTAAAAAAAAAAAAAAAAAAAAAAAATTGTTTATACTTTTTTATGAAAAATCGGGCATATAATTTATTTGTATATTTTTTTTAAAAATTAAATAGGTTTTCATTTTTTATATATCTATATATTCAATCCGTAACTCTCTTTTATATATATTATTATAACATTTTTTCTAATACATTTTTCAAATTTAAATTCATGTATTCACTACAATCTGCCAAAAGCTTCATTTCTAAATGAACACTTTCAGAAACCAATGTATAGAAACCTGAACAATCACAATTCAAAGACATTAAATCTTCTTTAATACTACCACATTTATTACATTTTATATCTTGTGTATTATAATTATTAACAATATTGATAGCTTTCTGTAACAATAAATTCATAATAACATCGTTTTCAAATGGTTTGTGACAATCAGTACATACAATAGATTTATCATTTTTACTGTTATTATGAGATTTGTCTATTATATCTTCTGCCTCCTTGATACTACTTTTGTTTGTTATTCTTTGGAATTGGAAACAATTACCACATATTACATCACCAATATGACAAGTTTGTAAAACTGGTGGTTGACCATCAGCAGAAAATTCTTTAATATCAAAAATGGATAGCAAAAGTTTTCTCATTTTTCTTCCTTCCAAATCATCAACATTCAATGTCAAAACTTCATTCAATAAACTGACAAAAAGGACTAATGGATTGGTGATAGTTTTGTTTTTAGTACTGGTTAACCCAGGCAATTTGACAATATCAAATTGAGAGGACAAATCAGGTTGAATTATATTCTCTGTCTGTTTCTGCCATAATCTTTCAATTCTCTTGTACAAATCTTTAGCAAAAAACTTAGTATAACCAGTTAAATTATTGAAATTCTCATTCTTTCTTTTCAATAAACAATCAAACATTATCAACATCCAATCATCAAACTCTTTTCTGTAAATCAAAGGTAGTGATTTTTTGACAATCCACTTAGAATCTAAAACATACTCCAAATCATTATCATTTCTATTAGAGCTATTGTTGATATCATCATGTTTCAAATATCTACCCATGAAATTATTCATATCTTTGAAAATCAATAAATCATAAATTCTAACAGGAATAGGAGAGATGTAGGTTAACAAAGGATTTTGAAGAGCTAAGTTATCTAAAATATAATTCGAAAAAGTAATACTATTTTTCAAATCAAATCTATTCTCTAAAGATATCAAAACAGAATCTTCCTCTTCATCTCCCTCTGCAGCATAAATGATTTTACAATCTTTGGAGATTTGTTTTCTTAAAACATTTTTACTCTTTGAAAGAAGTTGTGACAACAATTTAATCAAACTTTCACCTGTTAATGCAGAATTTTTTGAATACAACCATGGTTCTAGTAAATTTAATAAACTATAGTTATGTTTAGAGTTATACAGTTCCTTAACTAATTGTCTTAAAATAGCCATTTTAGAAATTGTTATTGGTGTAATATCTTCTTGTGTAGACAAATCTATTTCTGTTAATAACAAATTAGATGTTAAAATAGAATTGATAAGTTGATTCTTTATTTTAATCAAAACTGTAACTTGAGGATAAACCCCTTTATGATTTATAATATTTTGGAAATGAGCATCTCCATCTTTTTTGTTTTTCCCAGTTAATGACCAATCTAATATATGATTTTGTTTCATTAATCTTTCACCAAATTTATAATCTATGACTCTTATTTCATTTCCTAAATTAGCAACTGGAATCTTGTTCAAAGTAGATATATCAACCAATGATTTATACTGTTCTTTGTAAACAGAAAAATGTTTATAAATATTGTTTGTCAATTTCTTGTTCCAGTTTTGTAATGCTACTTTAATCGGTTTGTTAACATTCGCTGTAGTTATCAATGGATATTTGTCTTTAATAGAAGTTAAATTAGAAGATATTTCTCCATCATTCAACATGAAAATAACATTGCTTTGATTTTCTAAAATCAATTCTGTCAATTGTTTATTTATCATATTGTAAAACTTTTTTTTATTTGCTAATTGCTCTATGGAAACAGACATTCCATAACCAAATTTATCACTTAAATTTTTACTATTCAATGGATTAGAAGTTTCACTAGGTTTCAAAACAAATATTGATATCAAATCTTCATTAGTCAACTTATCAAAGGACATTATACTGAAGGTTGTATATCCTAAGACTGTTTTGACAATAGATAGGTTTATGAGATTAGCATTTGGCAAAATGTTACCAATGTTTGTAGTTGCTGCACCAGATCTATCACTAATAGATCCAACTTCTACAGAATCCAAATGTTTAAGATCAAACCCATGTTTCAAACCATTATTAACTGTTTTCAAATCAACTGTTTTAATCAAATTACCAAGTCTCATAATTAATCTATCAACTGAACTAATCTCATTTTCCAATAAAACATATTTGTGAATGAAAGAATGAACATCATTTACAAGTTCATCATAATGGGAATGTGGTGTTGTACATTCAAAAACTTTTTTCTTTTGTTTTTCATCAGATGAAGCTATCTTATTACTCTTTGTAACTGTAACTAAAGAATCATCCACTTTCAATTCATCTTCATCACTGCAAATGTAAAACATTTTAGGTGTCTTAATTTTAACATTTATTAGTTTATCACCAGTAGATAACATTGCAATGGTAATATCTTTATCTTGAGGATCTTCTTTATAAGAAAGAACTTGCCATTCATTAAAGGATTGTGTCAATGTTGTCACTTTTCTAGTATTATTACCTTGCTTTTGGTTTCTATTACCAAATACACTGTTTCTAGATATTCTCTGTTTAGCTTGTTGTTCCCACATTTGTTTGTTATAAGCCAAAAATGAAGTATATGAAGTCTTAGGATTTGGACATGTTTTAACAGAAAATTGAGTATCTTCAAATTTTTTAGCCATTTCTCCCTCTTTATCAAGAGTAAGCTTTTGTCCCTCATCAATTTCTAATTTTCTCTTTCTAGTCTTCATCAAATCTTGTCTTGAAGAACCAATGTCTTCAATATCAACTTCACTTTTTTTAGGTTTCAAAGAACTGAAAAAATCAGTCACATTTGTCTGTTTATATTTTCTATCATTAACTTCTTTTCTTAACCAATCAGGATGTTCAACTCTAGGAACTGGATTAGGAATCTTTTGTAAAGCTGCAGGAATTGTAATAATTTTTTTAATTGTGGATCCCAATCTTTCTTTATAATATTCCCAATCAATAATATCTCTTGGATCATAAGAAGACATACGATTATCTTTCAACCATTTTTGTAGGAAATGAACTTTGGTATTAGAGTCTTCATGAGAAAAGATAGCAACAGGGATTGCTCTTTCAGTTGTTGTTGCCCCTTTTGGTCTATCAGCAATAATATATTTAACTTGAAGACCTTTATCTTTAATCATTTCTTTACCCAAAAATTCACCCAATCTTTTTGCAGTAGTAATGGATGTAGATTTTTGAGTACCGTAATCATCTAAAGGTCTAGACATGGATTTATTTTCACAAATTAGTTCAATCAAATCTTCATCTTCCAAATTAGCACCTTTATTATAAATAACATCTAACCAACGATCTGCCACTTTGGCTACTTCCTTGTAACAAGCTTCCAAAGTATCTCCTTTCAAAAACATTTTGAATAAATCATTTTGAAAATTTTTCACTAATTGCAATTCACCTCTTCTTTTCAATTCGAAACCTTTCAATTCAACCAATTTATCTTTTTCATCAAATACTGCATATCTTTTTTTAATACCTTCACCTTTTTTTTCAGAACTTGGTAAGATCATAGCTTTATATGGACCATCAACTTCAAATAAGATACTATTTTCTCTTGTGATCTCACCATTAAGATTGTGATATTGATCATTAGTGAAAATTTTATGAACTCTTTCATTAAGTAAAGATCCAATAAAAGGCATAGTTAATTTTTTTTCTGTTCCTATATCGATTTTAAAATCTTCTGGAAAAGAACTTGGTAAAATACACCAAATACCATCAGTATCTAATTCTAAAGGTCTTCCAATTTTGGAAACGACTCCATTGGCCATAGTAATAATTTTAGAACCTGTATAACAAGTGATACCAGCCATTTCCATTGAAAACCATCTTGAACCTTTTCTCATTACATAACCATAGAAGGAATTTAAAATAACTTTATGTGCCAATTGCAAAGAATCATTTAAAACTTGTTTTTTTAAAGTTTCTTCTTTTAAATGTTTTTCAGTTGAAGGGAGTTCTTTATATTCTCTAAAATATTTTTGAGCTTCTCTTTTAAAAAAATATCTTCTATCTCTAAAAGATCTTACAGTATCTGCATAAAAAGGGTTTTCTCTTTGACAAACTATGGATTCTCTGACTGTTTCTTTTGTAGTTTTAGAAGTTTTGTAAGATTTCTGAGAGTATTCTTTTAATCTTTTTCTAGTTTCAGCAACTTGTTGATCATGAGTTAGATCATCCCAAGTACCTTCGTATTCTTTTCCTTTTGCTTTTAAGTTAAATGTTTCTTGTTGCAATTGTCTTTTGATCATACCATAATCTTCATGATCTGCTGGAAAATATTCACCTCTCCATTTCCATTCTAATCTTCTATCACATTTTTTGCCAATAGAATTGTAATCACATTTGGCACAGTCATGTTCTGTCTTCATAGAATCTGGTTGTAGTCTATTAGTAATCATAATATTAGGGTACATTGAAGCAACATCTACATGATAAAGTAAAGGTTTTTCAAATCTCGTTGGGTTATCTATTAATTCTTGAAGTTGCTTGACAATTTCTTGTTTCACTTCATCAGCATTTAAAACGGAATCCATTTTTTTACCACATTCAACAGTCACAAAAAATTCAATAACTTTATCGACATTTAGTATAAATTCTTTAATGATTTCAGGTTCAATATTAAATTGATATTCTAAATCTGATCTGAAAACACCTGATTCAACAGATAAAACTTTACCACCAGAATAAGTCTCATTTTGTAATAGATGGCCATCATAAAATTTCTCTATAGGCATTTTATGTTTATTTGGTAATACAATATTGTTATTATAAGCTTCCACCATAAGTAACATTTCACAAAGGGTACCTGTCCCTTTTCTTAAAGTTTCATCAGGATTCAAAGGAATAATTGTACATAGAGAGAAAATGAAAGGGTGAACATACTTCATATACAAATAATAAGTGGCTACAGCATCAGAGACAGAATATTCAGATAATTTTTGAGGTTGATCTTTAGCATAAGGTGTCATCAATTCAGGATCCAATTCTAAAGGATCATACCCCAATTTCAGTCTAGTAACCGCTTTTAAACCTCTGGAACCTTGTGGTAAGTAAGAATCTCTTGTAACCCATTGGAAACAATCCATATGGCAACAATAAGAAGATTGATAGGTATCAGTTGCCTCATCATGATGCCAACCAATTTCATCAAACATTGATAATCCATTGACTGTAGCTCTTTTATCTAAAAATGGCCAATCAAAAAAATCACCATTGAAAGTAGATATGATAGTAGGTTGAACATCTTGGATATGTTCAAAAAATTTCAAAATCATTGCTTTTTCATCAGGTTCATTAAAGATTGTGAAATCACCTTTCAATTCCGGTTTTGGTGTATATTCAAAATCATCAATATCTTTTGAAATGACTTCTCTATTTGTTATTAAAAAACCTTCACCATCAATCATATAAGAAATCATCATGATGGCATCAACATTTGAATCTGGGAATTTTAATGGAGCTTTACAAGTTTCAATATCAAAGGCTAAAACGACTGGATCAGGAAATGTCTCTCTTTCCATGTATAAACTATATTCATCATCTTTGTAACAATACCATTTTCCAACTCTTAAATCTAAATCAATCATTACTCTTGTGTGGAATGGAACATCAAACTCTCTCAAATCCATAATAAAATCTTCACAATTATCAGATTCAATTTGTCCATTTTCTGCAAATATATCTTTATTGTATTGTATAGTTCTATTTAATCTAAATCTTGCTTGATTCATTTCCAATTCCGAGCCAAATGTAATTTTAATCATTCGACGTTTTAATCCGACCAAATGATTGGCTAAAGCAAGATCTTCTCTATCCACTATTTTTGTTTCTAAAACACCATTAATCTCTTTTTTGATCCATTGCTCTATTAAATTAAATAATCTTTCTCCATTATCATCTCCATTAATATTTATGTTGTTGTTGTTACTATTTTCATTTACTAAAATGAACATATAAGGTTTAAACAATTTTGTAGTTTTATAATATCCACCTTCTAGATCCAGCCAATAAAGATCAACACCAGAGACACCATTCAATGACTTTATATCTCCTGTCTCTGGATCTATATCTGGAATCAAAGTTGGATGAATATTTGAAAGCCAACCAATTTTTTCACCAGAAGTCACTTGTTCAAATCCAAAAGCGGAATCTGTCTTTGCAGTAGTAGTTGCAGCATGAAGAAGACGCGTAGATTCTGAGATTTTAGAAATGTTGGAAGAGCTCCTTTGTCCTTGAAAATGTACGTTTGACATTTTTTTCTAATTATATGTTAATATGATGTCAAAAGGAAGTTGTTATCTACTTTGTTGGTGATTATATATTTAAAATGTTTATATATAATTTTTGATTATTTAATTTAAATGTTTAATTTTTTTAATTTGTTTTTTTTCGTGCCTTGTTAAAATTTTCAGATGTTCTAAAAGAGCAAAAAAAAAAAAAAATTTTCCTTACTAATCGTGGAAAATACGCGAGAAGTGAGAAAAAGAACAAATCCGATAATGCCACGCGTTAAGAAAATTTGAACAAAGATTATAAGGATAAGAATTTGTAAATAACTGCAGAAGTGAATTATTTATGTACATATTTGGTAATTATTTAAAAAAAAAGGTGTCTTATAGTTGTTTTTAAGTTTCTATGAGTTTATTTCTTATCAAAGAAAAAGTATTTTATAAAATTAGCAAGCTGAAAATAAGTAATGGACCAGTAATTTTATCATTTTTTGATATAGTATCAAAGTAGCTTTCACAAAAACTCTTTAATATAAGAACAATTTTCCAATATTGGAATCTTTTGTTGTCTTAAAATCATTTTATTCTTTTAAGAATGTTAAAATGGTACAGGATATATTTTTGGTAAGAATTTTTTTTTTATTTTAACCTAAAATAAATTTTTATCACATGATAAATGATAATTTTTTTTTTTTTTCTATTTATTTGTTTGTCATTTTTTTTTAATTTTTTTTTTTTGAAAACTTGGATCTTTTCCACATCTCTGACACACTTAAAAAAAAATAATACTAATCACAAAATTAGAAACGATTAATTATTCAAAAACCAAACCAAACACACATATAATACATATTTATTATAATAAAAAATGTCTAATCCTTTTTCTAGTTATATGGGTGATGATTCTGGAAATGTTAAACAGAGAGGTAGTACTCCACAACAACAACAACAGCAATTCAATCAACAACAACAATTCAACCAACAACCTCAATTTACTCAACAAGCACAATTTAACCAACAAGCACAACTCAACCAACAAGCACAATTTAACCAACAAGCACAACTCAACCAACAAGCACAATTTAACCAACAAGCACAATATAACCAACAACAACCACAGTTTTTACAAGATCCTAAAACTCAGTTGGCATATCAATTAGGATCCAAAGCTATAGGAAATTTTTTCAATGAATCCACCATACAATCACCAATAAACTCTCTAAGTAACTCAACAACTTTTGACAATATTTCTCAATACTTCCAAGTAAGCAACAAGTATGTTCTTCAAAAATTGAAAATTATATTATGCCCCTTTTTGAATAATTCCTGGTATACTGTCTCCCCAACATCAACTTCTGCAGCAACTTCATCAAGCAGCGATAAACGTATAGTTTTGCCAAGAGATAATGTAAATGCACCAGATTTGTATATTCCTGTCATGTCTCTTATTACATACATTATGTTTTGGAATTTCAGTCAAGGGCTTATTGGTCAATTTGATCCAAAGTTTTTATACTCTAAATTGAGTGCCACTTTGGCAATGTCTCTTTTGGATCTATGTATTCTTAAATTTGGAATGTATTTAATCATTCCTGCCACACAATCACGTGGTACATCTATACTAGAGCTTTTATGTTTTGTTGGATACAAGTATGTTCCATTGAATTTTAGTTTACTAATCAACCAATGGATTGAAAATAGCAAGATATGGTTTATTTTACAAAGTTATTTGTTGTTTATGTTTGGTATCTTTTTGTTAAGAAATGTTAAGTTCCATTTAATAGTTCCTGGTTTAGCAAGTGGAAATGGAATTGTTGATAGAAAACAGATTCTAAGAAATTGTAACTATTTCCTGTTTTTCTATGGTTTCCTCTGGCAATTTGTTTGGATGTGGGTTTTAAATTAAACCCAAATTGTGTTTTTATACTAATATATATTTTTTAAAACTTGAATATATAGAATCAAAGGGATTGATATTTACACGTGATATATACTACTGTTTTTTTTTTTTTTGTGTTTAAACTCCGGTATATTTCATTTTTTTTTTTTCTTTAAAAAAAATTTTTTTTTCTCGAAAGAGCTTATTATATATTTTATATATATATATATTTTTTTTTTTTTTTTGCAGCCGAATGTTTTTTGAAGACAAAAATTTTATTACAGTGTATTTCTATAATATATAAAGTATTTAAATTATTTTTTTTCTAAACCAGTTAAGCTAATACATTATACATCAATTACTTTTTCTTCTTATTCTTCATTTGTTTTTTCTTTATATATATATATATATAGATGGGGTTTTTTTCTAGTTCTAAGAAGGATAATTCTACAGCTTTAAATGCAGCTAAATCTGCAGATGACAGCTCTTTAATCCCAGTTACTAAACTGCCATTAGCTGAGGATTCTTCATCTGATCAACTACCTGAAACTTATAAAAAATTATTACCAAAATTGAAACAAGATTATGAAAAAACTGAAGAAGCATTCAGTAAAGAACAAGTGAGTCTTTATGATCAAGTTTTCAATACTTTAAATGATCCTCTTTTCAAATTACCAACAACTTTGAGCAACGATCAATCATGGAAAAAAGCTATTGAAAAAGAATATGAACAACAAGGCTGGACTCCATTGTCCTCTTATGAAAAGTTTTTCTTGACTAGAGAATGTATTATTAGATTCCTTGTTGGATGTAAATGGGAATATCATCAAACAATCTCTAAATTGATAGAGACTCTCGTTTGGAGAAGAGATTTTGGTTTAACTTATGACCCAACAGCTGAAAACAATGTGACTTGTGATTTGATTGAGGAGGAGAACAAAACAGGTAAACAGGTTATATTAGGATATGACAAGAATGGTTCTGCTTTATTATATCTGAAAGATGGTTTGCAAAACACAGAACCAAGTCAAAGACAAGTTCAACAAATGATTTTTATGATTGACCAATGTGTTTTATTGAATCCTAAATATGTTTCAAAAGTTACTATCTTGGTAGATTTCAAACATTACCCTGAAGTGGAAGGTGTTGTTAAGAAAAGAAAAATGACTCCCTTGCATATAGCTAAGCAATGTTTGCATATATGTCAAACTTATTTTCCAGAGACTCTTGGTTATGCTGTATTTATTAATATTCCATGGGTTGGTTATGCTCTTTTGAAATTGATCAGTCCATTGATTGATCCAAATACTAAACAAAGACTTGTCTTTGATGAACCTTTCACAAATAGAATAGATCCACAAAATTTGGATTACCATTATGGTGGTGATTTGAAATTTGATTATGATCATGAAACTTATTGGCCTGATTTTAAAACAAAAGTTGAAAAAAGAAGAAATGATAATTATGAAAGTTGGTTAAAGCTAGGAGGAACTATTGGTTTAAGAGAGGTTGAATTTAAGCCATAAATGAAGATTATAAAAAGAGAGAGAAAAAAAATTTTAAAAAAATATATGTGTAGTAATAATTGTCAAGTAGGTGAATAGCATATTTTCAAAGAACTTTGTATATATATATATATGAATTTTTCAAATAGATAAATTTAATGATTAAAAAATAAAACAAAACAAAATAAAATTGTAATTGAAATAATATATTGATTACATTTAATTAATTTTATGTTTTTTTAATATTATTAATATTTTTAAAATGTTTTTTAAATTAATTATATGTAAACAAATTTCTTTTGTTTAAAAATTTTAAACTAGTATTTTTTTAAACGCTATTTTTTAATTTCCTTTTTTCGGAAATTAAATATAATTATTGGAAAAAATTTTTTTTTTTAAAAAATCATTAAAAAGATTCTATATAAATGAATGTACAATATTTTTGAACAAGATATTTAGAGTAATATATACCATTCAATAAAGAATTAAAGTATGTATGTGTGAAATACCTGTGAGTTCAAAATGACTTTTTAAAATAATAACATTTATTAATAAATGTATATGCAAATATTACAGAAAAAAAGTTAGTTAAAAAGAACTTTATTTTTTATTTTTTTAATATATAAGAACAGATATTATTAAAAATTATTAAATATTGAATTAATAATAAAAGTACCTATAAAACAAAAAATGTTTGCTTTTAATGAATCACGTTCTTTTAAAGAAAATAATCATTTTCTGTTTTATAATAATACTTTATTTTTCAAAATATTTAATTATTAAGTAGAAAAAAAAAAAAGAATCATATCATTTTTTTTTGAAAATTTATATGACAATGGAATGAATTTGCTTTTTTTTTTTTTTAAATGATTCTTGACAAATTTTTTTAATATTATTTTGACAAAATCATTTCAATTTTTTTTTTTTGTACTTTTTACTACTGAGTCATCTTCAATGTTAATCATATCGGCCGAAAAAACTTTGAATATTGAATTTAAATTAAATTTCAAAAAAAAAAAAAAAGTCCTAAAATAAAAAAAAAAAATCACCTTTTATACGAGGGTGCAATTTTGTATTTAAGCAGTCACAAGATTAAACTCATCAAATTTGAGTTCTTTTCTTTTTTTTTTTTTAAAAAAAAATAAACAGAAATTAATATTTTAAAAGATTTAATATAATTTATAACATATCTTTTTATTAAATCAACTACTTTTACAAAAACAAAATAGAGACAGTTAGAACCAACATAACAGCTTGCTATTCTACTAATTTAACATATCCTTTTTTTTTTTTCTAAACAAAAGAAAGTAATCAAATATTCAAACAAAAAAGACTTTTTTAAAAAAAAAAATTTTTTTTTAATTTATTTATTTAAAACAAATACAAAAAAAATATAAAATCAAAAATGGAAGTTTTGGATAGAATATGTGCTCATTATAATTATTCTCCTATTCTTATGAGAAGAATAATTAAATCTACAGCTCATCTAACACTCTGTTTTATATTCAATCTTATTCCAAAAATTAATGACAAATTAGGTATGGAAGCAGCATTTCTTCCTTTGATTGCAGTCATTGTACATCCTGGAAGAAGATTTTCAGCTACTTTGAAACATGCAATCAATTGTATATTTGGTCTAGCCACAGGTTTGGTTTGGGCACTTATAGCCAGAGAAATCGCTAGATGCTGTATCTCTAATAAAAATGCATCAGATGCATGGCTTTATGAACATGAATATAGAGGCTTTCAAGCTGCTTTAGGTATAATGTATGTGTTTGAATTTTTCATGTTGATGTATCATGGTTGGATGCGTTCTGTCAATCACACTTATTTCTCTATTGTCTTTCCAACTTTCTTGGTTGTTCATTTCGCTTTCTCTGAGGACTTAAATGTTGATTCTAGATTATTGAGTAAAAGTTATTTGGTTCCATTCTTGCTTGGTATTGCAATGGCATTCTTTTGGAATGTTGCTTTATTTCCAGAATTTGGAAGTAAACAACTTGGTGAGTCAATTGTTGATTTGATTCAAAAGATTAGAAATCAATTGGATTCTACTACTGCTTTTTGGCGTAATTTAGAAAATATTGATCAAGAAGAGATGAGAAAAGAATTGAAAAAAATTTTACAATCTAAAGATAAATTAAAATCTTCTGGCGATACCTCTAATACTGTTTTTAAAGAATCATTATATGAATTATCATATTCTCATTTACCTCCTCAGTCTATTGATATTGTTCTTGATGAATTGAATAAAATGTTACCAAATATTTATGGGTTTGTCAATTCTTGCCATGTTTTATATTTGGGTTTAAGTAATGACAAGGAAATGGATTTCTTAACTGTTGAAAGAGAAATTGAATATATCAACAAAGAAAAAGTTTTATCCATAATGAGATCTTTGAACAAATCTGTTACTGAAATGCATTCTGAAATTGTTGCATCTTTAAGATTTGTTGAAAATGGAATTATTGATTGTTATGATGTTAAAAAACTTTTTGAAGAGGATAAAGAAGAATTGAAAAAAGGATTAGTTCATCAAAAGGAAAAATTGAATGCTGCTTTATCATCTTTAGCATTTAATTTTGAAAAAGAGACCAATGGTGTTGTAAGAGCTCAAAGAGATATAATTTCATTAGATGATGAAATGTTCATTCTTTCTTCTTTCTTAACAAACTTTAAAAATGCCACTTCTATTACATTAAATCTTTTGGATAAAACTGATATTTTATTGAACTTAAGACATACAAAGAAATTCAAAACAATTCATTTAAATTTCTTTAGTGGAAGTTACAAGAACCATAATAAATCTGAATCTCAAAAATTCAATTATGCTCCATCTTTACCTTCTATTCCAGATTTCAGAAACATTTTTCAAGAATCTAATCTTCCTCATTTAATCTTTGGTATTCAAGTAACTATAACAATTACTATATCAACATTTGTTCAATTCATGCCTGAATCTAGAAACTGGTCTCAAAATATGCACAATCCATGGGTAGCGTTCGTTGCTGTTTTATCTCTTGAACCTAGTAGTGGTGCTACATTCTTTGTTACTTTTTTGAGAATCTTTGGTGTTATATTTGGATCCATCTTTGCTTATATCACTTATTTGATCTATGGTTCTGAAAAACATGGTAATATTGGAAGAACTGTTGGTGCAGTAATTTTCAGTACTTTTTTTTTTGCTATTCCAGGTTTCCATTTTTTCTTGGGTACTCCAAGATATTTAAAGTCTGCAATCATTTATATCATTACAATTTATGTTGTATTTGATGCTTCTATGAAAAATGATGATATTAAACAAAATTTTGCTAAAAGATGTTTTGCTTGTGTTGGTGGTGTTGTTGCTTTGATTGTACAAAATGTTATTTTCCCACTAAGATGTAGATTAGGTCTCTTTAAGGAATTAGGGTTCAGTATCAATGCGATTTCTCAATTATTAGCAATTTGTTTCCCAGGTGTTGAAAGTAGTACTGAAAGAATTGAGATTTCTGAAGAAAACCATTTGAAATTTGCCAAAATTGTTTCTGAAATTGATCATTCTTTAGAAAAAATTCAAGAATTTAAAACTTTTGTTAAACATGAACCTAAGTTGAAAGGTGAGTACCAACCTATTGATCCATTATTCAATGATTGTATTAGAATTCTTAAAGCTTTACTGGAAAGATGTGAATTGATAGAATCCTTAAAATATACTGCAGGAAATGAAATGCTTTCTACTCTACAAAAAGAACCAAAGATTTTTAAACATAGACAAACAACCATCATATCTTTGATGAATAATTTACAAATTGCATCACTTTCTTTGAGAAATAAGACTCCATTACCACCTAACATGTTATCTTCAAGAATAGCTCATAGAAAAATGACTAATAGTATTAAAGAGATCTTTGATGATTCAACAATACCAAAACCACAATCCCATTCCATGGTTAGAAGAACCTCTTCTCAAATATATCAGCAATACACTGTCACTTTCTTAAAGGATAAATTATTAGCTTGGAACAGTGTTAATTCTCAATTATCTGAAATTATTGAATTTTCTGAAGAATTGATTAAGATTAACTTGCAGTTGTGTGGATGCAATTTGTTTAGATATGGATTTTTATCAAGACCAAATAATGATATGTCTGTAGCTATGATTAATGATGATTTCAATGTTGATGAAGAAGATAATTGTTATAGTGATGAAGTACATGATTTCGACGACAACAGTGATGACATTGAAAACAGTGATTATGAAGGTGGTGCTCCATTATCTAGATTAGCTACATTAAACAAATATGTAACATTAGATGCATAATTGTTAAAAAGATTACAAAAAAGAAAATCATATATTTCAGACATTAATATTTAATATATATATTTAAACATAAGATTTTATTGAACTTGTAAAATAACATAATATATATATATAAAGAAAAAAAATTGTTTTCATCGTATTATAAGTATATATATATACATATGTAACATATTTAAATAATAAATTATAAAAACTCTTATGTTTTTGGTGATTTTCTTCCTTCTTCTTCTTGACTTAAACCTCCTTTAACACCTGTTGGAGAAACTTTACCAATTTTTCTTTTGTTATTTCTTTTTAGTTTTTGACCTTGTCCTACAAAGTTAGCACTATTATTTTGGTCTTTACTATCATCATCATCCTTTGAATCCCCGTTCTTTGGTGCTATATATGGGAATCCAAAGAACAAAACACCATCTTCCAAAATCAATGGTTTTATCTCTGTCTCAGAAGTCAATTTTTTCAATTGCTCATGCGTTACTATAGGTTTGTCATCTAGTATTTGGTTATTAGACACTTTTTTACCATTCAATTTCACCCCTGTTGCTGTTGGTTTTAATGAATTATCATTTGTTAGTGTAGGGATATAAACTCTTTTAGTCATAGATTCAATAGTTGGATCTTTCTCTCCGATTGCTTCAATTTTTTGAATTTTTTCTTGTTCTTTTTTATAATCCGGCTCTACATAACCTTTTGGAGGGTCAAAATCTGTTACTAAATCAGTTTCAATGATACAAGAACCTTTTGGATCAGGTTTCAAATCAGTAATTTTAATCTTGAAAAATTTATTGTTATAATTGATTTGAATAATATCATCCAATTTCAAACATGAATAGTTTCTTAAACAATTTTCTAAAACAACTTTTGGATTCTCTATTTCCAAAAAATCTACAGATTGAGGTTCTAATTTTACAAAATTTGCTTTTGGTAATGAGATGGATTTAATGGAGACAGTGGAAGTCACTGGGGATTTTAATTGTTCAATTATCCAATCAGGTGCATATACTCTCCCTTCTTCAGAGATAAATTCCAAAACACCAACATTGGTACTATTGAAAGATATATTAGATTGAATCTCAAATAACATTGGATATGAAATTTCTAAAAAAGACAATTTTGTTAATGCAGATGGAGGCAAAATTATTTTACCTGAATTGTTTAATAATTGTTTCTTTTCATCACTTACAGTATTTGGCAAATAAGAAATGGGATATATTCTATAATTTTCTTTGAATTCATTGGAGCCGTTGATATTAGATGAATAGCCAAAATTCATACCACCTCCAAATGCTGGGAAATTGTTAAACATTGTTGCAAAAAAAAAAAAAGAGATATATAAAGCAAGTGATATCAGTAAACAATCAGTTACTCTTTTTTTTTTTAAAAATACTTTGGTTAAAGTATATATTTTTATTTGTATCTTAGTTTAAAGAAGTGGATTAATTATTTAATGCATTTTTATGTGAATATATATGTGTGTGTTCCTTTTTGTATTTTTTTTTTTAAAAAATAAAATATATATAAATTGGGTGGTTAAAAAAAATATAAAGACTAACTTTTTTACCCTGTTAAATCGTAAATATATTGTGCAAAATGTATTTATGGTAGCGACGGGAATGATCTTAGAGAATAGTTTTTTTTGTCAGTTTTAAATGCTATAACCGGAATTTAATGACTTAAAAAACCACTCACGTGCATTATTATTAAATATTTTTTTTTAACACAACAGATAAACAAAACAAAAATAAAATATCAAAAAAATAAATAAATAAACAAATATATATATATATATATATCATAAATGTAAGTTTAAATACAAATTGATTATAATATACTAACCAAAACACAATTACTATTTTTTTTAATCTATAATTTTAGAAATTACTGCTATTTAGTGTAAATTTAAAACACTGTATTGTTTATATAATAAAGACACTTTCATACTATAGTTTTACTATAAACAAATATACAATATCTAATGACAGAAACAGAAGATAATATTCAGATGTCAAAAACCAATGGTGAAGTATTTGATGAACGTTTGTTTGATACAAACAATGAAAATAATAATAAGCAAACAAAAATAGCTTTAAATAATGACAGCCAAGAGGAAGGAGATGAAGATTTATCAGATATATCATCTGATTCCATAACTTCATCATCATTTTCATCCTCCTCATCATCATCATCTTCTTCTGATGTAGAATTGAATCATTATAATGAAGAGTTTGGTAATATTGATCCAGAAGAATTTGATTTATTAGCTGAATTTACTGATGATGAAGAGTTTGAGAATAGACAGAAAAATATGCTTAAAATTAATAGTAAAAAAAGAAAATTATCACAATTGGATTCTAAAGACAACAATGAACTAAATTCAAATGATGATGAAGTAAATAGAGACTCTGAAGAGGATGAAGATGATGATTCACTAGATGCTGTTAATGAAGAAGAAGATTTTATAGATGCAATGAGAGAAGCAAACAATTTCAAACCTAGAAGAAACAAAAATAAATTAAAATCAAAGGATAAAAAAAAGAAAAAGAAAGGTGGTGCTGGTGGATACAAAAAACTTGCCGCCAAAATTAACCCTGAACTATCTGCATTAATGGCAAGAGCAAATGAAGCATATGTAAGCATGAATTTACCTCTAGCAGAAGAATTATTTTCTGAAATTATTAAAAAAGATTCTAATAGATTTTCAGCTTATAAAACTTTAGGTGATATTTATCAACAGCAGAATAGACTTAATGACTGCTGTAATATTTGGATGCTTGGTGCCCATTTGAATCCTTCAGATTATGGATTTTGGAAGGATGTTGCCATGCTATCTTTAAACCTTAATCATA
Source organism: Hanseniaspora valbyensis NRRL Y-1626 (assembly GCA_001664025.1). Taxonomy (NCBI): domain Eukaryota; kingdom Fungi; phylum Ascomycota; class Saccharomycetes; order Saccharomycodales; family Saccharomycodaceae; genus Hanseniaspora; species Hanseniaspora valbyensis. Next base: position 17,895 of record LXPE01000054.1, read on the forward strand.
TCTCTCAAGCACTATATTGTTTTAATAAAGTTTTGCAATTAAATAGCAATGATGATGAATCATTATTTGAAAGATCTAAATTGTGTAGTATTACTGGACAAGTGTCTAAAGCTTTAGATGGATTTAATAAATTATTTACTAAATATTCATTTGATCAAAGTATTGTCACTGAGTATGTTACATTGTTGAATAAAACTGGAAAACAAGAAAAAGCTGTAAACATTTACAAAGATGTTTTTAAGAAAAATGTTGCAAAAAGACAATTCTTAACTAAATTTAGAGAACATGCTTTAGATTCTGAAGAAGAACAAGAAGAAGATGATGATGAAGATGATATTTATGATGATGATGATGATGAAATAGAGATTGAAGGTGATTTTGCAGGTGTCCCGTTAAGAAAAGTAGAAAAATATCAATGTATGCCTTTTGATTGGTCTGATTTGAACATTATGATTGATTTAATGCTTGATATGCCTGTTAGTAAACAGAATGAACCTAAAAAAAATATTACAATTATTAAAGAAATCGCAAGATTTATTGAATTTAGAGAGTCTCAAGTATTTTGGAATACTTTAAATAATAATAATAATGATGTTGAATTTGATGATAGAAGAGAATTTGTAGAAGCTTATCAAAATTTATCTCAAGAAGAACAGACACAAAAGGATTACTCTTTACCAATAGATATTAGAATAAGATTAGGTATTTTAAGACTCAAAAATAAACAAGCTGATGAAGCAAAACTTCATTTTCATTTCTTATTAGAAGAAGAAGTGCCACAAGATTTCTATGATTTATTCTTTGTAGCTGGTAAGAATTTAACAGATAATGATCAGTATGAAGAGGCAATAATTTATTTAGAACCTTTATTAAAAGACCCTACTTTTGAAAATGATTTAACTTTTTTCAAAAAAATTGGTAAATGTTATAAAATGTTGGAAAAATATGATTTGGCATTACCTTGCTTTGAAAAAATTTTAGAATTACAACCTGAACAACTTGATAATAAATTGAATTTAGCAGAAATTTATCATTATGTTGGAAGAATTGATGAATATAAGGCCTTATTAGAAGAAGTGATTAATGAAAGAAAACAAATTGAAGATAAAAATGCAACAAGAACAAGAGCAAAAGCTCAAAAAAACAGAGACAATAGTGTTTCCAATACAAAAACCAATTCACCTGATTTAATATCAGAATCAATTACTCCTTCTTTTACACCCAACATTATTCAAGACAATTCCAAGACAAATAATCCTTTAATGGAGACTACAATTAAAGTTAAAAAAAATTCTACACCAACTCAACCTATATCTAAACAGGAAAGGGAAGAAAGAATTAAAACTAATGTTATTGAGAAATTCAGTAAGCTATCATTATACAAACAAGACTCAATGATCTTATGGCAGGATACTGTATCGGATTTATTAAACATTTTCACTTCTGTAAGAAATTTATTTTTGAAAAGAAGATCTGGTCAATTTGAAGGTGTGATTTCAAGATCTAGAAGATTTGATAAATTGTTGGATTATAAGATTGAAAAAATATCTTTATTAGAAAACGACAATGATAGTAATAGTGCTTTACCTATGATTAAAGAGGAGAAAGTTGAGCTTGTTGATGAAAATGGTGTTAGAGGTTTAGATTATGATACTTGGTTTAAACTTTTTATGGAATTTGTATTTGTTATTGCTAAAGAAAGAGGAACCACTGAAGGTTTAGAATTATTAGATACGGCTGAAGATATCAATATATTTTATGGAAATGAAAGCAGAAGCAGATACATGAAATTTATCAGATTTGCTATTGAAGATGATTCCAGTAAATGGGAATTGGTTAAAAATTTAATAAATGCATATCAGTTCAATAGAAAAGTGTATTCATTAGTATTATTAGTTCTTCAAGATGGTACAAAAAAATCATTTGACAATATTTGCCATAAGAATTTACAAAAATTGATTTTAAGAACTATTAAAACATTTGATTCTTTTAGATTCAATAAGAAAATTGTTGGTTCAGCAGCTTTGATCAATGATAAACTTGAAAATAATAAAAAAATGTTACCATCTCCTTATCTATATTACTTATTTGGTATTTGTTTTTTCTCATCAAAGACATATGGTGCTAGTTTACAGTATTTTTTAAAGATAGATTTAATTTTAAATGAAGATCCAATGTTAAAATATATGATTGGTGTTTCTTACTTAAACAAAGCTATGCAAAGACAAACAACACTTAGAAATTATTATATGCTTCATGCATTCAAGTATCTAAATCAATATAAACATTTACAAATTAAGAGATTTGGTGAAAATTCTCAAGAACATATGGAAAGTGAGTATAATTTAGGTAAAGTTTATCAAATGTTAGGTTTAAACACTTTGGCAATGAAACATTATTGGAAAGTTTTGTCTTCCGATTTAAACTCTGTGTTTAAAAAACATGCTGCTTTTAATTTAGTTAATCTTTATATCAATAGTAACAATTTTGAAAAAGCTGATATAATAACAAAGAAGTTTTTACAAGTGGATTGATGAATGAAAAAAAAATTAAAAAAGAACATTATTAGAATATATATATATATTATATTTCAATTATATAATGGAAATTGTAAAAAAAAAAAAAAAAAAAAAAAGCAATTTCTTTTTTAAGAAAGAATAATTGAATACGTATAAAAGAGTTATTTTATTTTTTGGTGGCTTGAAGATATGCATAATAGGAGGGAATTCAGGGTCCATCAATATTATAGTAGGAAAAAAAAAAAAAAAGAACTCAAAAAAGAACTCAAAAATGAACTATAAAAGGTAAATATTCGGTTGGAC
>LXPE01000055.1:0-20627 GCA_001664025.1 Hanseniaspora valbyensis NRRL Y-1626
TAGTAATTATTATAGTATTTTTTAATTTTTATCATAAGTAAGTTTTACTATTTTTAAAGTCTTTTCTTTTTAATTAATTGTTATATATATATATATATATAAATTTTATAAAAGTGTTTTTTCTTTTTCTAAATTATTTTCACTATTGAGTTTGATTATATAATTTATCTTACTTACATTCTTTCGACTGGTGTCAAACCTAAGATTCTCATACCATTGTATAAAGTTTGTCTAGCTGAGGAATATAAGGCTAATCTAGCTAAAGCAACTTCTTTTTCTTGACCAGCAACCCATAGAATATCATAACAAGAAGAAACTTGATGAGATAATCTAAACAAGTAGGTACAAATTGTTGATGGTTCATGATTTTTCATAGCGACTCTTAAAACATCTGGGAATTGAGCAATAATTCTAATCAAATTACCAGCACATTCATCCTTTAATAAAGAGAAATCAACATCAGTGGTCTTTAAATCATCAAATAAAGCACCGGCATTTCTTTCAACAGATCTTAATCTGGAGTGAGCATATTGCAAGTATGGACCAGTGTCACCTTCAAAGGATAACATTCTTTCCCATTTAAATTCATAGTTGTTGATTCTCTTGGCTTGCATATCTTGGATCATGACGGCAGAGACACCAACCAAATCAGCAACCTTTTCAGGTTCAGCAATTTGGTTGTATTTAGCTTCATTCTTTTGCATAACTTCATGCATCTTATCCCTGGTATCGTTTAAGATATTGTCCAAAAATACAACAGTACCTTTTCTGGTAGACATACCTTGAACCATACCGAAATTGACATGTTCTAATCTGTTAGCCCATTCAAAGCCTAATTGCTTTAAAATTTCAAAGAATTGAGCAGTATGCAAATCTTGTTGCATAGCAATAACATAAATCATCTTGTCAAATTTGTATTGTTCATATCTGGCAATAGCACCACCAACATCTCTGGTCAAATATAAAGAAGTACCATCAGATTTGGTGACTAAAGTCTTACCCAACTTTTTGTTAAACTTGGTTAAATCAATCAATTTAGCACCTTTATCTTCATGAATCAAGTTCTTTTCATGCATTAATTTCAAAGCTTCATCCATTTTTTCCTTAGGCACTTGAGATTCACCAGCATAAACATCATATTCAATGTTCAATCTAGCATAAGTGTCAATATACTTTTCAATAGATAATTCTCTAAATCTTGCCCAAATCTTTAAAGCTTGTTCATCACCATCTTCCATTCTTCTGAAATATAATCTTGCCTTGTTGTTAGTAGATTCTGGATCATCTTCAGTAAAGATACCTTCTTCTTTTTCTTTAGTGACATCAGCATTAATCTTGACATAAACTTCAAACAAGTGGTTAATTGGGTCTGAAACTAATAATTCTTCAGAACCATATTTTTCAAAACCAATGGCCAATAAACCGAATTGCTTACCCCAATCACCCAAATAGTTCATAGAGACAACATCCCAACCCATAAATCTGTACAAGTTTGTTAAGAAACCACCAATAATAGTAGATCTTAAATGACCAGCATGGAATGGCTTAGCAATGTTTGGAGAGGAGAATTCAATGATGATTCTTTTGTTTTCAACAAGTTTCATAGAACCATAGTTTTCTTTCTTGGAAGCAACTAATGGAATAGTATTTTTGATTAAGAAATCAGTATCAAAATAGAAGGCAATAAAAATTTCAGCAGCTTTACAAGTCTTGATGAATGGAATATAAAATTCAGAATCCTTGTTACTTAATTGGGCAGCCCATTCATGGTTGATTTCTCTTGGGTTAACACCTTTCTTACCTCTCAAAATTCTTGGAATTGGAATGGATAAATCACCTTTTTCTAAAGAGTTGACAGTTTCTAAAGCTTCATAGATGACTTTGTAGTCGATTTCAGCTAACTTGGATAACTTGTCAGCAATCAAATTTCTATAAAAATCAACAATGTTTTCATTTGGGAAAGATAAAGCGGTATTACTGTAGTTCTTAGCAGAATCAATATTCAAATTTTTTAGTTGTTCAACTAAATCTGGTTGTTGTTGCAATGGAGCCATTTTGGTAATATTATTGGTATGTATTGTATAATTAAATGATCTTCTAATAGCAATGGGTTGAAATCTTTTTTTTAGTACTAATGATATTCTTTTATTTTTCCAAAAGAACATATAGGAAAATAAAAAAAGGTAACAAAAAAAAAAAAGTTTTGTTTGGGAATGATGATATTCATATCTAAATTTTTTTGATCATTTAAAAAAAAAAAAATCGATGAAAGAATTTTTTTTTTTTCATCTTCTTTTTTTTGTTGGTTTCTTTTAATGACTGATTGCCTCGGAGATATCTACCCAAAGTGCAGTGATAATTTTTGAAAAAAAAAAGAAAGAGAAAAAGAAATGTTTTATGAAAAAACGTGACTATCTTTTTGAACCTTAATGAATATGATTTTTGTACTATTTTTATTGTAATATAATACATGTAGTAAATAGAATTTAATCATAAAAAATGTATTTATATTACAATAAAAAAAAGATTTGTTTGTTTCATCAAATTTTTTTTTGAGCTTATAAACACAATTTTTTTAAATTAGAAAACTCCTTGAAATTTTTTTAAATACAACATAAAAAAAAACAATAAACAATTTTTAATGTAAAATAAGTTTAGCTTTATTTAATTTTTTTTAAATATTTTATTACAAACAATTATAATACTTAAACTATATAGTAATATACATATAAAGTTTTAATCATTGCTGTCTTTTATTTTCATTTTTTAAATTGATTAAAAGAAATTCGGAGATATTCTTAGGCTAAGAACTTTTGGTGAACAACAAAAAAGAAAAAAATTTTTTTTTTTTTCACATATTTTTTATAAAGAAAATTTTTTTTCTTTTAAATATCAATATATTATATATAAATAAAAAGAGCAACATAAACTATCCCCAAACACCAATATATATATATATATATAATGCTTAGTGCAATGTTTAATGGTCTTAGACTAGCTCCTATTAACAAGAGTTTAGTTAACAACAATAAACTTCTTCTTAGAACCCAACCAATAAGAAATAATAACCCATTTCTACTATCACAATCCATTATAAATCAAAAGAGAACAATAACCACAAATCAAAAGATAAGATTTAAAATTTATAATAAACCAGAAAAGAAAAAACCATACAGAACAAAAGAATTTGAAGGTGCTCCAATGAGAAGAGGAACAGTATTGAAAGTATTAATAGTTAAACCTAAAAAGCCAAATTCAGCTCAAAGAAAAGCCGTTAAAGTTAGACTATCCAATGGTAAAGTTATAATCGCTTCTATTGGTGGTGAAGGTCATAATTTACAAGAACATCATACTGTATTTGTCAGAGGTGCTACTATCAGAGATTTAGTAGGTATGAAATATAGATGTATTAGAGGTAAAGGTGATTTGCAGCCTGTTGTTGGTAGAGTTTCTAGTAGAAGTAAATATGGTGTCAAGAAACCAAAGAAAGCTGCTGCCTAGATAAATATAAATATATCTATATATTGATGTTTCTGTAAATAATTAAAAAAATAAGAACAAAAATTAAAAAAAAATTCAAATTCAAAATCATATATTGATATTTGATAAAATTATTATTTTCATAGATTTATTGAGATGAAATTTTTATTATAAAAATTATTCGGATATAACATTTTTTTTTTGTTAATATAGAATAAATTTTGTTAATAAATCCAAAAAAAAAAACAACACACACAAGAAATATACTTTTCTATATTTCCCTTTAATTTTTTCTAAAAAAAGAATACTCAAATTAACATAATAAAACCAGTGATCAATACTGACTATATCTCTATAAAATAGAATACTTATTTAGATTAAATATATATAGATTAAAAAAAAAAAATGTTGCATCTACCTAATGAAAATTTATTAATTCAAAAGACTCTTTTTGAAGCACTTGAAAAATTTCAACAAAAGACCCCAATTATAATAGACAGAATAGTTACTGATTTTGATTACACTCAATATCATTTGACAACAGCTACTTTACCACAAAACGAAGAAGAACTGGATGAAAGTAAAATTATATTATCCTACAGATCCAAGGCTTGGGCTTCTTTATTAAAAGTTGCTGATAATGATATTTCTAAATTGAACAATTTTATTCTATCCAAATTGAATAACAAATTTGAACTAGTAAAAACTGAATTAAGTTATGATTTTACTGTCTCTGTAGACTTAAACAATTTAGAAATGGCTGACATTGCTCAATTATCTTTATTAAAAATTCACATTCTATCATATCCTTTCATTCAAGCTATCTCTGAATTCAAAAACTTACAAACTCAAGTGATTCAATCTGAAGAGGAAGGCAAGATATTGACATCATCAAAGATCTACCACATAGAAAACAGACCAAATGAAGAAGGTTTCTATGTTGTAGCTTCTTCTGATAGAATAACAGTCATATTCAATACAAAGTTCCAAGATTACAACGATCAAATATTTGGTAAAGTATTCATTCAAGAATTCATTGATTCTAGAAAAAGAAATAGAGCTATTCAATCATCTCCACAAGTTTTGTTTAGTACTGTCCCACCACTAGAGATATCCAAAGCTGTTGTTAAGAAAAGTGCAGATGACCATTTCATCACATTTGTTTTATTCCCAAGACATTTCGATAATGCAGAGACTGAATTCTTGAGTATTGCAAAGATTTTGCAATTTAGAAACTACTTCCATTACCATATCAAATGTTCTAAGGCTTATTTACATAGTAGAATGAGATACAGAGTTGGTACTTTCTTGAAAGTTTTGAACAGAGCCAAGATTGAAGAGGAAAAAGACACAAATACTAAAAAAACTTTTAGTGGTAAGAAAATGGTGTCCTTTTAAAAAAAAAACAAAAAAAAAAAATAAATATGATATGAAAAGTATATATTTAATACATGAACAATTTTTTAACACAATGAAGAAAATTATGTGGTAATTTAAAAAGTATATATATATAGAATGTATAAATAGCAATGATTAAAAACTTGTTATAAGAGTTATATTATTTTATAGTATTATATTTTTGTTTTATTTTATTTTATTTGTTAAACAGTACGTGCAGGATCTTTTGGTGTTGTAGTTTCTAAATCATCCAGCTCAAAATCAACTTCGACATCATTATTCTCTTTCAAAAAATCAGATTTTTGTTCCTGAGTCTGTTGAGAATAATTTTTCTTTTGTTTTTTCAAAGTGGCAACAACCGTACAAGCAAGAATAATAAACATACCGATGATACTCAAAGCATCAGGGAAATGTCTGAAAAACAACACTTCCCAAAAAATACCATATATCAATTGAGTGTAAATGATCAAAGAAGATCTTGAAGTTCTCTTTTCTCTTTGAATTCCTATAGTCAAGAAAAATTGCATAACAAAACCGGAAATACCTATGACTAAAAACAAACACCATTGCATTTTGCTGTTTGGCAATTTGAAATGTAAACTAGGAGAAAACATGACACCAAAGAATGATATTATACAGACAATAATGGAAAAATAAGTGACTGATAAAATCGCATCAGCTCTGTTCCCAATTTTCTTGATGATGATATAAATTGTTGAACCACCAATCACACCAAAGATACCATAAAGAGAACCTATGACTCTTTGCTGTGCATTCCCTTCAATAATACCATCAGTACCTGTCTCACTTTCTATTGGAGCAGTACTAGCTGTTTCAGATAAATGGAAGAAACTAGGTCTAGTGATCAGCAAGACACCAATAAGAGCCACAATAGAACAGTACGCTTCAACCCTGTAGTATTTCTCTTTTAAAAAGAAATGGGCTAGAATAGATGCAAACAGTGGGGCAAGAAATGTTAATGATATAGCATCTGATATAGAAAGATATTTTAATGATGAGTAAAGCCCAAAAGCACCCATGAAACCAAAAGTACCTCTAGCACATAGTAGCAACTTCACAATTGGGAAACCAGATTCTTTAAAAAAAATGGTTATGTTGTTTCTTCTTGTGTAAATGAAGGAAAAGAATAAAGTAATTGCCATTCTCACAAACAAAATTTCAAATGGATGAATAGAGTCTTCAATAGAGGAATTGTTATCTTCTGAGTCTAAAGTAGTAGTTTGATTTTGTTCATGTCTTAAATGATCTGTGACAAGTAATTTTGTTGAAAGAGACATTATTGTGTTGAAAAATTGAGCAACCAATAGAAAGTAAATACCCGTATTATCATTAGTATCTGTTACAACAATTCTTTTACTATAATTATTATTGCTGCTATTAGCATTTTTACTATTATTAGTATGTGTTTCTGTAGGGAGAGTGAAATCTTCTGGTTGAATGATATCAGTACTATCTTTTATAGTAAGATTATTGTTATTAGATGACATTTTAAGTAAGTATGTATTTATATTATTATTATTAGGGTTTATAATTTATCTTATTTATATATATTAAAAAAAAAATAAAAAATATTTAAAAACTTAGATTGATAATATATTAAAAAAACAAATTATTGGTTCTTGTATTAATCTTTTCTTCTTCTTGTTCTTTCAATAAAAGAGGCTGAAATTGAGTGCTTTTTATGTAATAAAAGAACGAGGCAAATCTTTTTTTTTAACTTTCAGTTATCGGAAAAATACATTTTATATTTTAAAAAAAAAAAAATACTGTTGTAATCGGTCGTTTGATCTATATCTCAAAAAAAAAAAATAAAAAAAATTGAAATGTAATTATACACACTAATATCATGCACCCATATATAAATATACTATAGAAACAAAAATATATATAATATTATACTATAATAATAATTTATATATTTAATAACTAAATAATAATAATAATGAAAATGATTATTATTATTATATTTAAATAGTAACTAAAGTTACAACCTCTCTCTTCCATTTCAGCCATATATATATATTTTCTTTTTTTAGTAACTAAGAGTATATCGGATATAACAATCATATACATTAAGTTAACTTTAAAAAAAAAAATATATATATATATACAGATTTCTCCTTTACTCCTCTTTTATTTCTTTTTTTTCTATATGTGTTCCACAACAGCAACAGAAAAAAAAAACAAAAAAACATTGCCAGCAAGATTTTCAGAAAAAAAAAAATATATAAACAAGGGAAACATATATATATATATATATTTAAAAACAGACATATACATATATACAAACCATTACATATATATACATATAATAACAGTAATAATAAATATGAGTGTACAAACAGTATTATTAAACATAATACTACTCTTTTCTACATTATGTTTATCATCTCCTGTAGCTTTAAAAGATTCTCATAAAGCACAAACATATGAAATAAACCCACCAACCACAGCTTTATCTTGGTTTGTTATTGAATATTTTGATCCAGATACTCTATCTTATAAAGAGTTTGATGTCACAATAGAATTATTTGGCTCTATTGCTCCAAAGACTGTCAACAATTTTCAACAACTAACCAATGGGGTTAAAGCATTGATGCCAAATGCAGCATCTAAAGATGAAGCTGTCACTTTATCATACACAAACACTTTAGGAACTGTTTTTGATGAGAATAGATATGTTCAATTTGGTGATATTATTCCAGAAATAGGTCCATTCTCCATTTATGGTTACAAATTTGATGATGAAACATTCCAATTGACTTTTGATAGACCTGGAAGAGTCGCTATGGCCAATTATGGTCCTGATACCAATGGTTGTCAATTCTTCATCACTACTGATCCTTTACCAGAATTAGATAACTCATATGTTGCATTTGGACAAGTCGTTGATGGTTTGGATACTATCATTGAGAAATTACAACATTTGAATAATGTTGAATTACCAGAGGAATTAACTTACAAAGCTAAAATTAAATTCGGTACTAGTACTGGTTTACATCATGATAATATTGAAGCTGCTAAAAAATCTTATTTAGAAGAAGTTGCCTTATACAGATCTGGAGTTGCCACTGAGACAAACAGTTTGGTATTTGATCCAATGACTAGAAGCAAACTTTATGAAGAACACATGGATTTGATTAAAGGATCTGATAAGAAAGTTAGCAACTCTGATATCAAAAAAGTTGAATCTTCTCAATCTTCAAAAGTTTCTGGTGTTTACTCCTCTTCTAATAATCCTGTTGAAGTATTAGCTGTTTTGATCTGTAAACTTCTTTTGATCATCTCTATTGGTGTTTGTATGAACTATGTTTATTCTAAATACAAACATAGAATTTTATCTAAATTAGGTTCTGGTTCTGGTAGTGGTAATGACTATAAAGTTGTAGGTCTAAGACACGATTAAAAATAAATAAATATATATATATATATTAATAAAAAAGTAAAGAAGAATATAATCATATATAAATATGTATACGTTAAAATAATAGTAAATTTGTTATTGTAGTAATTTCCATTTCTTCATAGTTTAATATCATGTGAGTAATTTAATTAAATATTTCACATGACCATTATTTATTTTCGGATAAAGACTTTTCTTTTTTTTTTTTTTTAATATATATATATATTTTTTTTATTAGGAAAAATTCTTAATTACTTTCAATTAATTTTACCGAGAAAAAGAGGAGAAGGAAGATTTTCAAATTATTAATAAATTTTTTTTCTTTTAACGCGATATTTCAACTTATTATATATTTACCCAAGGATTTAATCTCTCTTTCTCTCCATGAGAGAGAGAGAGAGTGGTGTGTGTGTATTTTTTTTGTAGATGAATTTGTTTAAAAAAAAAAATAAAAAATACATAATAAAAAATCACTCAAATTAATTAATCATTTATATAACTCATTTCTAACACACACTCAGATATATATATATAAACATATGTTCATTATTTGATGAACATTAATATGATGAATAAAATTATAATTGTAAATAACCAATAGGCATTAATATTATTCTAATTAATTGGTTTCCCCTTTTCTTTTATTATAACAAAAAAAAATAACAATGAGTAAAGGTAACTCTTCTTCATATAAGCCTAGTAAAGAACAAGAAGATCTTGTTCAAGAGTTAGTAGATTTAACTCTTAAAGGTAGAGAAATTAATGCCGATGGTGAATTAGTTTACAAGGACTCCAAATTTAAAAATGGAAAAGAAATTAAAATAGAAGAAATTATAGATGAATTAGATATCATATCTGATGATGAACAAGAGAAAAAAGAAGAAGAAGAAAAAGATTCAAAACAAAAACGTACATATAAAAAGACTAGCTATGATTCTGCTGAGGAAGATGAGATGGCTGTTCCATGGTACACAGTCACCCCAACTTCTTTCTTGCTTATCCTTGTTGCTTTAGTACACTTATATTTCTCTCCATACACCAAAGTTGAGGAATCATTCAATATTCAAGCCATTCATGATATTTTGGAATATGGTGTAAAAGACATTTCTTCATATGATCATATTAAATTTCCAGGTGTAGTTCCAAGAACATTCATTTCTTCTTTGATCATTGCAGGAATCTTGAAACCATTGATCAAATTTGGTATAATTGAAAATAGTTACAAAGGAACAGGCCTTGCTGTCCAAATTGGTGCTCGTGCTGTCGTCGCAGTTATAAACATTGCTTCAATAATTTTCTTCAAAAATTGTGTTCAAAATAAAATTTTGAAAAGTTTACTATCAAGAGTCTCCATCTCTCAAAAATCTGTTGAAACAAAAGCAACTATATCATCTGTTGTTGAAGTAGACACTGAAAGTAGAATTGCTCCTTCCTCATCTCTATCATACTGGGTTGATGTATTTTTATTAGGTCAATTCCATTTGATGTACTATTGTTCAAGATCTTTACCTAATTTTATTATCGCATTTGCCATTGCCAATGTAGCCATGGGTTTTTTGGCTATGGATAAAATAAATGTATCTGTTTTCTTACTATCACTAGGTGGTGTTGTATTTAGAATGGAATTAGGTGTCATGTGTATTGCTTTAATTCTTGGTAGAATTTTTATCGAAGTAGTTGTCACTGAAGAAATCAATTTCAATCAAATTTTGAAATTACAAAAAGGGTATGCTAAATTATTGAAATTTTCTTTACTTGGTGCTATGATTGGAGGAAGTGTCTCTTTCATTATTGATTCTTATTTCTGGGGCCACAAGACTATCCCTGAATTAGAATCATTCATCTTCAATATTATCAATAAACAATCTGCCAATTGGGGAGTTGAACCATTCCATGCTTATTTCACTAAATATTTAATGATGTTCTTCCTTCCGCCAACAGTCATTATTTTGAATTACTATGGTTTACAATACTCCTACAATAATTTCAAGTTATTCTTACAATTAGAATTGACTGCTATTATTCACATTGCTATAATGTCTTTACAACCACACAAGGAATGGAGATTCATTTGCTATGTTTTGCCCATCTTCACAATAATTGGTGCCAACGGTTGTTCTTTCACTTTGATTAATATAAATTATAAAGATCCATTTGGAATGTTGATTCCAATTTTGATTTCATGCTCTCCATTAGCCTCCATGACTATATCTGCTGTTTTCAGTTTTATCAGTAGTAAAAATTACCCTGGTGGAGTCGCTTTGCAACAATTCAACAATTACATTTTGAGTAATGCTGATGAGTATAAAGATAGAAATGTTGTTGTGCACATGGATACTTTGACTTGTATGACTGGTGCTACATTATTTGGTGAAATCAATCTTCCAGATTACCATGTAACATATGATAAAACTGAAAATCCAGAACAAATTGTTAAAGACTGGGCAAACTATGATTTCTTGATTGGTCAGTACTATGAGGATTTGAATGATGTTCAAGAATTAAACTATACACTTGTTTCTAAAGCACCAGTCTATGCTGGTATCAATATTGAACATTTCATGCAAGTAAAAGACAAATATAAACTAGAAAACTTGTACAGTATTATTCAGCATGTTGTTGAAGATAGATCTCTAGCTTTGATTGAAGAAATACTTGCTGGTATTTTCAAATATCAAAATGTTATTTATGTTTGGAAAAAAGAATAAGTAATGTATTAATTAATTTGGAAAAAGCTTCAGAAGATACAAAATTATATATATAAACTATTACCATTAATAACTTTTTTATAAATTTTTTTAATTTTTTTTTTAATATTTATTTTTATATACATGGGTTATCTATTTTTTTTTTTTCTTTTTTCATTTTATTGATTGAATGTTTTATAAACCGTTAGTTTTAACAGCTTGTTTCATATCTTCAATTAAAGTTTGTGGAACTAGTTCATGAGAAGAAACAACATCATCTCTGTTTCTTAATTTTTCATATCTCTTAGCCTTCTTTTCCTTAACATACAACTTCTTCAAAGCATTCTTTTTCCAATCTGCCATAATAGTTTGTCCAATTTGTTTCAAAAAGCCTTCATCATTAAAATCTTGAGAAACACTTTTTACAAAACCGGTATCATTTTTAACAAGAATTTCTTGTTGTAAAATTTGCTTTATAGTATCACACCAAAATGGTACAACATTTACAGGATATCTTTCTTTTCTTATTTTCATTTTTTTTTCAATGATAATCTGTCCAGCTTTGACATTAATTTTAACATGATTTTCAAAGTTTGGTTCATTTAAAATTGGCTTACAAACAGCAACTAATTCATCTCTAAATTTAGTCAAGTTTCCTGAAATATGCTTTATAGTGATAGTTTCCTCATTTGGGGATAAGTATACTGGAACACCTTTGTTTTTACTGAGTAATTGAACACTATAAGTATCTTTGGTTGGAGTGGTGCTTCCAACTATATGCAAAATATTGGTTTTTGATAATGGCAAAAATGGTGATTTATCTTCAACAGATGGCAAATTGAATACTTGGTTTGAAAGCAAAGCTTCATTGTCCTTTGTGTATGGAAGTCTTAAGTATGTTTTTAAAAGTGGGGTCTTGATTTGTTGTTTTACTTTTTCAGTCTTCAACATTTGATAGGTGATGGATCTTTTAGAAATTTGTGAATACATCATTTTTAATAATAACGTTGGATATATATATGTATTTTAGGTGTTCACAGGTTTGATTATATTATTATTATATGAAATGTTTAATTTTTCAGACTTCAGTAAAAAAAATTTTTTTTTTTTAAAGATATTTTTTTTTGTTCTGTTTTCATCGATTCGGAAATTACAAAGAAGAGATAAAATTTTTTTTTTTCATTTCTTCAAAAAATACCCGGCCAACAACTGCAATAATTTTAAGCCAAAGTAAATATCAAAAACATTTAATCAATTAAATTTAAAAATTTATTAAAATTTTTTTTATCATTTTCTCTATTATCTTTTTTAAATATATATAACTTAATTATTTAATGTGTCCAGATTCTTACACTCTTGTCTTTACCACCAGAACATACTTTCTTACCATCTAGAGACCAATCAACAGTATATATTTCATCAGTGTGACCTGGAAGATCCACAGCTAACTTCTTTGTCTTTATATCCCATACTTTCAAAGTTGTATCTTTACTACAAGAAACCAGCAGTCTACAATCAGAAGACCACGCAAGTTTATAAACAGCAGCAACATGACCTCTAAAAGTTTGGACAAATTTACCATCTCTTCCATCCCAGATCTTGATACTATTGTCAAAGGATGCTGAAGCAATATATCTACCATCTGGAGAATAAGATACATGGTTTACTAATTTTTGATGACCTGTCAATCTTACTATTGGTTTATTGCTTTTAGATGGGTTCCATAAATACATGGTGAAATCATCTGAACAAGTACACAATAATTCTTCTAAAGAACCATTTCTTTTAGCAACTTTTTCAAAATTTATTAGTGCATTTTTCTTTAATTGTGTTTCATTGAATTGAGAAGTGACAGAGCTCAAGTTAGATTTTTCATCAAATCCTGATTTTTGCAAGACATAATCTGTGGATAAAGACAAATGATTAACCCAATGTCCATGACTTTTTAAAGTATTTATGCATAAACCTTTTTGGTTCATATCCCAACATCTTATAGTCTTGTCATGGGATCCAGAATAAATTAAATTCAAACCACCCCATTTAACACAGGATACATTAGAAGTATGTCCAGAAAGGGTCATTATGTTGTTACCTGAGATAGGATCCCAAATTTTCAATGTAGAGTCCTTAGATCCAGATACAAGTTTTGGTATTTCTCCATCTTTTACTAGATGGAAAGGTTCCCAGGATAAAGAAGTGATCCATTTATTATGTCCTCTCAATGGTTTACCAAGAGATTCCCCCTTAACAGCATCCCAAATTCTAATAGTATTATCCATGGATCCAGTGGCAATAAAACGACCACATGGAGAGTACGCTACACATAAAACCCAACCACTATGCCCTGCTAATGTTTTCATTGGAGTTTGAGTGTCACAATCCCAGATTCTTGCAGTGTTATCACCAGAACCTGTAACCATTCTTGCTGAAGTGTTTGGAGCAAAAGAAGAACACAGAATGGTGAAACCATGTCCTGTTATAGCTACAGAAGATCTTGTAACTGGTTTAACTTTAAATACTGCTCTTGGAGTATAGATCAAAGTAATGTTATCTTCTGTTGTCTTCAATCCTGGCTTAATGATAGATGTATATAGATTATCTTTGATATCAACAGTCTTGCCGTCTTTCACTTCAACAGAAAAAGTGTATGGAACTTTATCATGTTCAGCTGTTTGGTTCAAACTGTTTAGTAATTCTTCTAATTGTTGTTCAGTAATATTTCCTGGAACTCTTAGTGAATTTCCAACAAATTCACCTGTATCAAAAGCTTGAAATTTGACTAAAACATTTGGTAAATCATCTGGAATTATATCAACTACTTTTGGTTTAAGAGCTTCTTTTTTCTGTTTTTTAGATGGTGGAGGTAATACAGTAGACATTTTGAAATGATGTTTTATGGTTTAAGCTTTTTATTATTATTATTTTTTTTACAAATAATTGTTCAAAAATTTCAAATGATTTTGAATTTTATTAAATTTAATTAGATATTCTTTTTATTTTATTTTTCTAGATTTAATGATATTTAGAAAAAAAAAAAAAAAACGCTGTGTCCTAAAAAGGAAATTTAGGAATTAATACACGTGACTTTTTTTTAAAAGAAAAAAGAAAAAAAAAGTTTTAATCATTTTATTAAAAAAAAAAAAAAAACTACATATATTAATTTTTTATATATTTCAATCATAAAAATTTTCAGATTTTTTTATTTTTTTCTCACATAAAGACATATATCATAATTAATTAATTCATCTATTTTTAATTATCTTGAAATTGCTGTTGTTGGAGTTGAAGCTGATGCATCTAAATCTGATAATGAACTACTGGAGTTACTAGTATTAAAAGCTAATCTTCTAATGTCAGAGATCCAAGGATCTAATAGTAATTCAACAGCTGAGCTTCTTTGATCTGGATTATGTTTCAACATCTTTGACAAAAATTGAATACCTACAGAACTCATTTCATCTTGAGTTGGGAATTTAGGAATATGGCCTGCAGCTACATGATACATTATAGCCCATTCATTGTCTAGATTTGCCCATGGTCTTTTACCTGTTGTCATCTCTAAGATTACACAACCCAAAGACCATACATCATCAGAACCTAATCTTGAACCCTTCTTTTTACCCGTAATGTTTTCAGGTGCCATATACATTGGTGTACCCATCATATCATTGTTATTTTTATTAGATGATGTTGCACCAGATAAAATTGATTTAGAACCTTGCATCATTGATCTTGTTCCTATCTTTTTAGTACCTTGTTTAGTAACTAATTCAGCAGCACCAAAATCAACATATTTAACAACACCATTGCGATCTAACAAAATGTTTTCTGGTTTAATATCTCTATGCACTACACCACTTTGATGCAAGTAAGCTAACCCTTCTAACAATTCAAGAGAATAAACTTGGGTAATGACTTCATCTTCAAATCTTCCATGCTCCAATAGAGAAGATAATGAACCACCATCACAATATTCCATGAAAATGTTGACTTTATCTCTATGCACTTCAACACCATAATATTGAACAACATTAGGATGATTCAAGACTTCTAAAACAGTCATTTCATCTTTAATTCTTGGGAATATTTTTTCCATATTTTTAGATCTTTGAATTTTTATTTGCTTAACAGCTAAAACACCACCTGTATCTAAATTAATAGCAGAGAAAACATCACCAAAGGAACCACTACCAACAAAATCTTTCTTTCTCCATTTGATAGTAACATTTGATAAAGAAGAGGCCAATTTAGCAAGATATTTATCTTCTTTGTAAGAATCATTAAGAACTTTTCCAACTTTTCTTTTATGCTTATCAATTTTTCTTAATTGTTTTTCTAACATTTCAATAGATTCCATTCTAACTTGAGAATTTACTTCCAATAAAGTATCATCATCATAATCATCCAAAGAGATTTCTTTACCTAATAGTTTTTGTTGAGCAGCAATCAAGAATTTGTTTTCTTCCAAAGCTCTAGCTCTACCTCCCATCACATCAAAATGAGATATTAATAAAGCTATACAACCTGAAACTGATGTCTTTAAATTTTTATACTGTTCTTCACTTAAGGATAAAATATTTGCATCACTAGTCAAAGTCATTGCACACTCCATTGCTGGAACACACCAACGGAAAGTTTCCAAATCTGTTGGTTTACAATCATGGCAAATAAAAGAGACCCAATCAACAGCAGTATCCAACATTGTCATTAATAACTTGGTTCTATATTTTTTTTCAATATAATTTTCTTTGACACCAACAAATTCCTTAGCCAAATCTCTACAGAATAGATAGCCATTGTTAATCGTTTGAAGACCTCTGAATTTTTTATTAATCTTTCTTTGAATAACAGGATAAGATGTTATAATAGTTTCATGGAAATTAAAAGCAATCTTGGAAGTTTTTCTCAGCAATTTTTCAACAATGTTTATAGAAGATGATTTATTGATAAATTCTAAATTATCATTTCCAAATTGGACAAATACTTTGTCAAGTAAATAGTCTGAGGAGATTGGAGATGCTTCAGTGAACACTATAAAATCACATTCTTTCATTGGTGGAGAGATATAGATTTCATATGATGGAGTATCATTGGCATCAATATCATTTCCTTCCTTGTATTCTTTTTTGCTTCTTTGGAACATATACAATTCATTCAAATTTATTGGAGTTTCTAAATATAAAGCATTACCTTCCCATAACAATGGATTCTTTGGCTTTAATAAAACAACATGTCCAGTACCTCTTAAAATAGCTTCTGAAATTTTTAATGTTAAATCAGTGTCTGCATTTGAAGTTAATGTTTCGCTATTTTCATCAACATTAAGATCACTTCCAAACAAATTAGATGATTTTTTCAAAGCTTTATAATCATTCAAAATATTAGTATTTTTGACTAAATAATTGATATCCTTATAGTCTGTAATTTTTATATCATTTCCATCATTTTTACTGTATAAGAAAAGAGGTAATTTTACACCATTGAAAACAGTGAAAAGATCACCTACAGAGTCATCATAGTTTAAATCTTGACATTGAATTCCATTTTTGTTTACTTTTTCCCAATATATTTTATTTTGAGGTTCATAATAATCATCTTCTTTAACTTCACAATCTTCATTTAATTGATATAATATAGATGAAAAGGCAAGTGTTTTATTCATAGAGATATTAGGAACAAGATTAGAACAAATATAGGAATTGTTTAAAGATTTTAAAATTGTCTCTTTCTTAATATTACCTTCATCTTTCAAAATCAATTCTTTACTAACAAAACAATAAAAACCTTGGTCTTCTAAATCTCCACCTGTATAAACTAATGCGTAACCATTATCAACCATTTTATCTATAACTTTTGTTTGATCTTTGCATTTAAAATTGATTTGATTTCTTAGAGAACTAGACAAGATACCAAAGAATCTACTAAATCTTCTTTCAAAGGAACCAAATGTCTCCAAAGAATTTAATATCCACTCACTGGCCTCATTTTCTTTTTTGAAACTAGGTAAAGATTTAAATTTTAAGTAAGTGAAAACATGCAATTTCATCATCAATTGTAAGAAAAGTTTTAAAAACATAAATGCTATAATGAAACCATATTCTTCACCAAGGAAACAACCCAAATTTCTAAACACTTCCCATTGTTCCAATATCTCATCAGTATCCTTTGTACTACTAAATAAACCAATTCCTTTAGTTTCCAGTTTAAGAACAATAATTTCATAAACATGGTTAATGGCTAATTTGATAGAATCATCAATACCAGAACACATATCAGAAGTAGAAATCATAGAAATGTTGTTTATAGTAGTTTTAATTTCTGTTGCTAGTTTGATGTAATAAACCAAATCATCAATGATCTGGTCAAGCATCATCATTGTTGGGTTTGCTAGATTATTGGCAACATGAATTCTTGATAATATAACTTTTTGAATAAGCTTTGGGGAATAAACTACAATCAATCTTAATTTATCAAAATCGACAGGCATATTTAATTCTTGGATTAATGAATTGTACAAGTGAATACACAAATTAGATTTGAAAATAGTTTGTGATTGAAGGTTATAAAATTCTTGGAAAATCTCTTGAATGTTTTCTTCTTTAACTATTTTTTCAATATATTCTGATTGAATCTCATAATCATCACCAGCTTCATTGAAATGAACATTTTTGGAAATTTTAGAGAGTAAATTATTAATCATAGAACTACAATTTAACCAGGAATTGAAAAAATTTATTTTTTCTCTAAACTGTGGGGTATTTGTTATTGGTTTTTCTTCATACATTTCTGTCAAATTGCTCCAATATGATGTAACTTTTTCATAATTATCTACAATATTACCGATCAATACTGTAAATTCAGATAATGATATATTATCTATTCTTTTGAAATTAGTCACACTTTCAAAAATTTCATCAGCCACAGAGTTTCTTAGTAATTCCAAAGTCTTTTTATGTTCTTTTAAAGTTTGTCCATTCATCCATGATTTCAATTCCAACCACAATTCATTCTTGAAATTTGTTTTATCACCTTGACTAGCATTTTCTTTCAAATCTATGAGTTTAGATTTCTCTTTAGTAACAATATCACCAGTCAAAACTCTTGTAAGCATTAGTTGCCAAGTCAATCTTTCATTATCTTCTTTAAGATTTCCTTTACCATTTTTTTTATGTTCTTCATATTTGTCATTAGGTTGAACAAAACTTTCATTATGATAATCTTCATCACCATCTGATAAAAAACTTAATTTGTGAATATCTGCATTTTTGTAATGCTGACTAACTTTATCTAATTCTTTTAGATAAATCTGATCAATATGTTTTAAATCACTAGTCTTTTCCAATTTATTTTTAAGTCTATGTTTTTTCCCTTTTGAAGAGGCTGAATTGACAACAGATAAAGCAGTAACAGAAGCAGAAGAGTTGGCAGACAAAGTTTGTTGAGAATTTATACGTTGTTTTTTCATTCTGTCATCTAAAGGTATTACAGAATCTAGGGATTGTTGGTTTTGTAATGGTTGTCTTTCTAATTTTTTACTAGATTGTTTGACAAAATATGAATCTTTTAGAGAACTTGCTCTATGCAATGTTGGAGTTTGTAGATCTGATAGAATCTCTGCAGAATTAGGTTCAGTTGATGGTGATTCATTATCTTCTAAAGAAGCAATGGATGAATCAAAAATACTTTTGTTATAATAATCATTTTGTTGTTGGGATTGTTTGATTTTTTTCAGATATTGTTTTTCATTTATAGAGTATTGTTGATGTTGTAAAAGACCAGTTTTTGAACCAAGTAAAGGTGTTGATAATTGAGAGATGTTTTGAAGTAATGGATTTTGAGAACTTTGTTGAGAATGTCTACTTGATGGAGTGGTTAAAGGTTTTACTTGATTAATAAAATTAGATATTTGTGTCATACTTGAGTATGAATGTCCAGTTATACTACTTTTTCTGCTTATACTACTATTAATATTATTAGTGTTATTAATAGTGTCTAAAACACTAGTAGATGCTCTTTTATCAAGTCCAGGACTAGTTGGAAAATCTATAGTAGAAGTATCAAAAGCTTCTCTATTAGGAGATCTTAAATGTTTATAATTACCTTCAATACTGTTAAATGGTATTCTTTCTAAAGTACTATTACAGCTCTCACCATTGGCAATGCCAAGTAAAGAATTTTCGCTATTTCTTCTTGAAACATTCGCTGATGGGTTTTTGCTACCAACTTTTGAATTATTTTCACTTATTGCTCTTAGTCCAGACTCTGAGGTGATAATATTTTGTAATTGGGGTCTACTAGCACTATTAGAATTAGCCAATGTACCATTTCTAGATGAAGAAGTTATCATAGGAACACTACTGGTACTTGGCATTTGATTAAAATCTAGTCTTTGTTGAGTTTGTAAGATATTACTACTATTGTTACTGTTTAATAAATCATTAATCAACTGAGAAGCAGCAGTTATACTCTTTGTACTGTTAGGAGATGATATAACACCATAAAGTGGGTTATTGTTACTACCATTAGTATTGTTTGTTTGAGTATTATTAGCACTGGTAACTGACCCATCAATGCTTGGCCTATGTTCATTACTCATTGGCGAAGTCTTTGTTGTTAGATAAACTTCATTACTGTTTCCATTATTGTTTAAGTAATTGTTTAAATGACTATTACTGTTATTTGTATGCATTGTATAAAAGGAACTAGATCTAGATCTCCTACCTGCATTAGTCATATTGTTATTATTATTATTGTTGTTGTTATTATTGGCACTATTATTATGAACGGCTAAAGCATGCTTCATAGAGAGTAGTTCTGACGTAGTAAAATTATTATTAGGTAATATACTTTCACTAATTGGAGAACTCATATTATTGTTAGAAATATTAGGGACGTTTAAAAATCTATTAATATTGTTGTTGTTGTTGCCTAGAATATTGTTTGGAAAAGTAACATTAGAATTACTATTTGTGATATTTAAACTTTCATTATCATCTTCATCTTCAATGTATATACTATCAATAGATCTTTGCCTATCATGACGATTACCCTGTTCACTCATTATTTCAAAATAATAAATAAATATTAAATAAAAAAAAATTTGTTTTTTTTTAATTTTTTTTATTAACAAAAAAATTATTCAAACAATGGTTTTTGGGGGTATGTAAAATTTGATAATTTAATATTGGTTTTTATTTTTTTGAATGAAAAAAAAAATATGAACAAGTATTGAAGTAAACAGTTATTAACTTAATATATATTTATAAACAATCAAATATTGTATTGAATGGTGGTATTTATAAATTAAAAGATTTTTTTTTCAAACTCTTTTTTAATTTATATTGATCTAATTAGATGTTATAAACCTTTTTTTTTTTTTTGTCAACTCTAAAAATTTAAGTTTACTTTTTGGTGTTTTTTTTTTTTGGAGAAATTCATAAAAAAAAAAACTACAAATATGTTATTTAGTTATCCCCCCTTTTTTGCAAAAAAAAAAAAAAAATTTTTTTTTCAATTTTTTTTTTTTTTTAAATTTAAATTCTACTAAAAATAGCTTAATACGGTAGCGGTTTAAAAATATTCGGATATAATTAAAATATAAACATTATGATTCCCAAATTGTTTTTTTTTTTTTTTTT
>LXPE01000056.1:0-20151 GCA_001664025.1 Hanseniaspora valbyensis NRRL Y-1626
ATTAATAGTATTTTCATCAGATAAACTTCTTGATCTAGAAGATCTTACACTGGAATCTTGTCCTATATTATTCGTAGAATCCATTAATATATATAATCACTGATAATTTTAAAATAAATAAACAAATAAATATTACAGTTATTTTTTTCTTCTGTATAGATATATATATAAATTCGGTGGTTTATTTGTATTTTTTTTTTTTTTTAATTATAAAAATAAATGAATCTTTTGATAAAAAGTAATTATTAATAATAATAATAATTTTTTAAAAAATAGGTTCTGAAGTTTGATCTTATGCGTTTTCTTGATATGATATTTCGTTTCAATATGGCCGGGTCTTTTTTTATTATTTATTTATAAAAAAAATTTTAAAAAATTTTTTTTTTTAATATATTTCAAAAACACGGTACTAAATGTTTTTTTTTTGGCTTGCGGATATAATATAATTTTACAAAGAAAATTTAACCCAAAAAAAAAAAAGAACAAGAAAAAAACAAAAACATTCACAATACATCAATAATAATAATAATAACTATTTCAATATATATATATATTATTGAAAACCAATAGAATTAAATACATTAATTAATATGACTGAAGTAATTAATGAAAGTAAAAGTACTTTACATAGTACAAAGAAAAATATTTTTGCACATGATATAGAAGAAGAAAGAGAATCCCCTGTAATTCCAGGTGTTATTCAATCATTTGAAGTTAAAAGAGATATTTTAAACATTATTGCAAGTATTTTGACTAGTGATTCATCAAATGATGGTAATATAAATAACATTAACTCTCAAGCCATATCCAACAAACTATACAAACAGTTTATTGGTTCTCAACCAATTTCTTTTTCTAATAAGCATATTACTGAGAACTTATTGACTCAAGATTATTATGTATGTGAGAAGACAGATGGTATTAGACTTTTGATGTTTGTAATTATCAATCCACAAACAGGAAAACAATCAATTTTTTTTATAGACAGAGAAAATAATTTTTATTTAAATGAGAATTTGAACATTATTTTGCCACTAAATGAAAAAGAACTCCATAATGGAACTTTGATAGATGGTGAATTAGTCAACCAAAAGATTAACAATAAGATTGAAACAAGATTTTTAATGTTTGACTGTTTGTCAATTAATGGCAGACCTTTCATTAATAAGCCAACTTCATCTAGATTAGCTCATTTAGGTCATGATTTTTTAAAACCATTAAATGAGTTTAAGTTCAAAGATCCAAAAGCATATTCCAAATTCAAATTTAAATTTGGTATGAAGAAAATGGAATTTGCTTATAACTTAACAAAAATATTCAAACAAATTGAAAAGAAAGAAATTCCCCATTTTTCTGATGGATTAATTTTCACCCCTGTCAACTCTAGATATGTTTTATTCACTAAAGATGAGCTTTTATTAAAATGGAAACCTTCAAGTGAAAATAGTGTGGATTTCAAATTGATTTTAAAATTTGAAAATGACAGTGATATTAATAAAATCAATTTTGATAAAATGCCATTACTAGATTTATATGTTTGGAAAGGAGGAGAAGATAAATCATTTGTTGCAAATCCAAATACTATTTATACTAACAAAGATTTGAAAGTTTTAAATGAAACATATTCTAAATTTGGTAGATTAAAATTAGATGATTCTACATGGAATAATTTAGTTAGCAAGAAAGAACCTTTAAACGGAAGAATTGTTGAATGTTATAAAAATGAGTTACAAGAGTGGTGTTTCTTAAGGTTTAGAGATGATAAATTACAAGGTAATCACATCAATGTTGTAAGTAATATTTTGTCAAGTATACAAGATAACGTTAAAGAAGAAGATTTAGAAAATATAACATATCAAATTAAATCAAATTGGAATCAAAGACATGGCAAATAAATGTATTAATAATTAACAATTTATATAAGAAAAATATCTTTTTATTTTTTTCAATTTTTTAAAATTATATATATAATTATTTATATATGTATATCTACAAGGGATTTTATTTTATTTTTTATTGTAAAACAAAGAATTAATTATAAATATTATTATTATTATTATTTCTTTTTTTTTAATATCTTAACCATTCAGATATAATCTTGAAAGTTTCTGAAGTGTTACCATTACCAGCTAAATGATAAATTTCTTCTTCTTTTAAACCAGATCTGTTCAAAATACCATGAGAATGTATAGCAGCTACCAAACATTTAATTTCATTTATTTTCAAATTATTCAAGTTAAGTAGTTTTGGACAGACTTTAGTTTCATAATTAACTAGTGAATTCAAAATCTTTTCATTAAAGTTCTTTGATTCAAACCATGGATTAACTTTACTTAAATCATTATCTATAGCTAATTTGATGGTCATAAATTTCTTTTCAGTCAATTTCAAGTTATTTCCTAAAACAACATCAATATTGGAACCGTTTTTAAATATAGTATCTAACAGAAGTTTTGTGATTTGCAAATCTGTGATGTTAATTGGTTTCATACCTTTATCTAAATATTCAGTTTTGTTAAAAAATAAAACATCATTAAATCTATCTTGGACCATTAGAATGTTAACATCTTTTAAACTATGTAGTTCTTTAAAGATGTATTCTAATAGCAAACCTACTTCTTCTCCAATAGGCACAAATTTCAATAAATCTATCAATGTTGCTCCTTTACTAGCACTAAAGATAACATCTTTGTTTTCAATTGGTTGACCAATTTGATAATCTGGGTTACTGAATCTATAGTCATTTTGTATTTTAATATTTTTTAGTAATGATTTGTGATTAGCATTTAAAATATTTTTAATAAAATTTCTAGTCAAATTAATTAATACAAAAGATTTGGTTTCTTCCATGTATTGTAAATTATCTCTTTCATGAATGATATTTTCTGGATCTGGAAATGGAATAATTAATTTTGTTTCTGAGTTGTAAGCTTTTAATAAAATGTTTTTCAATTGAGTAGTTCTTCCTGATCCTACACTACCATCGATAATTAAACAGTTATTGACAGAGTGATCAATGCTTAAATCTTTATCGCTATCCTTATTTAAAAACAAAAAGTTTTTAAAAAGTTTATATGTATTTAATCTATGGGAATCAGCAAAAGTCACATCATTAATACTATTTAAATATTCAGTGTCCTTATTTGAATAAGTTTCAAAAAAGTTTTCAATTAATTTTATATCATGTTGTTGAGCAAATTTATTTAAAACATCTAAATCTAATTCTGGCTTAGTAATTGAAAGTTCTTTAGAAGAAACCATGTTGTAATATGAGGCAATTGGAGAATCTTTAGATACATCTTTAGTTCTATTCATTTGTCTCTTACTATCACCTTCTTTTTGTTTTCCTGTTTTATTTTGTTTCTTCTTCAAACTTGGAGCTGCTGGTGGAGCTAATCTAAAAGAAGTAGTGTGAAATAAAACAGTGACAGAGCCTACTTTATTAGATTTATTTAAACTAGAAGTTAATTGTCTACTCAACATTTTTTTTTAGAATTAAAAATAAAATTTTATAAACAATTACAAGTTGTTTGGTTTAATATAGTTTTTAATATTTATATTGTTCAAAGTACAGTAATAAGAAATTAGAAATTTAAAAAAAATTTTTTTTTCTCTTTTGTTAAAAAAAATAAAACCAAATATTCAAACTGAAAAATTTTTCTTTCAAAAAAAAAAAAAGTTTTTAACATCAAAGTCGTTTTGATCACGTGAAACATTGGCTTTATTTATCAATAAAGTTAATACTATTATTTCTTGCAATGAATTTTAGTCTTTTCTTATGATATATATAAAAATTTTTAACACATTAAAGTTTATTGATTCTTTTCTTCAGCTTCTGGTTTAGATTCTTCAGCAGGTTTGATTTCTTCTACAGGGTTAACCTTTTCAGCATTGGAATTACGTTCTTTTTCTTGTGCAGCTTCCAAAGCCAATCTTTCATTTCTTCTAGCTTCTCTTATCAATCTTTTTTGATCTTTTTCTTCTTGCTTCATTTTCTTGAAATTAGAATCGTCTAAATATAAAACTTCATTTTCAATATCATCATCCCATCTCTTTTTACAATTGATGAAGAAAGAAAATGGATTACCACTTGCATCATCACCCTCTCTCTTTATATCACTACCATCTTTATTTTTTGGTTGTTCACTAATAATATCTTCATTGAATTTAAAACCATCAACAAATTGGAAGAAAGCAGAATAAATATTTCCTTCAATTTCAACATTGTAAATCTTATCATATATATGCTCTTCTTGTAATAAATCCATGCTTTCTCTGAATCTATCATAATCAATTGGTTGTTGTCCATTTTTTACTAACTTCATATTAGCAACATCAAAAACAGGATGGTCCAAGTATAATCCCAAAGGTGGGGCTTTTGGAATGTTGAATCTTTTGTCAGTGAATGTTTCCAACATTAACTCTGTGGAACAATTGTATCTACATGAAAGAACAGCCATAGCAATCATTTTTCTAATTTGATGCAACATAAAAGATTGACCATGTATCTTAATTTTCAACCATTCAATATTGTTAATTAAGACTGGCTTTTCAACTTCAATGTTAATCATATATCTGTTAGAAGAAGCATCCTTAAATTTTTGTCCTACAGTGTAATTGTGGAAATTATGATAACCTAAATATTGAGACATCATCATTCTAAAATAGTTTAATCTATAGTCAGAGATTCTGTAAGCATGTTTATGTTGCAGTTCTAATTGTTTTAATTTTTTAACATTGTTGTAAACTCTAATCTTCTCTGGATCAGAAGCTTCTTCATTACCAGTAGTGAATTTAAAAGCTTTAATTTTATCAAATTCTTCCTTACCAAAATTCTTGATTCCGATTTCTTCCAAGGATTCCCAATATTTGTCATTTTCTAAATCTTCGTAATTTTCGTAACCACCGTTGAATTTTGAGTCTCTTAATTCTTGATAAATACCTTCATTATCCTTTCTTGGACCAATGAAACTGTAAGAAGGTAACAGATATTCATACATTCTGGAAGAACAAGAATTTTTAGCATCAAATCCACCAATTACTCTTTGCAAACCAAACATTCTTATTTGAGATGGTAAAGATTTGTTCATTTTTTCTATAAATTCTTTTTCAATATCCTCACTAGTTTTATTTCTTTCATCTAATAGAATCTTGAAAGAAGCTAAGTTACCCAAAGCATGTACACCTTTATCAGTTCTAGCACATCTTTGCCATCCGACTTTTTTCAAATCTAAAGCATTATCTTTAGAAACATAACCATTTAAGATTAAACTGTTCCAAATTTCTTTCTCAATAGTTTTATGCGGTTCATTGATTTGCAATCCTGAGTAACCAGTACCAGCATAACCAAAAATCATGGCAACTTTCCTCTTTTTCAAATTTGGATCTCTAGCTTCCAATGGCTTATAATCATGTTCTTTTCTAAAAACACCATTTGGCTTTTGTTTTTTCTTTTCTGGACCTTCTTCTTCTTCTTCTGTTTTTTCAATAACATGCTTTTTGTTATCGATTGCTTGATTGTTGGTATTGACAGTTGCTTCAGTAGTGACAGAAGCAGAAGTTATATTAACATTTTCTGTAGACATTTTAAATAAATTATTACGTTTTGGTTGAATAAATAATTTATTTA
This sequence comes from Hanseniaspora valbyensis NRRL Y-1626, assembly GCA_001664025.1. Lineage (NCBI taxonomy): Eukaryota > Fungi > Ascomycota > Saccharomycetes > Saccharomycodales > Saccharomycodaceae > Hanseniaspora > Hanseniaspora valbyensis. The sequence goes on from LXPE01000056.1 coordinate 5,630, forward strand.
AATTAAAAAGTTTTTTAAACATATATATATATATATATATATGAATATGTAATAAATAATGTATATTATTCTTTGGAGAAGTAATAGAATTACAAACAATAGATCATATAACTGAAATAAAAAGGTATTTTTTTTTTGTTTCTTAAATTTTTTAGGTTTAGAAACAAAACAAAAAAAAAAAATTAAAGCAAAAATTTCTTTTTTTTTCTTGAAAATTTTCCCAATACAGAAATCCAAAAAAAAAACGCAGAAAAAAACATACCCAAAAAAAAAAAAGATATTGAAAAAGAAAATTCAAATAATGTTTCTAAAACATTTAAAATATCAACAAAATAATATTATACAACCTGTAAACACCCCAATAAAAAAGGTATATAATAATTATGAGACAATTAACAGAAGATGAAACTCAAAAAGTTTTTGAGAAATTAGCTAATTACATAGGTAAGAATATTAAAAACTTAATCAACAAAGATCATGTGTTTAGATTACAAAAAGACAGAGTATATTACGTTTCTAAAATGATAGCTAACTTTGCAACTTCCATAGCCAGAGATAATTTAATGTCTTTAGGTATTTGCTTAGGTAAGTTTACTAAAACAGGTAAATTTAGATTACATATTACTTCATTACAAATATTAGCTCCATTAGCTAAATACAAAGTTTGGATAAAGCCAAATGGTGAAATGCCATTTTTGTATGGTAACCATATTCTTAAAGCACATTTATCTAAAATCAGTGATAATGTTCCTGAGCACGTTGGTATAATTGTGTTTAATGAAAAAGATATTCCATTAGGATTTGGTGTTTCAAGTAAATCTACAAATGATATTAAGAATGTTGATCCTACTTCTATCATTGTCTTTAGACAATCTGATATTGGTGAATATTTAAGAGATGAAGATACTTTGTTTGCTTAATGAATTTGGACTATTATTATTTTTCTTTTATATAAATATATATATGTATTGATGAAACAAAAATAAATAAAAACAATTATATGTAATAGGATAGATAAGATTTATAAAAGAAAAAAAAACAAGTAAATAGATTCTAATTTTTTATTTATTTGTATTATTTCTAGTAAAACTATTGATATTAAATAGGAGAAATTGTTTTATAAAAATGTTTAATTTTCACTTAGTATATATTATTCCTTAAAAACAGTTTAAACTTTTTAATTTAATAATTTCTTTAACATTACCCGAACACTTTCAGTATTAAAATTTCTTTTTAAAAGGAAAGAAAGAGGGGGAAAAAAAAAACTAGAAATTAAAATTAATATATTTTTATGTACACATATATATAAACTACTTCCATCCTTAATATTAGGCTTTATTTTAGTAATAAAAAAACACAGAAATGACTATACCAATACCATATATAATATATTTACTTTTACAATTTTATAAATAATGTATGTACAACAAAGAAGTTGTTTTCATACACTCTCGTTGCTATTAGTTAGGGAGCGAGCTTTTAAAGTTAATCCTAATAACATTAAAGTAAAAGGGAAAAATCTTCCTGTTTTTAAAAAAAAAAAAAAGGTCCACCACAAGAATTTTCTTTAGAAACAAAGAAACTTTTGGAAAATAGAAAAAGATTATTTAAATATACTAACAAGAATTTAGAAAAAACTAATAAAATTATGGAATTAAGAAAAAAATTCCCTCAAACAACTTTCTTCAAAAATCAAAGAGAAATCAAGAAAGGTATTGCTAAGAAACCTGAAAATATTACTGATTTAGAAATAAAACTTAAAGATCAAAAAGGTGATTTAATTGATGCTTCATTCAAATCAAGAATATATTTTCCATATGGTTCTGAAAAATTAAAAAGACTGAGATTAGTTGAAAAGGATTCAAAGTTAAAAATTGCTGAAAAAATTGATTTGAGCCACAAGATAGATACTTTTCATAGTTTAAGAATATTACCAACAACTAGAAAATTGATTAATGATTTAATTGTCAATGATACAGTTTTAAAGCAATTAAAACAAGAAGATATAAAATGTAGTGATATTCAAATGGATACAATTTATAAAATGAGTAAAATAATATACACTCCAGAATCAAAACAATATCTCAGAGATTTAACAGAAAGACAGAAACAACAACATTTGAAGGAAATTGCTTTAAAACAGAATATTACAACAGGTGATAAAGTAGAAGATTTAGTTATTGAGAAATTATTAAGAAATGAAGAAGTTAATGATATTACTGTTGATGAAGATACTTTTAAAAAACTGCCCGAACTACAATCTCCATTAGTTAAACCTATTTTCAATAATAAAGTAATTGAAGAAAACTCTAAATATGCTATTTACAATACAAATATTTTTACTATAGCTGCAGAGACAGGTTCAGGAAAAACTATAGGTTATCTAGCACCATTGTTAGATTATTTGCAAATTTATAAAAACCATTTAGAAGAAGAAAATCTTTTAAAAAATAAAGATCCAATAATAAGATCAGTAATTTTCCAACCTTCAAATGAATTGATTTTGCAAGTTTACAATTTTTTAACTTTGAATAATAAAACACCATTGAATTTGAATATTGTTAAATTGGATTCAAGTGTTTCTCCAATTGATATGGTTAGACTTTTGAAAAAATCTAAAGAAAGACCAATTGATATTTTGATTTGTTCACCTGATAAGTTAGGTAAATCTTTATTGAAATATGATTCAACTTTAATGAAACATCTAGCAAATCATTTGGAATGGTGTATAATTGATGAATCAGATTCTTTATTAGATTTGAATGGGTCCTTAAAAGAATTGACATTTTTTTTGAATAGATGCAAAAGATTAAACACTTTGGTTACATGTTCTGCTACAATTTCAGAATTGTTTTTGAAAAACTTGAAACAATTGCAAATATATCAATCAAATATTGAAAGACATTTTATAATTACTACAAATAATCTACACAAAGTGAATAAAAACTTGAAACTTTATAACATTGATTGTTCTTTGAAACCATTTTTGAATGATAGATTGAAATGTGCTCAACAAATAATCTACTCTATTTATCAAAAAAACAAAAAAGAATATGAAAATGAACCATACTTGCAGAAAGTATTTAACAGAATTATTATTTTTGTTAACAAGAAAACTGATGTTGAGATCTTAGCTGAATATTTGAAAAAAGAGTCAAATTTTGCAAATGTTTATGGTATAACATCTGAATTCTCATTGGAAGAAAGAAATGCTGCTATAAAACCATTTATAGAAGTTCCTGATGAAAATGAAACAGATATAATTGAAGAAGAGGAAGAAGAAGAAGAAGAAAATAAACCAACATTGACAAAGAATAGACGTACTTATAGACAATTTATTGCTGATAGTAATATTTCAATTCCTGCATATTTAATTAATAATGAAGGTGCAAATGGATTTATAAAACAGTCACAAAATAGTGAAATGCAAATTCTTATTACTACAGATCTGTTATCTAGAGGTTTAAATTTTAAAAAAATTAAAAACTTGATTTTATTTTCACCACCAAAAACTTCATCTGATTTTATTCACAGATGTGGTAGAATTTGTAGACTAGGTGATGTTGGTTATTCAAAAAATTATTATAATTCACAAATTAAAGCTGAAAATAATAATAAAAATGAAGAAGGTGGTAGAGTTTATATGATAACTGATAAGAAAGAAACAAAACAACAGTGGATTAGAGAGTTAGGTGGTGTTATAAAGAAAGGAAAAAGTTTTGTTTGAGTAGTTGTATATAAAAAAGATAAATAAACAAACAAAAAAACCTTACATGTAAATTTTAAACATTAAAACAAAACTTTTGCTATAGAAAAAAGAGTATTATATTGGTAAGTCGTATTAATAAAATGATTTTATGTTAAATATCAGTTTTTGAATGCTTTTGATTTAGTAAAGTTAAAATATGGTAGCGATATTACTCAATCACCCCATTATTTTACCAAAATTTTTTTGTTTTTAGATAATCAGAGACAAAAAAGAATATAGGTGGATGTGTGTTTTTTTTTTAAGTTTAAAAAAAAAAAATTTTGAAACTTAAATACTCCAAGATTATGTTATAACAAATAACTAATTAAATAGAGAAAAGAAGTAAAATACCAATTTTTTTATTTAAAGTTTTTATTTATATATTTATATTAATATAAAATGTTTTCTACTAGCAATTTTTTTAAGTTAAACACTCCAAAAACATACATTTTTACAGCTGTTTCAAGCATTGGTATTTACTTGGTTCCAAGAGTCTCCGTCAAGTTAAGTATATTAGCTGGTCTTTCTATTTATTTATATAATGTTTTAACTTCTGCTGGCGACAAAAAGAAAAAAAAGAAATGTTGTGGTGGTAAGAATAAGAGCAAAACTGGTAAGTGTTGTTCTGGTGGTGATGGTTCTTGTTGCTCTAAAAAAGAAAAAATAGAAAAAAAAGAACCAAAGAAAGGATGTTGTGGTAGTAAATCTTGTAGCAAGAAAATTTTAGATGAAGGTGAATCAAAATCTAGTAATCAAGATTTTAATGAAATATCAACAGATTTCACTGCTCAATTTGCAAAAAAATCTAAATAAATTAAGTTGAATTTGTATATATTAAAAAGTCCGTGTCAAAACAAACAAAAACAAGAAAAATAATTGGCATAAGTATATATTCACTTTCATTTGCTCTTTTTTTTTTAAAAAAAAAACAAAAAAATAATTTGTTTTCAAAAAATGTAATACCATGGTTTTTTTTTGTTTTTGCTTGTATCATCATCAGGTTTATTTTTATTTGTTTTTTCAGTAGACTTTTCCCTCACTAAAACATTCATATCAATTCCTTTAATCAATTCTTTGCAGATCATATCCCAATTCATCTTCCATTTGTTTAAATGACTTAAATTGGGTGAGACTTGAAGCAAAGATAGATTGTAATCTCTAATTTCAGAATTGATAATATCTATTTCTGGACCAAATTCTTTCTTTATAGATTCAAATATATTTATGTTAAAAGGATCCATTTTTCCATTAATGCTATTACCTTTGTCTATCATATATTCTTTTAATTTTTCTAAATATTTATTTTTAAGTCTGTTTTTGAAATTATCAATAGTATTATTTATGCTTTTTTGCTTATCAACCCACAATGGGTTACAATTTTGTTTATGTAACATATTGTTTAAATGAAACTCAGTTCTATCCAAATATGGATTTTTATTAAGTTCTAACTTTGAACCCATTTTTTGATGGCTTTTATTTTGGTCTTTGTTTTTAAAATAATCATCTATTCGTTGTTCAGCTAGAGAATCCATTTTTTCAAATGATCCAATAGGTGTAAATCTTTCCGCATATAAATCTTTAAAAGAGATATCTTTCTCATTTTTGTAAATGTTTTCTTGTTTATAAGTCAATGTCTTTTGGAAGCTATTGTTAAGTTTATCTCCTAGTGATTGATTTTTAACATTGTACTTATCTACTATCATTCTTAAAGTGTTATCTTTCCAGTTTGGATCATCATAATTTAAATTCAAAGAGTAGTCCCATTTTTTATACTTGCTATTTAGCAAATCTTCTTTAGACAATTTTGTATCATTATTTTCACTATTGAATAACAATTTCATTAATGGATCTTTTTGATCTATTGTAGAATTTGTTTTAATCTCTTGTAAAAGTTTTTTAAAAGAATCACCATCTTTAGAATAATTTTTTTTTGATAATTTTGTAATAATCATATGTAAATCTGCAGTTTATAATAAAAGAAATTGGTGATACTGTTTCCTCTCTATCTTTTTCTTCATTAATTTATCTTATTATAAGTGATTGTTTTTTTTTTCAAGTTATTATGAAATAAACTCCATTTAAAATACTAACTCCGCTTAATAAAAATCACATAAGACTCTATCATATATTTTAAATTAATGCAGGAGAACTACTAATACCTAAAAATGGATTTTTTTCATTTCCCTCAACAACATTATTATTATTGGTGTTACTCTCAGGTTCTTCAAAATTCACAAAAAAATCTGAATCTAAATCAACTCCTGACATATCATTCATATCTCCTGCTGATAGGTTAATTATGCCATCTGGCACCATAGCTGAATATGAATCATCCAACTCAATTCCCATACTTTTTAAATCATTAAAAAAATGGTCAGTTTTGTCTTCTTTTGCTTCATGTTCAATATGTTCTTGATTTTGTTGTTGTGGTGAGGAATTAAATTGTGGTTGTTGAAACTCTAAATCAAATATTTCATTACTTAGTTTAGATCTTGAATTAGATTGTTCAATGTTGTTATTTGCTATATTTTCTTCTTCTACTGGTATCCATGACGAGAGCAGTTTATCCTGTTGTGTTGTTGGGGGAGATAACAACACACCGTTTTCTAATAAAATTTCTTCTAAATCAAATGATACACCAGTAGTTGTTTTTATAATACTATTACTACCTGCCTCATCAGAAATTATTTGTGGGATTAAGTTTTCCTTCTCCTTTATGATCATTTGTAATTTATTTTTTGGAATTTTCTTTTTTTTGCCAATTTTCTTCTTCTTGCTTGTATTACTACTACTTCTCTGTTGTTTCATTTTAGAAAAATCAAATCGTTTATTAATATCAGAATAATTACTATCGTTTTCCTCATCTTCTAAAATAAAACTGTCATTATTGTTACTAGTGACTTTTTTGATAATATTAGAATTTAGAATCGATGAAGGTATGTTACTATTATTACCAGTGGAAGAAGAATAATAACTCGGAAGGTTACTACTATTGTCATTGCTTGATCCGTTTATACTACTTGATAAAAAAACATCATTGCTTCCAGGTGATGAATCTAAAAAATTGTTGTCATTATTATTATTATTCGTGATATTATTGTTATTATTATGTTGATTTTCTTTTAATGATGATATTAAAACATCTTTTTCCATAATTTTTCTCATTATAGAAGACTTTGTAGGTTTTAGACTATTACTTGCAGCTATTAATGAATCATTGGTTGGTAATTGTCTTGAAAGACTTGTAGTTCTTTTCTTTTTTTGTTTTTTAACAAAAGTGGGCAGTTTCTTCTCTTTCAAATTATTTAATTGAATTGGTGAATTTTTATTCATTAAAGTTCTTATTGGAGAATTTTTCTTACTACCAGTAGTATTCATTTTAGCTACTAATTTAGAAAACTTTAATTTTACTTCTAAAATATCAAAACAGTTTCCATTAGACCTTACTAACCCAGAAAAGTTTTTCACAACTCTTCCGACAACATTCATTCCATTTATATTTTCATTCAAATCTGTTAGAAATCCACAAGACACATAAGGTTCTTTATCTTCTAGAATATCTCTATAATATACATTATACTCAAGAAAATTCTCATTATTTTGTTTGTTGTTATTTGTATCAAATAATTCCGGTGAGTTCACTGATATTAAATCTAGTACCTCATTAAGAGAAACATATCCAAAACCCATTGATGATATCTCATCATCATCTTCATCTTCACCACCATCATTATGGACATTTTTTAATTGTGCACTATTATTAACATCATTACTAAATATGTTGTCATGTTGAAAGTTAAGTCTATTTCTTCTTGTATCAATATACTGTACAGGAACTGGCCTTAAAGATCTCGAAAGAAATGGTGACACTTCATTGTCGATAGTATAAATAATTTTTAGTATAAATTCTTTTAGCATAACATTATTTTTTTGAGTCTTTTGTTGTAATTCTTTTGGACTGTTATTATTCAGAATAATCATTTCATAAATGTTTTAGTATATATATTTATATATTTATATACAATTATTTGTTGAACAAAATTGTTGGTTGGTTTGTTTGAAAAAAAATGTGTATAATTGTTACAAAGTCTGTTAAAGTTTTGTTTAATAATAAATATTGTGTGAATGTTTGTTTTAGAAAAAAAACAAAAAAGGATTGAATATTGGTTTCTAGAAAATAAATATATATTTTTAATTTTCTTCTCTTTGGTTAAAAAAACATTTTTTTTTTTTTTTAATATGTTAATTGGAATTAAACTTCTTGTATAAAGAGATCGTATTTCTCTACTAAGTTACTCGTTGTTATTTGTGTTTTTTTTTTGTTGTTTTTTTAATGAAACGCGTATTTGATAGTAAAACTGGTTTTAAGTTGAAAAAAATAACAAAATAATAGTAATTTTTTTTTCACTAATTAAAACGCGTATTGTTACTTATTTTAAAATTACGCCATATCTTCTTTCTTTTTTCCTAAAGGGGATGTACATGCTGTATAAACATACACGTGATACATTTACTTTTTTTTTTTAAAAATCACCTGTTTCATAATAAGTTTTTTTTTTCTTTTTCTTAAAAAAATAAAAAAAGATACACATGGACCCATAATTTCCTAATTAGGCAATTTTTCACCCGTTTATAGTTTGGCACCTTGTGTGATTTTTTTTTTTCTTTTTTGATTTATTGTTGTAAGAAATAATTTTAATATATAGCCGAGTTTACTGTTTTTTTTTTTTAATCAAGACAAAACAGATGACATTCAATTTCTTTTTTTTTTTTTTTTAGACTCTTCTTTTCTTTCTAATGTATATATATAACTTACTTTTTATATAATATATAAACCAAGTTAAATAGTTAAATTAATATAACACTTTTTTTTTTTTATTATTAAAACCAGTTTCTCCAAAACTTTTTTTTCAATTTCTGTTATATACATATCGGTTTTATTTTATTAAAAATAAGAATATAAACATACCAGCTATAAAAACTTTTTTTTAAAGAAACAATACTTCTATAATTTAAAAAAAGAAAAGAAAAAAAAACTATACATAATGGATTCAGGAGGTGCTAGATTAACTCTAGCTGAAATTAGAAAAAGAAAAGAACAAGAAGCTAACGGTGCTTCTTCTCAAAAGAAAAATGGTGGTACTGTCATACCAACTAATTATAACGGAGGTGCTTCTAAAGTAGGTGTTCCAAAAACTCAAACTTATCAAAACTACCAACAACAACAACAATCTTACTCTGGTTATCAAGGTACTGATGGAGGTTACAAAGGTGGTTATCAAGGTGGCTACCAAAAGCAAAGTTATCAAACTAACTTTAACTCAGCTTCTCCATCTCCATCCCCATCTCCGGCTTTAACAAGTAACAATAGTGGGAACCAAATTGTTGATGTTTTAAAAAGATTAGATATCAACAGTGAATCTAAAATTTCTAAACAAGTTGCCAATCTATTACTATCTAAGTCTATCTCAGATTCAAAGACTGAAATTCTATCTATTTTAGACACTCTAAAAGAGTCTGATGATTTTACCAAAGATATTCAAGAATTAGATTTAGCAGAAGTTGTTAAGAAAATTTGTAGACCTAAAAATGATAATATTGTTAGAGAAAGTGGTTTATTATTAGTCACTTTATTAACTAATAACTTAATTGCAGGCAACTCTCCAAATGAAGCTTTCTTGCCTAACTTCTTGTCTGTTTGTTGGGATTCCTTTGCTGATAAACAAGATCAAGTCAAACGTGAAGGTCAACATGCTTTAGACGCTATCTTACTTCAATTCAATCAAGTTTCCTTTGTTTCTTCTATTTTACCTGAATGTTTAAACTATTTAGCCAACTCAAGTGCTAAATGGCAATCAAAACTTGCTTGTTTAAAAACTATTGATTATATCAGAGAAACTTGTCAACCAGATTACTTAGAAAAGACTTTTAAAGAAACTATCCCAGTTTTATGTGATGTCGCTACTGATTTCAAATCTGAATTAGCCAAAAAAGGTCATGAAACTTTACTGAATTTTGTTAAAATCTTGGATAACTTAGATTTACAACCTAGATATGAATTAATTGTTGATACTTTAACTAACCCAAGTAATATTTCCAACTGTGTAAAATCTTTAGCTTCTGTCACTTTTGTCGCTGAAGTCACTGAACCAGCTTTAGCTCTTTTGGTGCCAATTTTAACAAAATCTTTAAATGGTTCCTCTGCCACTGTCTCTCAAGAACAATTGAGACAAACTGTTATTATTACTGAAAATTTAACTAGATTAGTCAATAACAGAGTAGAAATTGAATCATTTATTCCAGCGTTAGAACCTGGTATCAAAAAAGTTATTGATAATGCTGCTAACAAGGAAGTTAGAGAATTGGCTGGTAAAGCTATGGCTGTTTTAACTTCTGAAGATGAAGAAATTATTTTAGATAACGGTGATAAGTTCAATGGTAGATTAACCTCTGAAGAATCAGAAAAACTTTTGATTAAACACTTTGGATCTGATTTCGAAAAACTGAATTCTATTATCAAACAATTTTTGATTGCATTTGTAACTACTGCTTCTAATGTTAACGATTACAAGGCTATGAGATCTTACTTTGCCAATTTCAAGAGTGAAGAAGAAACCAAAGCATTTGTATCAAAGATTTCTAGTATTTTTGATTCTTTGAGAGGATCTAAAAATGAAGATGAAGATGATGGTGGTATTGAAATTGTTAATGCTGATTTCTCTTTAGCTTATGGTTCCAGAATGCTATTAAATAAGACTAAATTAAGATTAATAAAAGGTCACAGATATGGTCTTTGTGGTAGAAATGGTGCTGGTAAATCTACTTTAATGAGATCTATCAACAACGGTCAATTAGAAGGTTTCCCATCTCCAGATCAATTGAAGACTTGTTTTGTTGAGCATAAGATCCAAGAATCTGAAACCAATATGGATTTGGTTACTTTTATTGCTCAAGATGAGGAGTTGGAAGGTAAAACAAGAGAAGATATTGCTAAAGCATTAGAAACTGTTGGTTTCAATGAGGAAAGAAGATCCCAAAATGTCGGTTCCTTGTCTGGTGGTTGGAAGATGAAATTGGAATTAGCTAGAGCAATGTTGTTAGAAGCTGATGTCTTATTGTTAGATGAACCTACCAATCACTTGGATGTCAGCAATGTTAAATGGTTACAAGATTATTTGTTAGAAAACACTGAAATCACTTCTTTGATTGTTTCACATGATACCGGTTTCTTAGATACTGTTTGTACTGATATCATCCATTATGAAAACAAGAAATTAGCTTACTATAAAGGTAATTTGTTTGCTTTTGTAGAACAAAAACCAGAAGCTAAAGCTTACTATACTTTAACTGATTCCAATGCCACAATGCATTTCCCTCCAGCTGGTATTTTGTCTGGTGTTAAATCTAACACCAGAGCTGTTTGTAAGATGACTGATATTTGTTTCACCTACCCTGGTGCTCCAAAACCATCTTTGATGCATGCTTCTTGTGCTTTGTCTTTATCTTCTAGAGTTGCTGTTTTGGGTCCAAATGGTGCTGGTAAATCTACATTGATTAAATTGTTAACTGGTGAATTGGTTCCTGATTCTGGTAAAGTTGAAAAACATCCAAATTTGAGATACGGTTACATTGCTCAACACGCTTTACAACATGTTAATGAACATAAGGAAAAGACAGCTAATCAATACTTGCAATGGAGATATCAATTTGGTGAAGATAGAGAAGTCTTGTTAAAAGAATCTAGAAAGTTCTCCAAAGAAGAAGAAGAATTAATGTCTAAAAAGATTGATGATGGTTCTGGTCATGGTGAAAGATTGATTGAAGCTATTGTTGGTAGACAAAAATACAAAAAATCTTTCAAATATGAGATTAAATGGATGTACTATAAACCAAAGACCAATACTTGGTTGACCAAAGAATTTTTGTTAGAACAAGGTTTCAACAAGTTAGTTCAAAAATTCGATGATCATGAAGCTTCTAGAGAAGGTTTAGGTTACAGAGAATTGACCCCTAGTGTCATCACCAAGCATTTTGAAGATGTTGGTTTGGATTCTGAAATTTGTAACCACACTCCATTAGGTTCTCTATCTGGTGGTCAATTAGTTAAAGTTGTTATTGCTGGTGCTATGTGGAACAACCCACATTTGTTGGTCCTTGATGAACCTACTAATTATTTGGATAGAGATTCCTTAGGTGCTTTAGCTGTTGCTATTAGAGAATGGAATGGTGGTGTTGTTATGATTTCCCACAACAGTGAATTCGTTGGTGCTTTGTGTCCAGAACAATGGCATGTAGCTGATGGTGCATTAGTTCAAAAGGGTATTGCTGCTATCAACTCATCTAGTTTCGAAGATGGTGGTAACGAAAATGCTCATGGTTTAGTTAATGCTGCTGCAAAGTCTACTCAATCATCTGTTGAAGATGCTGATGGTGAATTCTTGAAGGGGGTTAAAGTTAGAACAAAAAAGAAAAAAATGACTAGAAATGACAAGAAATTGCAAGCTGAAAGAAGAAGATTGAGATATATTGAATGGTTATCTTCTCCAAAGGGTACTCCAAAGCCAAAGGATACTGATGATGATGATGATGATGAGGAATGATAATTTCAACTAATTAATTAACAATTTTCTATATAAAAAGCAAAAAAAAAAAATTATATAATACAATAAAATAAATCAACACATTTTTTTATTTTTTTATTTAAAAAAAGCTCGAAATATTTTTCAGTGTTTTAAATAACTACTTAAATATATATATACGACGAGGCAAAAGGAATCTGTTATTATAATAACACAAAATATTATTCTCATTTTTTTTTTTTTAAAAAAAAAAGACTCATTATTGTTGATAATCTTCTTGTTTTAAGCAGAATCTTTAACAACTTTATAACCATCATCAGTTTCTTTTTCAACTCTTTGTTCAGATATTTTTTCTTCCTCTTCAGCACTAATTTCAGTACCTTCTAATTTTTGAATAACTTCATCTCTCAGTTCTTTTAATAAATCATCATGTTCTTCAAATCCTAAAACGGATATCGTATTAAATCCTAATCCCCAATGTGGATATGAACCAATTTTAATTTCAGGAGAAGTTTTGTTTGACTTGTTTTGTAAATCTCTTAAAATTCTTGACATTGAGGATTCACCATATTCAGTCTTGATATAGTATCTCTTGTATTTAATATCTTTCAATTGAAACATTTGCTTAAATTTATCTTTCATATTGTTAATTAAATTTTCAAATAATTGAGGGATACCTGGGAATATGAAGATTTGGTTATGAATTCCTGCTACAGGAACCCATGAAGTCTCTAATGGATAATCTTCACTGGTATTTAAACCGGATGGTAAAGTTGCCATTCTATAGTGATCTTTCAAAGCTTGACCTGATAATCTTTTTGTTGGAGCATTAAATCTTTCCATTCTATCGACACAAGTTTTGGATAAACATAAAGGAGTATCATCATAAACTTTGCATAAACAATCATATGCAATATCATCAGGAGTTGGTCCTGTTGAACCTGTTGTGACAATCAAATCATTTGTAATAGCTAGTCTTTTACAAGTAGATATCAAATGTTCCGGTTCATCACCAATAATACAAATTTCAGTCAACTTAATACCTAATTCATAACAATATTTACTGAAAAATTTAGAATTAGTATCAGTGATTTTACCATTTAGAACTTCATCACCGATAATGACACAAGCAGCTTTGACAATTTTGGAAGAAGACATGGCAGTGTTTTTAACACATATAGTTGGTTTTTGATTTATTTATAAATATATAAATTCCAATTTTTTTCTTTGTTGAACCATTGTTTAAATTAAATAAATATATCAAATTGCGTTGACTCATTATTTTAAGGAGTAAAAAAAAAAATATATATAACCTGTTTAAAATAAATATGTTATACTTTGTATAAATCCGAGATTCGTTAATAGTAATTTTAAATGTATTTTTTTTTAAATAATTGTATTTAACTTTAATGTATATAATTACATAAACCTTATGAAGAAGTGTTCCATTCTATTTTATTTATTTATTTATTTTTTCTTTTTGTCATTATCTCATGTGGATTTATTTAAGCATTTTTATTAACCCAATCATTTAAACCTAATTTATTTCTAGCAATTTCTATAGCGTAGAATTGTAATCTAAAAGAAAAGGTAGTATTATCTTGTTCATATGGTCTGGTAGAGTCAGTTCTTAATAGACAACCAAAATTGAAATCTTCAACAGAATTTTCAAAATTCTTTGCCCAATCTCTCCATCTAGCTTTGTTTTCTTTGGTCTTTAATTCATTTTCATCAAACTTGATTAATTTTTCTTTAGTGAATTCAGGGAAACAAGCTAAAAATGTAGTGAAGATTTCTTCATCTTGAGAAGTCAAAGTCAATTCAGATCCTGGAATAGATTCTAATAATTTCCAGTAAGTGTCCAATTGTTCAACAGCAGCAACAGCAAATTGTTGTTCAATAGCTTCTAAATTTTCAGCATTTTCAGCATCAAAATTAGTAGATTCTTTGGCGTTAGTGGCAACAGACATATTGATTATTTATATATATTATATAGTTAGTGTGATAACAACAATATCTTATTTAGGTTTTGTTTGTGCTTTTTTAATAATATTATTATTTAATTTTCAAAAAAAAAAATGCAATTTTATATTCTCTTAAATAAGAAAGTAGATAATATTACATTTTACGTTTTTTTTTTTTTTTTTGTATGAAGGAAAAAAAAATATCTTTATAATAATTCTAGAAGCATCTCG
>LXPE01000058.1:0-19173 GCA_001664025.1 Hanseniaspora valbyensis NRRL Y-1626
TATATATATTATTATATATATATATATATATATATATATATATATATATATATATATTGATCCAATTTTAGATCTAATAAACATTATTAACCATTTTGAAGTAAATAAATAATATAAAGAAAATAGAATTAATTTAAAGAAGAGGAAGATTCAATTATATAAATTAAAAAAAAACAAAAACAACGACTATTTATTTTGTTAATATCTAATTAAGTAAAAAAAAAAAAATAAGAACACATATTTATAACTCTTTTGTTAATAAATATATCTTTATTAATATATATATCAAGTAATTTTTAATCAATTAAGAATCTATATCTTGACCCTAAAAATATATATATTCTAAGATCAGCAATTAAAAAAAAAAAAATTTAAAATTTTCTCTGTTCATTTTTTCTCGGAGATGGATGCATTCACAAAAAATTGTTTTTGGTAGCAGTTCAACAACAAATCATGTGATTACCCTAGGTTTCCTATAAATTTTTTGTTTTTACCGCCAATTCCCCTCTTAACCCATTCAATTTTTTCTTTTTTTTCTTTATAGAGTCATCTCATAAACTATTAAAAAAAAAAAAAGTTCAATTGCAAAATTATATATATATATATATATTTTATTTAAAAAAAAGAAAACCAATTTAAATCAAGTTTAAAAAGACAGTTTTTTAAAAAAAGTGAAATATAATATAATTAATAAAACCAATCAAAATATAATAATTAATTTATATAGAAAGAAAACTAGTACACATTTATTTTGATGAATATAAAATTGATATAAAAAAAAAGGAAAGCATACACACATATATACATCTAATAAACTAGTTAAACTATGCATCAGGAAAAGAAAGATTTAAAAACTAGTACAGCCAAAAAAGGAAAATATAAAAGAACTTTTAAAGTGACATGGGGTGGGAGACCTTATAAATCAAAAAAAGAAGACAGTTTTGTTAAAATCACTCCTAATGTTAAAGTGATTGATGGTGTTTTTGTTTTGGACAATACTGATAAAAACAAAAAAAAGGCTATACTTAAAAAAAATAAAAAATTACAAACGCAAATATCGAAGAAAGATCATCCTATATCAACGAAGTTACCACGAGAAGAAATAATAATAAATAATAATAATAAAAGTAATTCTGAACTACAAAATGTGGCGAATTTAACGAAACAGTTTGAGCAAGAGAGTGTAAATACAGAAACATCTAGGACAAATGATTTTGTTAATCCAATGTCTCCTAGAAATAAAGATGTAAAAATTGTTCTTTCACCTTTTAACTCAACTGAACCTACAAATTTTTCTTTTATAAATCAATTCCATGATAATAAACATTCACCATTTGGTCCATTTATAGGGGTATTACCAGGTTTGGAGTACGTTGGTGATAACAGTAATTTTTTAAATGAGAACATATCTCAAAATAATAACGACAACATGATTGAACTACTAGAGGGAGAAGAAGAAGAACAAGAAGAAGAAAACAATAATATCACTTCATTAGATGAATCTGTAGCATATGTGGGAAGAAAGAGTATTACTTCACTAAACTTAAATACTATCACACCTTCTCTAACAACATCATTCGATTTCATACAATTCTTCATTCAACAATCAGGAACAATGTTTACACCTGTAAGTGGTGCTGGTCACCTTTACAGAAACTCAAACCCCTTTTTAACTATATTGCCTAACATTGCATTCAGAGACAGTCTCACTTTCAATATTATGGAGGAATTTGCCAAAGTGGCTATTGCAAGCACAACATTGAGAAACCATAGACTGATAGGATCAAATATATCATCTGTATCATCTAATGAAGACTCTTATATGTTTACTGCTACCCCTGCTACTAACACCACTAGTACCAATATAAGTTCTACTAGTAATCAAAGTCTTATCCAAGATATGAATATTGAAGAATATATGTCTTCAGAGTATAAGTCAGAGAATATATGGGATTTCATAGATGAGAGATTGGTATTGAAAAATTTTAGAGACACCTATAAACAATTTGAAATAAAAAGTCTTAAAACAGCAGCACAAATTCTTGCAGAATATCAACTGACAAAGGGCCAATTTGATCCCAAAAGAGTCAATAATGGTGTGGCAAATCTATTACTTCTTTTAGTTTATAACTCATATTTTGGCAAACATAATAAAAATGTTAATATGATTTTGAGTACTTGTAGAGAATTGCTTTCTGTTTTTAACCAAGATGCAAATGATTCAAAGATTAAAATTTCCTCTGAACATGCATATAAGAGTAACATAGAGTTTGATACAAATAGGTTTTTCACTCAAACTGCAGTACAACCAACCAATCAACCAACAATTGAAAGAGAGACTCAGTTTCTAGCTAATTGGACAAACTATAATGATTTATTGACTTCTTTAACTTTTTTACCTGAAGTTGATAAAAAAAGAGTTGAGAAACAGTATAAAAAATTTGGATATAAAAATCCAGAGATCCCAAGTTGTAATTACTCTTATATTGTAGATTGTGAAATGAATAGAATGGAAGATTTTAAAGATATCGAATACTTCAGTGGTGTTGATTTACAAGTGATGAAATACATGAATGAATTGACACGTTTGCTTTCAATGAAACATGAGTCTGAAGATTCAATAAATGATGATACTGATTTCATCACTCAATGTGAACAACTGAGTGATGATATAGAACTATATCTTATTCAAAGTGAAAGAGAAAGAGATTTTATGATTTACGAATCAATAAATAATAATCATTGTGGCAAGACGGAGAATGCAATCAAAGAATATCAGAATTTAAGAACTGTAAATAAAGTTTTTGCTTTGATTTCTATTTTACAAGTACAAAGAAGACTTTTAGGTAAAATGACTAGTGATGAAAAAGTCAAATCCATTTTATTTGAATTAATCATTTTGATAGATGAAAAAGTTTCTAAAGCTTCTGCACAAGCACAATGTCTATTTGGTTCAATCTTTATAATTGGCTGTGAATTAGGTAATTTATGTAATATTGAAGATGCTAGTCAAAAAAAATGGGCTTCTATTTTGAAAAAAGGGAAAAATATAGTCATGTCTCATTTTGATGCATTAGTCGATCGAGGAGTGATCGCTGCTGAGAGAGCTAAAGAAATAATATATCATATATGGATCACAAATTCTTTGAATACAACTTATAAGGATTGGTGGCAAATCTTAAAAGAAAACAAGATTAACATTCATTTATCTTTATAGCATATATATTATATTTTTAGTAAAAAAAAAAGAAAAGGGATTTTCGTTTATACAAGTTATATTACAAAACTATGTTATCTAAATGTACCTATTTTATTTTTTTTAAATTTATTGTTGAAATAAAATTCGGTATTTTTTGTATGCACGGTAATTTTCGGTGCGTTTGGTTTTTTTTGAAAATGAATGTCTCCGAATCTTTAATAGACCCCTTTTTTAAATATTATTAAAAAAAAACAAAATAATATTATTGATAATCACATTGTGTCTAAATAATAATAATAAAAAATTAAATTAAATTATATATAAACAACCAAAGAGAGTATCCAAAGAAAAGCATTTTTATTTAAATCTGCTTTTTATAAATTTTATAAATTATATAAATATATATTAAATAAAATTATAAAAAACCAGAAAAAAAAAAAATATATATATATAAATAATTAATTACTTTTTTAATTAAATAATATGACTTCTGATCTTCAACCTGAAACTATAAATAACACATCAAACTTTAATACAACAGAAAAGATGAATGTTGGAACACTTCTTTTCAAACGATTATCTAAAGTTACTAAATCAGTCTTTGGTGTCCCTGGAGATTTCAACTTGAAATTATTAGAAAACATTTATAAAGTTCCTGAACTTAAATGGGTAGGAAATAACAATGAATTGAATGCTGCATATGTTGCTGATGGTTATAGTAGAATAAATCCTCACAATTTTGCTTGTTTAATTACTACTTATGGTGTTGGTGAATTATCAGCTTTAAATGGTATTGCTGGTTCTTTCACTGAAAATATTGGGGTTTTACATATTGTCGGTACTTCTGCTTCCAGAATTAAAAAAATGACTTCTGGATTAGAGGAAAAAGATGCCTTATTCAAACAAATCCATCATTTGATTCCTGGTCCCAAATCATACTCTAAGCAGAATCATGAAGTTTATGAAAATATCGTTGCCCCATTTTCTTGTGTCGCTGAAAGATTGACTCCAGAAGATGTTATCAATGGTACAATACAATTCAAAATTGATAATGCTATCTCAACAGTCATAAAGGAAAATAAACCTGGTTATTTATTCATTCCTAGTGATATCTCTGAAGATATTGTTCCATGCAATTTGTCTTTATCTTTAGAACCAAAGAGAAATGAAAAATTGAGTTTCGCTGAAAAAGAGGTATTATCCACTATATTAAACAAAATATATGAAGCTAAAAATGTTGGTTTAGTCGCTGATTATTTCTTGAAGAATGATAGGGAAAATGTTGAAAATTTATTAGAAAAATCCAAATGGCCAGTTTATAGTACTCCAGGCTCTAGAGGTTTATGCTTTGATGAAAGTATAGAAAACTTCAAAGGTGTATTTTGTAATGAAACTTCTCATCCTAATGTTTTAGAATCTGTTAAAAACCATGATTTGATCTTACATTTAGGATCAAACATTAATGAAACAAGTTTCAGATACTATGATCCTGTTAAATCTAAATGGTTACAAGATGCAAACATTGTCTTTTTGGGTAAGGAATATGCAATGTTTGGTTTTGCAAAGGAAATCATTAAAGAAATTGATGGTGTTAAAATATTCAGGGAATTGTTTAAACAAATTCAATATAAGAAGATTTCTGAAGCACCATTGAATAAAACTATACCAAAATTCAGTAATTCATATGATTTGACCTCTGTCAATAAAATTGAAGATAAATTGTTTGAAAACCAATTATCTTATGAACTTTCTACAAACTATTTACAAGAAAACGATATTGTGATTTGTGAAATGACCTCTTTCACTTTTGAAATGGAAAACATTAAGTTACCAAAGAATGCAAGAGCTATAGCACAAGGTTTTTATGCCTCAATTGGTTATGCACTACCTGCTTGTGTTGGTGTTTGTAAAGCTTTGAAAGATTACAGTTTAGAATCTAAACATAGAGTCGTATTGATCCAAGGTGATGGTTCTGCCCAAATGACTTTACAAGAATTCTCTTTATTCCTAGCTCATGATTTGAAGCCAGTTATTTTCATGCTAAATAACTCAGGTTACACTATTGAAAGAGCTATAATGGGAGAAACAAGTTCTTATAATGATTTGACAACTAACTGGAAATGGACAAAGATTTTTGAAGCATTCGGAGATGAACTTAAAGAAAAACATGAATCAAGAACTATCAATAACTACACTGAGCTTAAAGAGTATATGCAACAAGATATTGATCAAGAAAAATTACAAATGGTTGAATTGATCTTACAAAAATGTGATTACAGTAATGGATTGAAAACCTTTTTAGGAAAACCATAAAAAAAACAAAAAATTAAAAGAAAAAAAATATATATATAGCACAATATAAAATAAAATACAAACATATGTAGATATATATATATATATATATATTAAATCATTTTTTTTTTATTTAAAAAAAACATATGAAATAGCTTGACATTATAAAATTATCATTATTCTTCTTTTTCTTCTTTAATGTTTTATTCTTACTAAAACTTTCTTTTTAGCATCGATATTTTTTTTCAATTCTCTCAAGAAAATAGTATCATCTCTGTTAGCATAATCCCAAACAATTTCTTGAATGTTATCTGTAGGCATTTTCAAAATCCCTTTTTCAAACAAAGGTAATATTTTTTTTAAAACATTAACTTTCAAACTAGGATTCTGTTTTTGTTCTCTTGTCATCCAAAAGCCTATATGTTGACAATTGTCAAAGATAAGTTTATCTGTAGGCATTTGGCTAGGAAGAGGGGAACTAGCCCCATATGTGACAATCTTACCATTTTCTGAAAGCATATTGGCTAGATGGTAAGTAGATTCTCCAGAGATGGCATCAAGAGCCAATCTGACTCTTCCATGTTGGCCTAATGTTTTTGGTAATTCAGTCTCTAAGAAATGTTTGCTTTTGCATTTACTTTCAGATATGACATATGTGGCACCATATTTGAAAAGAATGGATGTGATATCTTCTTCACTACTTATTTCTTTATCTGAAAGCACAGCGATACTTTTGATCCCTTTATATTTAGCCATTTGAAGGAGAAGTTTACCCATTTGAGAATTAGGTAAATTGATAACAATATAATCTTGTTCCAAATCATCATTCCATTCCTTAA
Organism: Hanseniaspora valbyensis NRRL Y-1626; assembly: GCA_001664025.1. Classification (NCBI taxonomy): domain Eukaryota; kingdom Fungi; phylum Ascomycota; class Saccharomycetes; order Saccharomycodales; family Saccharomycodaceae; genus Hanseniaspora; species Hanseniaspora valbyensis. Next base: position 6,331 of record LXPE01000058.1, read on the forward strand.
CAATTTCATTGAGAAGAGTGTATGCAGCAAGAGAGTTGACAGATAAGATTGAACAGGAATAAATGTCTAAATTGCTTGATACAATAGGAGTACCATAATCGTTATTAACGTTGACAGGTTTAATTTTCAAAAGAGATTTGATATCTTTTACAGTAGTGAAAGTTGACCAAGTACCAAAATTATCATTTTCCAAAGGTATACACCAATCACCTATTTGGAAACCCATATTGTAATATTTTGGAGGAATATAAAGAATTTCAAATAAACCTTCAGAACCTAAGATGGCAGCGGGATTGTTGAATTGGATTTGTTTAAGTTTAGGAAGTTTCAATTTATGTTGATCAGAAATTTGTTCAATATCAGTAGGATTGACAACAAAAGTTAAAGTTTTAAGAACAATAACACAGTTTAAATCAACAGTTTCATTATTGCATTCCCCAAGTTCTTGGTTTTTTGATTTAACTAGTTTCAATTCTTTACCTCGACTATAATATGAGTTTGCAGAATAGTTGTGAATGAAAACATTATTTTTAGAATCTGAACAAACAGCTTTAATATGAGATATTCTAGTAGCAGTCATGTAAGAGAAAAGAGAAAAAAAAGAGATGATATAAAATTATTAGTTATTAATTTTTTGGTTGATAGAATAAAAAAAGAAGAAGAAGATTTTAAAAAAAATAATATATATTTTTTTACAGATCTTTTAAATAGAATAATTTTTTAAAAAAAAAAAAAAACAAGAACGTAATATTTTTAGTTTGAACCGATGGATTAAAAAATAAAAAAAAATATATTATATATTTTGATTCAATAAGTAAAACTTTAATTCAATAGGGGAAGTTTTTAAAAAAAAAAAAACATAAAAAAATTGGGTGATTAGAAAAATTTAAAAAAAAAACAAAAAATTTTAAATTTGAAAAAACGGAAATTTTTTTTGATAAAGACATGTGATCAAAATAACGGACTTAACAAAGATGAAGCCATGTGATTATAATATAGGATTTAAACATAAATAAATGTTTTTTTTAAATTGTGAGAGAGAACACAAAAAAAATAAATACAAACAAACGGGGGGTTAAAAAGAAGGGGAACATCCAAAATGAATAATTAGGAAGAGATAATATACATATAAAAGTATTGGGTATAGATAGATAATATACAACAATATTATATAATGATAATTATAATCATTTGTTATAAATAAATATATATATATATATATATATATAAGCAATAAGATTATTTACCTATTTAGATCATTATTCTTGAATGTAGAATCTAGAACATTAGAACATGTGTTTGTGTGTGTAATGAAATTAAATATAATTTATTTATTTTCTTCCACCAAAAACCTCATTTTTTTTTTTTTTTTAATTAGGATTTTTTTTTGAAAATGTTTCACATTGTTGAGAAGAAAAAGTATCTAAAAAAAATTTTGAGTGGCGTTTTGAACCTAAAAAAAAATATATTAATAATTTTTTTTTTTATTCCCTTTTTTTTTTTTTTTTTTTTTTCTAACACACACAGTTTGACCTATTTTAGTATATAAACGTAGCAATATATGAAACAATTCAACAACTTTGGCAATTTAAGTTTTTTTTTTTAAAAGTAAACACACACACACACATATATATATAATCTATAAGTTTTTTCTTTTTATTAACTTTAAAATAATAATTTACAAATATTATTAATATAAAACCAGTGAATTATAAAGAAAATATATAAAAAATAATTACAACTAATACTTACTATTATAATATATAGATAACTTTTTAGTTAATTAACTTAAATCTTTTTTTTTTATTCTATTATTATTATTCATGTCTCAACAATTTACAAAGGAAAATCCTCCTATCTTACCAGATGATGGTAGATGGCATGCTGTCTATGATGAAGAATATCACCAATACTACTACATAGATTTACAAAACAATAACCAATCTCAATGGGATCCTCCCCAAGGAACAAGAACTGTTCAAGACTTACAAAACAGTTCTAACCCTACTGATAAAGGTATATTCTCTTCTTTAACAAATGCTGCTAGCAATCAACAATACACACAACAACAATACGCTCAACAACCTCAACAACAACAACAATATGCTCCACAACAACAACAACAATCTACCAGTAAATCTGGTATTTCCAGTGGTACTGTTATGGGTGTTGCCGGTGGTGCTTTAGGTGCTTGGGCTTTAAAGAATGTTTTCTCTCACCATGGCGGTAATGGTAACAACAGACCTAACAACCGTCCACCTTCCAACAATGGTGGTGGTTTTTTCAGTGGTGGAAACAATAATGGTGGTGGTTTCTTTGGTGGTAACAACAACGGTGGTGGATTTGGTGGTTTCGGTGGTGGTAATAACAACGGCGGTGGTCGTCATCATGGTGGTGGTGGTAATAATGGTGGTGGCTTTGGAGGCTTCGGTGGAGGCAATGGCGGTCCAGGTGGTAGAGGCGGTGGTGGTGGTCCAGGTGGCTGGTAAACGTAGAACCAACTATATTTCCTTATCATTTCCTACATTAATATGTTTATAAACTAATATGAATATAATATATGTAGGTTTGTCCATAAGCTAATAATATAATTACCAAGATACTACACTTTAAAAAATAAATAAATGAATAAATTTAATATATATATATATATATATAATTTAAAGAAAAAAAGAACAATATATAACATTATTTCTTTGTTAACAGTTTATGTTTAAATACAATATTAGGATGTTTATAAAAAAAATATAAAAAAGAAGTTATACTTGATACAAATCACGTGTTATTATTTACAATTCTCTAGGAAAAATATATATGTATACATATATTTTTTCTTACTACGTATTCCTTCGGATATCTTAATTTTTTTTTTTTTCTCTAGAACAACAACTTAGCCAAAAAACAAAGAAAAATACAAAAAAAAAATAGTTTTGATTTGTGTTTTCCGTATGGGGCATTAGAGAAAGTGTAAATATTATTATTATTTTTTTTTAAACTTTAAAAAAGTGGCTGAAATAATAATTTGCTGTCTTTTTTTTTTTTTTTCTCCTTCTTTACATATATAATAGATTAAGCTCAAATGAAAAATACGTTTATATAAACACGATTTGATTTTTTGAAAAAAAAAAAAGCAAATTTTTTTTTTTTTGCTTTCTTTAACTAACAACCAGATTGTTATATCTATTAATACACTATGGGGTCTGATAGTGATAAATACTTAGATTTTCAATACACAGAAGGCAACCCACCTGTTTTCAAAGAACCTAGAAGATGGAAAGCTGTTTGGGATAAGGAATACAACAGATTTTTTTATGTTGATATTTTGAATAATAACAAATCTCAATGGGAGCCTCCAAGTGGCACTGTTCCAACAAACACATCAGATTTAGGAAACCCTCCTCCATACAATGCAACTCAACAACAAGGACAAAGAGGCATTAATCAACAACAACCGCAGCAACAATACTATCCACAACAACAACAACAGCAACAATATTATCCACAACAACAACAACAATATTATCCACAACAGCAACAATACTATCCACAACAGCAACAACAAGGCTACTACCAACAACAACAATACTATCCTCAACAACAATCATCGTCAAGAGGAATAGGTACAGGAACAATGATGGGTGTTGGTGGTGGTTTGCTTGGTGGTATGCTTTTAGGAGAAATGCTTTCAAGTCATCATGATTATGGTGGCTATGGTGATCATGGTGGCCCACCTCCAGGAGGTGATGATTTTGGTGGAGGTGATTTCGGGGGTGGTGACTTTGGTGGAGGTGATTTCTAACCAAATAACAATAAAATACCACCGATTTAATTTATATGCACTCAATTGATCTAAATAATAAATAAATATATACATATAGTATTACGTATTAAAAATGATCTCATTTCTCATGACCTTTTTTTTTTCTAATTATATAGTAATATTATTACCGCTTAAAAAAAAAAAATAATAAAAAAAATACACTATTTTATATTTTAAGACCGATTACAAATATTGATAATTTTTTTTTTATGTATAAAAAGGGTTTGAAAGGAAAGGAAAGGAGAGGAAAAAACACTCTTTTTAATTTAAATAAAGTAACTACAAAAAAAATTATATATTAATAAAAATATAAATAAAAAACCAATTACTCTTTATAATATAAATTAAAACTATACTTTTTTAAGTCCGTGATGTCTATTAAAACTGCTTTTGCCCAATCTCATATTTTAAAACCAACCTCTTTATTAAAAGCTAATCCTGAAACTCCTTTAAACACACTGGAACTTTACCTAGACTATGCATGTCGATTCAGTTTGAAAATTTTCCAAAGATGGACAGATGGTGGTTTTTTCACAGATGATTTCTTAACTACTCACAAACTTCAAATCAGATTCAACCATGTCCCTCAACCTTGGCACTCAAGATCTAGTCTTATTCATAATGTTGCATTAGCTGTTGCCAGATACAAACCTGAAGCCTTTTGGGATTATTCTTTGCAACTATTCAAAGATGCTAAAGAGACATGGGATGACAATTTCAACAATTCCACACCAAATGAGTTCAATAATGTTCTTGCTGAACATGCTCATAAGTATACAGGCATTGACAAAGTTTTAGTCGCTGATTACTTGGGAGACAAAGAAGCTTCTACTAGAATGGCTGATTTGAAGTACTTTGTCAGATACCATAGAACTGTTGGTGTTCATGTGACTCCAACTGTTGCTATCAATGGTATTATCTGTGGAAACATTGAAAGTAGCACTGATTTGGATAAAGTTGTTGAAATTATAAAACAACAAACCTTATAAGAAATCAAGTATGAGTATGTATGAATTAATTAAGTTATAATAATATATATTATATTAAAAATATATGATTAAAACAAAATGTGTATTGAATTGAATGTAAACATATATATGCGATTATACACGTGACCCATACAGTAAAATTGTAATTTAAAAATTTTACTTTGTTTAACTTTTTTTTTCTAGAATTTTCTGGAAACAAAAATTAAAAAAATGAACATAAACATTCACGTGAAATCCTTTTCTAGATTTTTCAGGAAAAAAAAAAAATACAATTTTTAAGCTTTTCGGTATAGGGAATAAGTGTTTAATATCATTCCCTTTCCCCTTTGCATATCTTTCTAATTTTTTTTAATTTTACCGAATCATATCTATAGTATCTTTAAGAAAACTATATAAAGGGGGTTAGTGGTTTGATAAAAAAAAAAAATAGTTAATTTCTTAAATTTGTTTTTATTTCATTTCTATTTTTTTAAAAATAAATAATAACAATTAAAACCAAGAACAAATACATATTCTTTTAATTAAAAAACATACACATTAATATAAATAATGCAATCAGAACAATATACAGATAGAGCTTTAAACTTATTGACTATTGCTCAAAAATTAGCTCAGGACCGTCAACATTCTCAATTGACTCCAATTCATTTATTGGCCGCTTTTGTAGAAACACAACCTGATGGTTCTAAATCATATGTTGAAAATATTCTTTCCAGTGGAAGATTCAACTATGATGAATTTAAGGATGCTGTGAATAGAAAATTTAACACTATTCCATCCCAACAACCTGCTCCAGCTGAAATACAACCAAGTCACACTTTAATTCAAGTACTAAAAGATGCAGGTGATATTCAAAAACAACAAAAGGATTCCTTTATAGCTCAAGACCATATTTTCTTGGCTCTTTTGAAATCTCCTCCTGTTAAAGATCTTTTCAAACAATGCAATATTGATACTGAAGCTGTAAAGACACAAGCTTTACAACTAAGAGGTAATACAAAGATTGACTCCAGATCTGCTGATACTTCTGACAAACTAGAGTATCTATCGAAATATGCTATCGATATGACTGAAGATGCAAGATTAGGTAAAATGGATCCTGTTATTGGAAGAAATGAAGAAGCTAAAGCTGTCATCAGAGTTTTGGCTAGAAGAACTAAATCTAACTGTATTCTAACAGGTCCAGGTGGTGTTGGTAAGACTGCTATTGTAGAATTGATCTCTCAAAAGATCACTGATGGTGATGTTCCAAATATTTTGAAAAATGCTAAATTGTTTGCTCTAGATTTAGCCTTATTAAATGCTGGTGCCAAATATAAAGGTGATTTTGAAGAAAGATTGAAAGGTGTTATCAAAGAAGTTGAAGAAAACTCCAAAGAAGGTCATTTAATCATTTTATTCATTGATGAAATTCATATGTTGATGGGTAATGGTTCAGATGATACTCAAAATGCTGCTAATATTTTGAAACCGGCATTATCTAGACAAGCTATTAAAGTTATTGGTGCTACTACTGATAACGAATATAGAGCCATCTTTGAAAAAGATGCAGCAGCAGCTAGAAGATTCCAAGTAATTCATGTCAACGAGCCTTCTATTAAAGAAACATTAGCCATTTTAAGAGGTTTGAAAGACAAATATGAAATCCATCATGGTGTAAGAATTTTGGATTCTGGTATTGTTTCCTGTGCCACTATGGCCAAACGTTATTTGCCATACAGATTGTTACCTGACTCTGCTATTGATTTATTGGATATATCTTCTGCTAAAGTCGCTATTGACAGAGAATCTAAACCAGAAGAATTAGATACTCTTGAAAGAGCTCAACAAATGCTGGAAATTGAAATCAAAGCTTTAGAAAGGGATGCTGCTTCTGATCCTACCACCAAGGAAAGATTGGAACAAGCCAAAAAAAGAGAAGCTGAATTAATGGAGGAAATCATTCCTATTAGAAACAAATTTGAAGCTGAAAGATCCTCTCATATGGAATTGAAACAAGCTAAAATGAAGATGGATGAATTATTAAACAAAGCTGCTGATGCTGAAAGAAGACATGATACTCAAACAGCTGCCGATTTAAGATATTTTGCTATTCCTGATTTGAGAGAAAAAATCCAATCTTTGGAAGATAAAGTCGCCGAAGAAGAAGCTACAAATACAGACGATTCATTAGTTAAGAATGTTGTAGATTCTGCTGTGGTTGCTGAAATCTGTGCTAAATTGACTGGTGTTCCAGTATCCAAGATCTCTGAGGATGAAAATGATAAATTGGTAAACATGGAAGCCGTTTTAGGTGATGAAGTTGTTGGTCAAAAAGCAGCTATCAAATCTATCTCCAATGCTGTAAGATTGACAAGATCTGGATTAGCTGACAAGAGACAACCTGCAAGTTTCCTATTCTTAGGTCAATCTGGTACTGGTAAGACAGAATTGTCCAAAGCCCTTTCAAGATTATTGTTTAAAGGTGAGGATGATATGATCAGAATTGATTGTTCAGAATTGTCTGAAAAACACACTATTGCCAAATTGATTGGTGCACCTGCCGGTTATGTTGGTTACAATGACAAGTATATGTTAGCTGATTTGAAATCCAAACCTTACTCTGTCTTATTATTTGATGAAGTTGAAAAAGCCCATCCCGATGTTTTGAATATTTTATTACAAATGTTGGATGAAGGTAAAGTTACTGCTTCTGATGGTTCTTTAATCAACTGTTCTAACTGTATAGTAATTTTGACAAGTAATTTAGGTGCTGGTTACATTGCTGAACAAAGTGGTTCTAAGATCACTCCAGAGACTAAAGAAAAAGTCATGGATGCTGTTAAAGCCCATTTCAGACCTGAATTGATTAACAGAATAAGTTCTATTGTAATCTTCAACAAGCTTTCACACAAAGCTATCAACAAGATTATTGATATTAGAATGAAGGAATTAGAAAGAAGATTTGAAGAAAACGACAAGTACTTCAAATTGGTTCTATCTCCTGAAGCTAAGCAATTCTTATGTGACAATGGTTACTCTAGTGTTTATGGTGCTAGACCATTGAACAGATTAATCAAAGACCAAATCTTGAACCAAATGGCTATCAAAGTTTTAAGACAACAAATCTTGCCTAAAGAAGCTGTTGAGATTAATTTAAATGCTGCTGGTGATGGTTTAGAAGTTGTCAGCAATCATGTTGGTTTGTCTGGATACAATGACGATGATGATGATGCTATGGAAGTTGATTCTGATGAAGACTTCAGTGATGACAATGCTGATGAAAATGAAATGGATTAGGAAATTGTGGACTATTTAATAAAATAGTAAAAATATAATTTAATTTTGAAACAATATCTATATACATATATAATAATAATTAAACATTTAATTTTTTTATAATAAAAAAGACAACTTATTAGTAAAAACAAAAAAAAAAAACATAAAAAAAAAACGTATTGATTAAAGTGTGTTTATATTTCAAGTATATTGTTTTGAGGTTAATCACGTGTTTTATGAAACATTTTTAAAACAGTGTTTTTATCAAAACATATATATATATATATATATAATGATTATCGTAGATCATTTTTTATTTTAGATCAAAAAAAGAAGAAAAATATCAATAATTAATAAATAATAATAATTTTTTAAACCAGTAGACATCTTAGCATTTTTTATTATTTTTATAATTGCTTTGAACATTGCATTCATTTCATATTTTTTAAACATTTTTAGTAGTATTAACTCATGGCACTATTTGCTGGAATTCCCAATTTAGAAGGAAATGGTTGTTTAACTCCATGTTCATCACCTGAAACAGAAAACCAACACAGAATTAACAATCGTATTATCTCGTATCCAAGTCGTTCAAAATTTAATTTTTCTAATCCTAAAAAAGAACTTTTTTACACTGAAATTATTGATGAAGATATAAAAAATAGGAAAAAACCTAAACCAGCATGCTCTGTTTTTATAGGATCATTACCATCATATATATCTGAAGAAAAATTATTATCTTCAATCAAGTTTAAATTCAAAGAGTATGGAAATATTCTATTTGTCAAGATTTTAAAAGATCCCAAAAAAAGAAGTTATGCATTTGTTCAATTCTCAGAAGAAAATGAAGCTCAAAGAGCTGTTGAATTGACAAATAATAAAGTTAAAATATTCAACAGATTTATCAGATGTGAAAAGGCAAAAGTTAATAGAACTTTGATGGTCAAAGATTTTTTTCCAGATGCAAATAGTGATATAAAACTTTTCAATACTTTGAAAAATATTGGTGAGCTAGAAATTATTGTCCCTGTAAATACAAACACAGAATCATTTTTCAAAAAAGAGTGGTTGGTACAATTTGCTTTTAGAGAAGATGCTTTGCTTGCAATAGGAATAAATCAAAACCAAAATATGTATTCGGTTGAATGGTCATCTAATTTAGATGATGATGCTAGACAGAATAATATCATTCCAAAACTTACAAAAATTAATTTATCAGTTGAAAGTGAAAACAATAATTTACTATTTGAAAATAATCAAAAGATTGATTTAAAATCAATTTTTATTGGCCAATTACATCAAAAGATTACAATTCAGGATATTTATAATAAATTTTCCAAACATGGTAAAATTTTAAGTATTAATTTGTTTAATAAAAACTCTAAAAATTGTTATTGTTTTTTAAAATTTAATAACAATAGATCTGCTAGTTTTGCTATTGAAGCTGAAAATTATACTTTATTAAAGGGCAAGATTATACACGTTCAATCTAGAGAATTCTTTCATATAAAATCAGATAAAAAATTATTTTTGCAAACAAATAAAAATATAAAAACAAATACAAATTATGATTTTAATAAAGGAAACAATTAATTAAAAAGTTTCCAAATCGATCAATTAGATCAAATTGCTGATGGAAAAATAATTAATTTAAAAGAGAATCATACTAAACCAGATTGCTTAATTTTACCGAGTCCATGTAAGTTAATATCTTCAAAAGAGTTTAGTCATTTATTACCAAAATTCACATACCAAACACCACAAACAGCATTTAAACGTTCACCAAATAAACCATTTTAACCACATTTAAAAAAAAAAAAAAAAAAAAAAAACAAAAAGATAGATATATATATATAAATTTACCAATGTTTAACTTTTACAACGTATTTACCCAATTTTTTCAATAATTGATTGATTTCATTTCTGCTTATCCCATTTTTGACACATAGATACTCTATAGAAGTCTCACCATTAAAATATTTCAACAATCTATAGAATAATTTTTGTTCACTCTTTTTGAAATCATTTTGTACAAGTTTATACAACCATCTTTTTTCAATAGCAGTTGAGGTTCTAGGGTCAAGAATAATAGTGAATTCATCAACATCTTCAAATGAATCAATGCTCAATAATGACTCCGTATCACCCATATCTTCAATGCTATCACTTAAAACATTATCTGAAGATTTGTTACTATCTGATCTTTTTCCTGCATCATAAAGTTGATCATTACTATCAGTAGTAAGTAAATTATTAGAATTATTAATCTCATTTTGGTTCTTATCTTTTTTATTTTTTTTGTTTCTACTTAAAAACCCTTCTTTCTCTAAATCTTCTTCAACAGACGTTTTTATTTTGGCATCTACTCTTAGATAAATAAATGTTACAACTTGAGTTAAAAGTCCCTTTTTAATACACCAAGCAACACCTTGGAAATACATTAACTTATGATCTTTGGATGGAATATGAAGACCAAAGCTATCTTCACCATTGAAATATGTTAAAAATGTTGATAATACTGGAAGCACTTGAAACTGTTGTTTAAATTCCATTTGCAAAGAATAAATCAAAGGTAATTTGTCAATATGATTGGAATAATGAATATTTGTATCAAAATCATCAATACGTTGACCAGTCATTGGACCTATTGGAGAAACAATATACTTGTTTTTAGAAGAGATTGGAAGAATACAACGAGCTTGTCTCCAATAAATAAAATGCAAAACAAATGATTTCAACATTTTCATAACAAATTCTTCATCAGTGAATGATTCATTAGTATAAGTTTGTATTAAATTCTGCATTGTCTTTTTGTATGATCTTAATGTGCTATATGGTTTAATTGTTTTCACTAAATCTGTCATGATCAAAGTTGATAAATCATTTTCACCAACATTATTATTTAAATCATTAATGATATCTTCAGGATCCATTAAAAAGATTAACGCATAATTTAATATTTCACCAACACCACCACCACCATTGGCAGTTTCTTGATCATCTATTTTTCCATTCATATTTTGTTTATCAAATTTATAAGTACTTAAAAATTTAAAGTTTTCAATATTTGTTAAAAAAGATCCTTTCAAAATATGATCAATTTTAACATTCGGCAGACACTTAAACTCATTTCTTATAGGAATTTGTAAAGAAATGAATTTATCTTCATCAATTACAAGATTTGCTATTTTATTATCAGAGATTCTATGGAAACATTTAGTTATTGCTCTACACAAAGAACTTTTAAATAGCAATTTTTTATATTGATTATAAACAGTAAAATTTCCACCATTGTTGTTGAATTGTTCGTTAATTTCTAAAATTTTAGTGACTTCTTTAGATAAATAATTAGAATCTTGTTGAAAAAATCTTAGAAACATTGCAAAACGAGTGGCAACATTGTCATACATTTCATCAACTCTTTGATCATATTCAAGCAACAAAGGGTCTAAAATAAAGACTAAGTTGAAAACAAATATGTTATCACCTACTTGAGCTTTAAAACTTTGTGATTTTTTAGTAGTTTGACTTTTTATTTCTGCCAATTCAGAATCAGATTGAGATTCATTCTCAAGTTCATCATCACCAAAGTCATCATCAATATTTTCTTCTTTTTCTTCCTCTTGTTCCTGTTTATTTTTTTTGATATTATTCCAAGTACCATCTGGATTTTTTGATGCCATTGGTAAACCAATAAAACTCAATTCATCACAAGTAAATTCAAATCTTTGATTACAAAGATGTCTAGGTGGTAAACAATACTCAGCTATAATATCTTTATCTAATCCACATATTTTATCTTTGATAAAATGAAATTTATCTTCGGGGAATTTATCTATAAATTCTTGTATGATTTTGTTTTCAGGTGAGTCTGGGTTTATAAAATTACTATCTATGGTGGTACCTGTAACTACAGTATTGCTACGTTTTTTTACTTGATGTTGTGGTTGTTGCTGTTCTTTCACAGAATTTATTTGATTATTATTACTTTTTGCAAGACTAGCACCACCACCATTAGACTCATCATTATCTGTTATAATAGATGATGCATCACTTGAATAATTTGCATAATCTGTTGAAATATTGGAACCATCAGACATATCAGAGCTTTCCATATGATTATTATTATTATTATTATTACTCAATTCTTTTTCTAATTTTGTGGATCCCATCAAAGAAATATCTTTAAAACTATTTTCTAGATTGTTATTTGTATCTAAAGAGTTACTAAAAAGATCATAATTTGGATCAGCTTGAAAAATATCATATTCTTCAATGGTTGTATTAGCTAAAGAGTCATTTGTATTGAAAGGGACTTGATTATTGTCAAGATATTCTTCTTCACTGTTGTATGATGTAGCATTTGAAGCTGTTTTATTTTTAACAGTACAACAAGGTGGATAGTTGTAAATGATTAATGGTCCTAAAGTTGTTTGACAAGTTAAGACAATACTTCTTAAATATGTATTAGGAATGTTATTAACTGCCATCTCTTACTACCCCATGGTTTGTATAAGTGTATGATACATTTGTTTATTAAAAATATATAGAAATAAATGGTAATATGAAAAAAAAAAAATAAAAAAATATTATATGTAAAACTTATCTGGTGTCAATCACATGTCATCAAATCACGCTACCATATAATATTCAATGACGCTACCATATCACGTATTTACATATATATATATTTTTTGTTTTATTTTTAAACGATGTGTCTTATTTTTTCCCCCTCTATCTTTAACGAATTTACAATATATATAGTATTAAATAAAT
>LXPE01000059.1:0-18723 GCA_001664025.1 Hanseniaspora valbyensis NRRL Y-1626
TTTTTTTTGTTTTTTTTTTTTTTTTTTTTTTAAAGAATAAAAAATGACGATTTTGAAACCTGTTAATAATAACATTAAAGAGAAAAATGAATATATTAAAACTAATAGTAACTTACTAGACCTTTATATTAAAAAATATATTCATATTATAAACAATAACATCATAGTAAATACAATTTTATTCAATGCTGTGATATTATCATTAGCCACCATTGCAAGAGTGAATATATCATTATATCTTTGTATTTTAACTTTTTCCTTTTTTCAAGGATTTAAACAAAACAACAATTATCTCTTCACAATATCTACATTAATAAGTTATATTTTTTTATCATTAGATTTTAATTTAATAGCTGCTTTATCAGCAAGGCTTTATCTAGGAACATATACCATAGATATGAAAGAAATTGTAATCACTCAATTTTGTTTTACTATTTATGAATTTTTTGGAAGTAAAACTATTTCTTTACATTTAATTTTAAAAAGTGTTTTAATGTTTTTAGGACTTTACATTTATAAAACTGTTTTAATTGAAAACCAAACTAATATGAATAGAATAACATCTAAAGTCACACAGTTTATTATGCCAATAAAAATAGGGCTAATTTTAGCAACAACAGCTTCATTATATTTCATAAACATCAATGATATTTATAATTTCAAAACTATATCAACAATATTACTATCTGGATTAATCGGAGGACTATCATACAGAATACTTAAATTGTTATCAAAGGATTCTGCTATTCCATTGTCTTCTTTAACTTCATTAATTATAACAACAGCTATTCCAAAACCATCTATTGTTGGTATACCACTGCATATAAAGATATTAACTTTCCCAAAAATAGCTAGTTATTCACCAATCTTGAAATTTTTACTATTAAATACTACCTATATGTTAATCCAATTCTCATATTCTTTCAAAACAAATTCCTTGGGTTTATTATCAGACTCTTTACATATGCTGTTAGATTGTATTTCCTTGTTTTTAGGTTATATCGCTGAAAGTTCCAGTAATAAGAGTAGCCATCATGATATTTCAAAGGAAAATAATTTAGATTATTCCATTTCAGGAAACGGTTTAGTTGTTGGTGGATTCACTAATGGTATTTTATTATTAGCTATTGCATTATCTGTATTTTTGGAAGGTCTTTCAAGAATTCAAGGCATGATCCAACAACAAAGTTTTAAAGCAGGAGAGATTAGAAGTGAAAGATTTAAAGATAATATTGAATTATTGATTGTCAGTTTTATGGGTCTTGTAGTCAATCTTATTGGATTGTTTTTCTTTGAAGATCATGGTAGTAATCATGAAAAATGTGAAAAACATGATCATGAGAAGAAGGATAAAAAAACAAATCACGGTAAAAGTAATGATAATATGAGAGGTGTTTGGCTACATTTGTTAGCTGATACTATGGGATCAGTATTTGTTGTGTTATCAACTGTACTGCACATTTGGTTTGACAACTTATTATTTGATCCAATATTCTCTATTGGTTTAAGTTTTTTAATTTTATTGACAGCTGTTCCTTTAATTAAAGAATGTTTTGCAAAATTAATGTTATTTAACAGAATTGAAGTTATAAAAAAAACAGATACAACTGAACATGGACATGAACATTCACATTCAAATTCTCACTCCCACTCTCATTCACACTCACATTCTCATAAAGATGATTGTGATCATAGTGATGAGGAGAAGGAAGTAAAAGGTTCTAATAACTTTAAAGAAATGTTGGGTCAAATAGAAAAAATAAACGGTGTAAAAGGTTACAGACAATTTAGATTTTGGAGCTCTTCTCAATCGGATGAGAACAACTCTCACGGACACTCGCATTCCCACGGTTCTTCTAGTGATAATGGTAAAACTCAGGGATTTATTCATGTTTTGATAGATAAAAGAGAAGATTTTGGTGGTAAACACTACTTGAAAAATAAGATTGATGATGTTATTGATAAATATGAAATTGAATTATGGGTTCAAATAGAAGACATAAATGAAGATTGCTGGTGTAAACGTTAAAGAAAAAGGAATTTTTTTTTTTTTTTTTTAGATCAATTACTATAATTGAATACTAAGATATTAATAAATTAAGAAACTTGATATATAGCAGAGAGACTTTATGTATGCATTTTTGTTTTTGTTTTTATTTATGTAACACTATAATTAAAAAAAATTTTTTTTTTCTCTTTTCAATTTATGATCTTGATCTTGAATATGCAGCACCTAACTTTGTAAGATTATCACTTGTTTTACGATAATATTTGACATACCTCTGTATTACTTGATGAGTTATGACTTCTCTATGTGCTTTACCATCACAAATATCAACTAAATAACTTTCAAAATCTCCTCTAAAAAAAGGTTTTGTTATTGAATCATCTAATCCAATATCTTGAAAACCATGAACTAGAGAAATACCCAAATTAGTAGGAACCAAACATTCTTTATTATCTTTTACAACATATTTTCTTGTCTTTATTTTTTCAATATGATCAGCTATAGTCGCATCTGTTCCTATACCATTTTTATCCATTAAAGTGATTAATTCCGTTTCAGTTAAAGGTTTTGGAGGAGCAGTTTTTCCTTCTGTCATACCAGTTTCTTTCATTTTCAAAAAATCTCCTACACGCATTCTTGATAAAAGTTCTTTATTAGCTTCAATTTCATCTTGTACTTTTTTAGAAGTTGCACCCCAATGACAGAATGGCATATATTCCAACCAATTTTTATGGGTAACTTTTAAAAATGAAACATGAAATAGTTCTCCATTTTTTAAACTTATTGGATCATTTTTATTCACTCCCCATCTAACAGTTAATGAAGTTTGCTCTCCTACTGCATCTTTAGAACAACTAGCTAAAAATCTTCTTACTATATATTCATAAACTTGTTTTTGATCATGAGTTAATGAATTAAATTTATCATCAGACATGGAAATGATAGGATGAATGGGTGGATGTGCACCATCATCTCTTTGCCCACTTCTTGGAATACTAAAATTACTACTACCAGGTTGAAGTTTGGTTCTAGAGATAAATTTGAACTTACCATTTTCTTGTAATTGATCAAGTATTTTTTTAAAATCAAAATTTGCTGCAAACTTATTAGTTTCTGTTCTTGGATAAGAAATAAAACTTTGTTGATACAAATATTCTGCTGCATTTAATGATCTTTTAGCAGAAATTTTAAAGTATTTGGAACAATCCTTTTGTAAATCTACTGTTGTCAAAGGATATGGTTTGAATTTTAAAACGGATTTACTATCCAAATTTTCAATTCTCACATACTCTGACTCTCTTTGATAAAGATTTTCATATATTTGAGCTACAACATATCTATCAAATAATCTATTTCTATCCCATTTTAGCTTTGTTGAGAAAATGTCTAATTGAATGAAAATCGACCAATACATTTCTGCAGAGAAGGCTTGTATTCTATCATATCTATCAACAACAAAGCCTAATGTTGGAAATTGACAAGGGCCGTAAGATACAACAAAGGAACCTTTACTATTACCATCATTTTCAACAATATTAGAAACATTTCTGTAATAGTTAGTCAAGAGTCTTGTGAAACTTGTACCTGACCTGAGATCTATCTCTGATCTACAACGTACTGCATTTATAATATTTTCATTAAGTTTTCCTGGATTTCTAACAGCATCAATCATATGATTTCTTTCTAAATGAGAAAATTTCATTCTCCAGGTATTACCTCTATTAAACTTTGTTGAACCACCTATAGGTTTATTCAACACTGAACAATCTAATGTTTTCTTAAAATTATATCCAAAATTGGCTGACATAAAGACTTCCCATCCAATATATTCTCCTTCTCTATCACAATCAGTACATATTATCAAATGATCTGCATCACGACAAAGATTATAAATATTTTTAGCTATTTTTTCACCAAGATGTTTATCATTATCATTTGCACTAAATTTGTTCTCTATAGGTGCTTCTGTTAATAACTTCAAATGATCTGATTTTTCTTGTGACCATTTATAGGTTGTCTTTGCATTTTCAATATCAAAAGAGGTAACATGTCCAGCTACTGCTGTAATTGTAAGATCAATATTTACATTGTAGAGTCCATTATTCTCAATATATTTGTTGAATAATGTTGTATTATTTAATTGACATTTATAATTCTTAACAAATTGATATTCAGAATTAAAAACGTGCCTTTCACCAACTCCCGCTGATATATGTTCAAAAAGAGCTTTTGCAATTGAATTTTTCTCTGCAACAACAACTACTTTTACATTCACCATTTGTAGTCTTAAAAAAAAAAAAACAGAACAAAAGATTTAAGCTTGGATTTACTTTTTTTTTTGTTCTAATTACATATTTTCATTTAAAAGTGTATATGATATTTGATGAGGTTATATATATATATATATATATAGATATATATTATATTTTAGAGCGAAACAAACTATAAAAAAAATTACGCGTTTTTAATTTAAAAAAAAAAAAAAAAACAAATACCAAAAAAAATTGCTCAATACCAGGATCGAACTGGTGACCGCCGCATTTCTTAAAGTATATGAACGTCTCTAAAACGAAACTGTTCCAATATAAGTACGAAGCTCTAAACCAACTGAGCTAATCGAGCAAATTGTACAAAACAAAATTGTTTTGTGTTTCTTAAGTAAACAATGGTGATTATAGCTGTTTTTCAAGCATTGGTTATTGTGTATTAATACATGCTCTGCTTCTTGCTTCGCTCTTTTTAATTAAAAAACATATTATTTGTTTAATGAATTTAGTTAAAGTTGTTCTTATACTTATTATTTTAACTTGAAAGTATGTTACAATCTGGGAATACATTTTTGATTTATTTTTTTTCCTCAAAAAAATTAGAAACAAAAAAGAAAGAGACTAGATAATTATTTCAAACATTAAATATGAGAATAAAAAATTTTAAACTAATGATATTAATCATAGTTATGTGTTATCAAATATTTTATTAATTATAAGGAGTATTACATTTTTAAAACTTTTCAGATATATGTATATAAATTGAAGCATGAAAAAATATTAAACAATAAAGTTTGAATGAATTAGAGGAGTATATGCGGTGTTTTGTGTTGAATAATATTAATGCGTGAATATAGAGAGTTAAATTGTTTTAATTTTTTTTTTGATATCAATTACATATTAATGAATCCTATCTCTATCAAATTTGTTAACTTCGTCATACAATAATAATCTTTTCACTTTTCTTTTGATATGACTGTTTTGAATAAAAAGTTTGTAATTATTTAATAATATAAATTACTATTATTAAAAAAATATTAAAAAAAGAAAACATCTGTTATTTATATCTTGTTTTTTTTCTCTTCTTCTTCTTTTAAAGTAAAGCTTAATTGGTTTAGAATGGAGGACCACCCGGACCACCTGTACCATCAGGACCACAACAATCACCACATAGCATTTCTAAACAGCATAGACAACATAAAACTTGACAACAAGATTTACAGCAACCATCACAACAGCCATCATCACGTCTTTGTTGTGGTTGTTGAACATATACAACTTGTGGTTGTTGTTGATAATAACCTTGTTGAGGAGGGCCTTGTTGATAGTAACCTTGTTGATATTGTGGCATTTATTGTATTTCAAAAGTGGATAACTTAAGATTGTGATTTTTTTTTGGTTTCTTTTTTTATTATTATAAAATTAAATAATTATAATATATTAAACATTAAAATGATCTTTATATATTTTTTTAAAAAATTTTTATTGTTTTTCAAATTAAGATTTTAAATGAACATATACTTCTGTTTTTATTTGTTTTATATGAAACTTTTTTTTTTCCTCTATAGTGAATTGACAACAAATTTTTTTTTTTTCAAAATTCTAAATTAAGAAACATTTGGCCTAAAATGTTCAATGGCTGATTTTTTTTGTCCAGTGATTTTTTTTTTTTGTGATGTGCAAGTTAACCTTAGCGCCGTGGAAGACTATCGCTAAGCAATTTTACGGAACTTCTAATAATTCATAATTAATAATGAAAAAAATAATGCAAGAACATTTTTTTAAAACAGCCACATATATTTAACGTAAAATAAACTGAATTAAACATATATATATATATATAGACACTTATTGATTTCTATATTTAACTGTGTATTTTATTACTAGTCTTTAGAGGCTCTATAACAGATTTCTTGTTTTTGTTACCAGTGCTATTATTAGCTTTATGCTCAACTACTGGTAAAACATTTTGTTCCATGAAATTAACAAATCTCTTTCCGTACATGTCAGGTGGAACTGCACTGATTTCACTTTTTGAATGAGTTATACTTTTAAATAATGTTTCAATTTTTTTAATAAAACTATAATTAGTCAAACAATCAATTATTCCAATGAAATATAATTTATTTCCATCTTTACTTGCTATACTTTTCGATAAAAGATCATCAGAATAATAAAATTCTTCTGTGTTTGTGAAATGTATTCCAATTAATAAGGAATAATCCATAGTATTCAATCTTTTCAGAAGAGAAACGTCTCTACTTAACTGTGCTTTCAAATCCTCTGTAATATTCGCATCTAATTCTAATCTCATTGAATTATCTAACCAATTCAAATCTTTTAAAGTCAATGGTGCAACATTTTCCTGACTGTCATCATTTATTGTCAAATCTGCAGGCTCTATTCCTTCAATTGGTTGAACAATACTATGTTTTTTAGCATTATTAATTTGAGAATTTCTTGAAAAAGATCTTTGTCTTAAAGGAATTTTACTTTCAGGAACATCAGTCATTCTTCCTAATAGAGAACCTTTCAAATCAAAACTTTGATCTATATGCATTGGGAAAACATTATTCATAACAATAAAATAAATTCTTCTGGATTTTGGTGGATTAGTAAACTTGAGACTTATTGGTAATTTCATTCTATAAAGTCCATAAAACTGAGATAAAAGAGTCTCTGGATTTCCCTCACAATGTTCATAATATTGTTTCAAATGGTTTCTTAAATGTTTATGTTCTGGTTTTCTTATAGTTTTAATAATGTATTTATTATCTGGAGAATAATAAAAGAAAGAACCCGATTTCCCTGGTGAGTTCAACTCACTTAACACATATTTTGATGTTAGCGATTCTAAATATAGTTCATCTTCTATCTTGAAAATTTTTCTTAAATTAGAAAAAATTTGTGGTGCATAATCTTTAAATTTAAAAGAGTATAATAATTTGTCTTTATGAACAAATTTTAGTTTTTCAGTATTCGTAAAATCACTTTCCTTCACATCAACCAAATATTTTTTATTTCCCTTTGCCTTTTGTATTCGTAGTTTTTTATCAACTCTTTCTTGATATTTTAAAACAGATGCTTTTATTCCAGATAACATATTGTAAGCAATAGTGAAATTTGTATGTCCATCAACTATAGTCTCTGAGTAAGTGTCATCAGCTACATCTTCCATATCAAGATTAGGATCAACACCTGCATGTGTAATACTATTACGATCATTGTTAGCTGCTGTTTTTGATTGCATTGATTTCATATCTGATTGATTTTGTTTGGATGTTGCACCAAGATCTGTTCCACTTTCATTGTTTTTGGCTAAATGAGTTAATTTTCTAACCAATTCATCATCTCTTGTTTGTTCTACTTTTAAAGTTTTCCGTTCTTTGTTTTTATAATCTATAACTTCAAATTCAGTTTTCTTTGTAGCCTCATTATACTCTTTGATTGCATTTGGATCAATTGTTGGATAAACAAGTTTTGTGGCAATCTCATCTTTTGTGGGCTGATTAATATTCGTTACACTATTTCTAGCACTTTTACTATAAACAGAAGTACTAGGTGTTTGATTGTTTAAAGTAGTCATATTTATATGGTTGACATTGTTATTCATAGAATGTGGATTTGGAACAACATCATTTACAGAAAGAACTGGTATAATCTGAGAATGTTTTGATGCTAGAAACGGTGGCCTGGTAGATCTTTGTTGTTGAGGAGAGTGATTGTTATTTATTGTAGATAATCTTGGCGTTGATGGAGTAGAGGGAGGAGATACTGTATTTTGAGCTTGAGCTAAGGTATTGGTATTAATTGTTAATGATTCTTCTCTTAAATGAAGAAATTGTTCAGTGCTTTTTTTTCTGAAATCAGTACTAGATCTCTTTGCAGTTCCACTATGATGCAACCTATTAGAGACCTTTTTTGAATTGTCATTATTAATCTGAGATTGTTCTTTTATCTTTGTATCTGCATGTAAATCGAAAATTTCTTGATCAATACCATGCTTATTCAATGGGGAGCTGTCATTACTGTTACATTTTTGAATTGAATTATTTTTGTTAAAATTCAAGGATTTGAAACTATATTCATTTTTATCTTCATTGTTACTATTAGAATTTTGAACTAAATCAACAAAATTAAAAACATCATTAGTATTGTCACTATCACTTGATTGTATTTTATAATTAGTATTAAATTTTGAAATATTTCCATTTCTATTTTCAAGACTTTTTTTTGAAATGCTTTCGTCAAAATTGGACTGTACTTTAGGGGACAAACTTCTAACCATACTATCACCCTGACCTGTCATGACTCTTGGAACCAAACAAAAAAAAAGAAAAAATGTATAACTTAATGTAGTAAAGATTACTTTAAATCAAAACCAATTATTTATAAAATTTAGAAGTATTAATTTAAAAGAAAAAAAAAACAACAAATATTTTTTTGTATGCAAGCTAACTATTCCTGGTATGAATTTGAATTTTTTTTTTTTTTTAATTATAGTTTGTATTTATATCTATTTTGCTGAAAGTCAACTTTAATGTAAGTTTTTTTTTCTTTGTGTGTTTTCTGTTTTTTTTTTTTTTTTTGACAAAGAAAAAAATTTGTATCATTAAAGTTGAAGTTTCCTAATATGGCTATAGAGACCGGAAACGGAAATATTCAAAATAATTTTTTTTTTGGAAAATCAACAAAATTTTTTTAAAAACAAACTATTGATTCAAATAAAAATAGATAAATATCAAATTCATTTAATAGAAAGAAAAAAGTTAAAATTGGTTTACCAAAAAAAATAACTCAAACTAATATTTAATCAAGCCTATCTATTATGAAAGATCTTGATTTAAATGCAAAACAAATTTTTAATAAATCTGTTTTACTTACTGATAACAGTGTAAATGATAATGCAGAAAATTCAAATAAGAATCATTTAAACTCTAATGTTAATTCTAAAGTAACAACAAAAATAAATAATAATAAGATTACATATAATCCCTCAATGTATTTGAAATCTGATGAAAATAGTGATTTTGAAGAAAATAATAAAAATTTTGTGGATTCATCTAGACCTATATCACAACCTAATATTTTTGATATGAATAAATTTACAGATTCAAATAAATTTGTTTTCAAAACACAGCAAATTAACAACAACAACAACAACAACATTGATGTTGCTGCTACTGCATCATGTCCATCAAGTTCTGGATTTAAAATCATTAAAAATAAACCAAAAACTGCAAACAGTGCGATCCAACAACCTAAATCTGCTTATAATCCAATAAATGAAAGACTATTATCTTTTGATCCTTTCAAAAACAACATTTCTTCTTCATCTTCAGTTAGACAAAGTAACAATTTGTTTAGTAAAATAAATGCTGCTTCATATAATAAACAAAAGAATAAATCTAGAAGTAAACTTAACACACCAACATCTAATACAGCTTTTAGACCTTTGTCAAGTGTAGGATTTCAACAAGATCACAAAAACAACCCTATAAGAACCAATAATCTTAACTCTATGGGTTTATCAAAAGATATAAATGATATTTTCTTAAGATCACAAACAGAAAAAAAACTAGATACTGAGAATGATATACTTTCATATCTGGCATCTTCACCTCCAAATTCCAACCAAAGTTTAAATTTTACAAATAACATTTTATCCCAAAATGACTGCGAATTATCTATTGAAATGATCAAAAACAGAGCTTTATTTTCACCACAACCTTCTTCCTCTTTGCCTCCTTCAAGAAATGGTATAAAAATAACTTCTCCAAAATATTACAGATCCTATAGTGCTAATACAAACACTTTATCCCAATCTGGTCTTGGGCATCTTCTGAATGCTGCAAGAGTTTTAAATTCATCTGAAACTAAAAACTTACATGAATTTTCAATTCCAAAGATTAAAAATATTGCTAATTTTAATGAACAGAAAAAGAAGAGATTACAAAGGTCAAACCTATCCAGAAGGGGAAATGTTATATTTCAAGAGATGGATAATTTGAAAATGAGTTTTGTAGATGCTGCTAGACTTGGAAGAAAGAAAAAAACATTAAACAATAATTTAAACCGAAATTATAGCAATAATGAGTTTTTACATACTGATTGTTATAGGGATTTGTCTTATTATCATAGTGATAATGATTATACTGAACATGATAAAAAAATTTTTGCTAAAAGAATGTCTATTTTAAATTTTAGAAACAATGAAGAGAAAAATTTAGTAAAATTTTTAACTCTGGCAAAAATGAATATGAAAAAATTATCTGTAGAAAGTAGATTTAAGAGAGTAAATTTTACTTCTGGGGAATCAAAAGAAATTTCTCAACTGAAAGGTATAATGATTATGGAAGAGAAATCAACTGCTACATCAAAGACTCCTTCTAAATTTGAATTGCAAAAAACAATTAAACCAGAAAAATTAGAGGAAACATTTCCAATAAAATTATTCTCTTTGAAAAAAAATAACAAAAGAAAATTAGATGAAAATAAATCAAAGACAAATTCCAAAAAAATTAAAACAGATAATAATAGTTCTGGTTGTAATATTAGTGATTCTTCAGTTAAGTTTAACACTACTGGGAAAAATATTGGTAAACAATCAATGCCATTTCAAAAAT
Organism: Hanseniaspora valbyensis NRRL Y-1626; assembly: GCA_001664025.1. Taxonomy (NCBI): domain Eukaryota; kingdom Fungi; phylum Ascomycota; class Saccharomycetes; order Saccharomycodales; family Saccharomycodaceae; genus Hanseniaspora; species Hanseniaspora valbyensis. The sequence continues at coordinate 10,902 of LXPE01000059.1, forward strand.
TATCATTTAAAGCTGCTCCAACAAAAGTAATAAAACCAAAACAAGTAAAATCCCAATCTATAAAAAGAAGATCTAAACAAGGCTGTTGGACTTGTAGACTACGTAAAAAAAAATGTTCTGAAGAAAGAAATAAATGTATTAATTGTGTGAAATTAGGAATACCTTGTGATTATTCTGTTGAAAAGCCAATTTATATGACAAACACTGAAGCCAAACAAGCAAAACAATTGGAATTAAAAACAATATCAACAACATTTAAAGCTTGTTTATCAACAAAACAAAAAACATTAATAAACTCAAGTCCATAATAATAATAATAATAAAAAAAGAACAAATACATGATGAAAAATTAGTTTTTAAAAAAATATATATATTTACAATTTCTTGTTTTCAGTTATTATAAGAAGTATTATTTTATTATTTTATTTTTATTATTAAAAAAACATATATTTTATTTATTTATTATTATTTACCTAACATATACATATTGTTGAGACTATATTATTAAAGGGTTAGATGTTCTTGTACCATCCTGAAGATCCAGATCTTTGGATATTATTGTATCTTTGATTGCTAGAATCAGATTCATTTGTAGTTGTTTGGAACAATGATTGATCAGCGGTTGATGGTCTTTGTTGTCCATAGTTGGTATATGAATAGGAAAGCGGTCCTCCAACTGAAGATGATTGGGAAAACACAGGTGCATTTCCATTATGAGGTACTGCTGCAAATCCTGCATTTGCTGAATTACTGTTAGGATTATTAGACATTGAAGCTGATGTTAAAAACTGGTTGAATTGTGAAATATTTTGACTGTTCAACTGAGAGTTTGGTTGAGGAACAACATTACTATTATCCCAAATGGAGTTTGATGATACAGTAGATATTTGGTTTTGTTGAGGAGTGAAAGCACTTGTGTTCAACCAAGATACATCCTTTCTTGGGGAGTTTTCAGCAGCTGTGTTTTGAGCAGTAGTAGTCATTTTACCGTTACTACTAGTTGCATACATTGGGAATGATATATCATTATTATTATTTTGGTGTTCAATTCCGTTAGATTCAGTGTTCATGAAAGATGGATTTTGAGCATAAGAATTATTGCTAGCATTACTGGCGGAGGCATTATTCATTAAACCAGTAAAAGATGGAACTGAAACTGATGGTTCTAATCCATGTTGATTTTGACTGATGGTAGAAGGTTGTCCAAAACTCATATTGTTCATAGAACTAACAAGATTGTTGTATTGAGGTTGTTGTTGAACCATGTTATTATTGCTATTAGTATTTGGGTAATTGTTTGCGGCAAAACCCATAAATCCAGATGATCCTATATGGTTACCATTACTAGTATTTTGACAGAAACCATTACTATATCCTGCTGAGTTAAATGCTGGATTAGATTGGTGATTAACTCCAAAGTTCATTCCAAAGTCCATTCCAGCAGACATTGATGATTTATTGTTGTTTATAAGAATGTTAGAATCCCAAGAAACAAACATATTGGAGCTGATATTGTTAATGTTGTTAATTCCATTTTGAGTACTTGGAGAACTAATACTAGCACTCTTACTTGTTGTTGGGTAGGAATCATTAATAGATTTATTAGTTGGAATTGGTGTATGTGTTTGTTCTGAGAATGCAGTGTTATTGCTGTTACTGGCAATAGCCAATAAAGCATCCGTTTCAGAATCATCATCATCAACACTTTTACTACTATTAGTATTATTATTATTATTATTGTTGAAAAGTTGTTTGCTGTTTGAATCAGATTTCTTTCTTTCAAGTCTAGGAGCAACACTTATAGTTGGCTGAGAATATGCTCTTTGAGACATTTTAGGTTTTTGTTGTTTGGTCAAATCAATATAGTCAGTGTTTCCGTTTTCTGCAGGTGGACTTGGAGATGATGCAACAACTGAGTTTCTCTTATTCCAAAACTGAGTAGATGGACTTTGATTATTAGTAGGTGAGCTACTTGAATATGTTCTTTGTCCATTAGAATTTAATTTAAACAAGTTTGGTGAAGATGACCCATCTCTATTAGTGATAAAAGAATGTGGTCTTGAATTTCTTTGCAGTTGCTTGTTTTTGGAATAAGGAGAAGAGTTATTAAGAATATTGTTGGCATTTGTGTTTATAGATGGCATAGAATAATTGTTGAATAACTCATCCTTACTTACTAAAGCAAAGTCCAAGACATCATTATTATTACTACAGTATTTGTTATTAATAACTTTAAATCTATCACCAGCCATTGTGTTTTGTTCATTAAATTCATTTATAATAGGAATTATTCTGTTAACAATTCCTTCAAGTTTAGATTTAAATTTAGAAGATGGAATATCCATAATTGATCTTTCTTCATCTAAAAGTTCATAATTCAAAAAAGTTTTCTTTTCAAATCCGTTTTTAGAGTTATCAATAAAATCATTTAAATTCAAATCCTTCCAATGTAACAACTCCAAATCTTCTTGATACAAATAATTTCTTTTAGGTTTAGGATATAGTTCCTTTAAAGCCTTTTTACCATTAGTGTTATTACTGTTAGATTGCGGGGTATATTTTTTCAAAATTTCTGGATCATATTCTCCACAAAGATTAACAAATGTTGCTAGAACTTTAACAAATTCTTTATTTTCAATAACAATTTTTAAAAATTCACTATCATTGTAAACAAATTGCAAAAATACTCTAACAAAAGCTAAATATTGGTAATGATTTTGGAAAGTTTTACTATTTTTGCTGTTGTTATTAGTTAGATTACTATTGTTTATCTCATTTAAAAAATTTTGAAATTCTTTCAAAATAGCATTTCCCATAACAAAAACAATATAATCAGAACAATATTTGTAATATTGTCTTGTAGCTTTGTTAGAATTTTTCAAAAACAAAGCACCACTAACACATAACAAACTGTTGATATAAATTGGTAAAATATTCTTTTTGTATCTTATAGAGATTTTTTCTTTTAAAACTTCAATTCTATATTGATAATCTGGGGTTAAGGAGGAGGAAGAGTTTTCAAGAATGTTTTTTTGTAAAATTTCATTCCAACAATATAAGAAATATTCTTCAATAATTTCTTTATTAATAATTAATCTATTACCCTTGTCTTTGTTCATATAGTCCAATTTTTGTAAATGAGTCAAAATTTTCTTGTATTGATCACCTTTGATATCAAGCATGTTGCTAATCATATCAAAAGTTTCAACATTATTAACTTGTTTTCTTTGTTCATTTCTTAACAAACAAACAACTGCATAACCGTAGCAATCACATTTGAAATAGACAGAACTTTTTAAAAGGTGATGTCTTGAGAAATCTTCAGAGGAATCCGCCTTGCTGTGATGATTTTCAAAAAATTGACCTAAAGTACTCCATTTCAAAACTTTGTTAAATTGTTGAATCTTATAATTCATTGTTTCCATAATAGCTGAATAATAGTTTAATGTGGCAATATTGATACAAATGTTGTAGATACAACTTAAAATTTTTTGTTTTGCAGATTCATTAAACATAGACTTGAAATTTTCAACATTTACATATTTCTGTTGAAATAATAATGGTTTTTTGAACAAATGTTGAGAAGAGAAAGAATTATTGCAATTGCTGTTACTATTACTATGTCCAGAGTTCTCAGAATCAAGATTACCATTCTTTTGATTTATTGTTTGAGATGTTGATGCAGTTGATGAGTATTTGGATGCATTTCCGATTATGATTCCTTCTTCTTTAAATCTTTGTAATAATTCATTTGATAAATATTGGTTCTTTTCAAACATTTGATAATAAATGTCCATAAAGTCTACTAAACAACTATAATAAAATTCAGTTGCTTTTTTCAAAAATTTATGATATTTGTTGTTTAATTTTCTTAATTCTACAATACAGTTTACATTTTCTCTTAATTTTTTATAATCATTATCATTTAAAATCTTATGATTTTTCAATATTGTCAATTTTAAATTATAAAAATTTTTTAAAATAGGTAAATGTATTTTATTCCAAATACTTTGTAATTCAATAAATTCTTGTTTTGTTGAAACATTGGTTTGATGATTCCAAATAGTTTTGTGAATACTTCCAATACCTGATTTATTTATTGAATTAATGTTTGATGGTGACTGTGGATTGGATGATTGTGAATTATTACCTTCCGTATTGTTCAATAAAATCATATAATCATTAACAATAGGGTTTAATTCTTTTAATAATGGATGGACTTCACCTAAAGGTGTTCTCAATTTTGTTGCTAATTCAATCATTTATTTTTGTATCAAAAAGAAAAAAAAAAGTATTGGTGTTTTTTTGTTTTAATTATTAGTTGTTTAAAATGTATGTAAATTTAACTTGTTGGTTATTTGTTTATAAAAAAAAAAGAAAAAAAAAAGAGAAAGAATATTGACTTTAATTATTCCGAATAAAGCTGTATAATTCTATTTTGTTTAATTTTCTTCTTGAAGTATAATTTTAGTTACAATTTTATTATTATTTTAAATTAGAGTTTTCTGAGAACAGATTCTGTTTAATTCTTATATATTTTGAACTTTTAAAAATTTAGTTTTATTGTTGATTTAAAACTTTATATATTTATTTTTTCTTTATTCTTAGTGACAAAGAAAATCTTTTTAAAGTTGGTGAAAAAAGAAAAAGAAAAAAAAATAAGACTCAAACTAATTGTAGTTATACTTTTATTACGTTGATAATTGGTTATTTACTTTACTTTATGTTTCTCTTTTTCTTTCAATATTGTTGATGAATATTTGTTTTGAGTTTTTATTAAACAACTTAAAATCACCTCGGACATGTCGAAAAAAAAATTGGAAGAAGAAGAAGAAGAAAAAAAAAAAAAAAGATCGACGAAAAATTTTCTTTTTTTCTTGATGCTATTTTTTTTCACATTCGGATATAACAGAATTAAAAAAAAACAAAAGTTGACCGGGCAAAAACTACCCACAGGCTTTTGGATGAGAATATGAGCAATAACAAAATATATAATTAAAAAAAAAAAAATTTTTTTTTTAAATTTTTTATATATTGTTTGTTGTTGAAAGAGAGATGAGCAATTGTCATTAACACAGCTAATAATATTTTTTTAAAAAAAAGATATTAAATATTATTATAAAAACCAAGTTAAAAGACAGTAGATATTACTCTGTTTAACCATTAATAGGAAAATGGCTAAGAAATCTGGAAAATCATCAACTTCAGTTATCAACAATAGTATCAATGATAACAATCAAGAGGAAGTTAAATTGCAAGCTGTTGTTTTAACTGACTCATATCAAACAAGATTTTTACCATTAACTTATGATAAGCCTAGATGTTTAATGACTTTATGTAATAAACCATTGCTATTTTATACATTGGAATTTTTGAAACAAGCAAAGATAGATGAAGTCATTCTTGTCTGTGGTATTCATTTGAAACAGATTGAAGCTTATATTAAAAACGAATTTGATTGGTTACCCTTTAAAGTTACTCTGATCAATTCTGTTGAATCTAGATCCATTGGTGATTGTATTAGAGATATCGATAATAGAGGTATTATATCTGGTGATTTCATTTTAGTTATTGGTGATTTAGTAAGTAACTTAGATTTCCAAAAGGCTTATGAATTCCATTTGGAAAAGAAAAAGACAGACAAGGATTATATTTCCACTTTGTGTTTAGGTACTTGTTCTGACCCAAGTGATAGACTAAGAGGAAAAGATGCAGCCACTTTTATGATTCAAGATGATAACAGCAGATGTTTGTACTATCAAGAATTAAGCAACAATGAAAAGGGTGCTACAATTGATATTGATCCAGATTTGTTTGATGATATTCCATTGAACATGGATGCTGATTTTACATTAAGAAATGATTTAGTTGATTGTCATGTTGATATTTGTACAGCTGCAGTTCCAGCAATTTTCCAAGAAAACTTTGATTATCAATCTTTAAGATCTGATTTCACTAAAGGTGTCTTGGCCAGTGATCTTTTGAAGAAACATATTTATGCTTATGTCACTGAGAAGGAGTATTGTGCTAGAGTCGAGTCTTGGCAAACGTATGATACTGTGTCTCAAGATTTGATAAATAGAACTATTTACCCATTGAGTGTTGAGAACTTGAATGATTATTCTTTTGAAATGCCAAATATTTATAAGGATGAAAGAAATGTTGTTCTTGCCCAATCATGTGTTATTGAAAAAAACAGTGTTATAGGTAAAAACACAAAGATTGGAAACAACACAGTTATTGAAAATAGTGTTATTGGAGAAAACTGTGTGATTGGGGAAAATTGTGTTATTAAAAACTCTTATATTTGGGATAGAAATATTATTTTAAATGATTCAAAGATTCTTCATTCTTTAGTAGCTGAAAACTGTAGAATAAGCCAAACTTTGGAAGATTGTATTGTTAAGAAAAATATTACTATTGAGAACCAAAGTTTCTTAGGTGTAAGATTGCTAAGTGGAGGACCAAATCCAAAGGCATATGATTCTGACTCAGAAGAAGATGGTTGGGATTCTGATAGTAGTTCTGACGAAGATTACAGCAGTTCTGAAGAAGAAGAAGAAGACTCATTAATAGCATCTTCCGAAGATGATGATGAGGATTCAGATAGTGATGAAGGTTCTGATTCTGATCTTGATTCTCAAACAAAGATGTCTACCTTTCAAAAGAATCTTGCAGTTGGAGAACTCCAAAAGAAGATTAAAAACAGCACTGTATTATTATCTACTAATGCCAACGGTGTTTATTGTTTAAATGAACATGATGTAAATTCTTTACAATATCAATTAGAAGAAGCTAATCTATCTGATGATTCTATTGTTTCAACAAGCAAGAAACAAAAACAAAAAAAGAAGAAAGAAAGAACAATGTCTTCAACTTCATATTATACGGAAGATGGCGAAGACTTTGATGAGGAGAGTGAAGAAGAAGAGGAGGAAGAAGATTTCTTAACTGAAGGTATTGCTACTATGGACAGAGCTTTAGAAAACAATCATGACTTGGACACTGCTTTATTAGAGTTAAACACTTTGAGAATGAGTATGAATGTATCTTATCACGAAGTCAGAATAGCTATTTGTACATCCATATTCAAGAGAATTTACAATTTTGTCAAAACACAAACATTGCCTGCTAAAGAAGCAACAATAAAAGTATTTAACACTTGGGGTCCATTATTGAAAAGAGTCACTTTTGATAAAGAAGATTTCAATGACTTATTTGATACTATAGAAAACAGTATTATTGAGCAGCCATTTGATATTGATGTTGCTAGTAACATTGCATTTGTTTCTTTCAATACATTATATAATATAGATATGATAGAGGAGGAACATGCTTTAATATGGTGGTACAAGAACTTGAATGATGAAGGTAGAAATGCTGAGATAAACATGATTGTAGCAAAATGGATAGAGTGGTTAGAACAAGATGATGAAGAAAGTAGTGAAGAAGAAGAGTGATATTGATAATGACAGTAAAGTATTATATATATATGATTAAAATTAATAAAAGCTTTAATTAATTTTTTTTTTTTTTTATTTAAAACAATATAAAAATTATTTCCTCCCCCCCCAATATATATATATTATCTTTTAATATATATATATTTTCTTGTTCTTGTTTTTGAGGGTCAGTTTTTTTAAAAAAATAAAATAAACATGTATAGAAAATTAGATCATTTACCCGAACATATATTTATATGTTAATTAGCAATTACTCCGACGTAAATATTTCCTAAAGAAACTTTGCCACATATATAAAAAAAAAACAACCCAAAACCAATAAAACTGATTGTTTTTTTTTTTTTTTGGTTAATATAATA
>LXPE01000006.1:0-42663 GCA_001664025.1 Hanseniaspora valbyensis NRRL Y-1626
TGATATAGATGATTTGGTTTATTTCTGTTGATAATGAGATATAAATATGTTTTTAAATTAAACTGTGTGATACGCTGTTTTATTTATTTTTGTTTTGCGAATTTAAGAAAAAAACAAAAAAAAATCTAAATCAATAAATTTTTTAAAATTAATTTACCCAGCCATATATTCTTGTTGTTTTCAATAATCACGAGGGAATTTTTTTTTTTTTTTTTTTTTTTATTATTATTTTTTTTGTCATTTTGTTATATTTTTTTTTTTTTTGTCTATTTTTGGTAAAAAAAACAAATCGAAAGAAAAAAATTCGCCACTAAATATTGATTTTCCAATACTTAACCCATCGAAAAACAAATTTTACAAACCACATAAATTTATATTTTTTTACATAAATTATTCAAACCAAACACACTCATTATAGACGTCACTAAGCCATTAGTTTAAAACTTATAAATTTCAAAGTAAAAATTTTTAAAAGTGATCTTTTAATAATTTGAAATAAGATCAAGAAATTTGATTTTCTACACTTTTTTTTTTTTTCGGCTACAAGTTTAGTGGCAAAGTGTTTGATAACCGGAATTCCTAATTAAATAAATAATTTAAAAAAAAAAAAAAAAAAAACTGTTTCAAACTTTAATTATTACTAAACTTTATTATATTATTGAAAAAAAAAAAAGACTTTTATTTTATTATTATTATTGTTATTAATATTAACCACAAAGTATATCTTGTAATAATCTATTTGGATTTTAGTTTTCATTCTTTTCCGAATTGTTTTATTTTTTAAAAAAGCAATGAGTAACACATATGAATTAGAAAAAAAGACAGTTTCTGAAAATGTTGAACCTGTTTCTGAAATAAAAAAAACATTCAATCCTCCAAGACCTTTATTAAATAAAGTTGGATCTAGTGGACACAATATATACAGTAGTAATGTTAGAAAAACATCTGAAAAAAGTCTGTATGGGGATAAATTAATCTCTAAAAATTCTGGTCAAAAAAACTCTCCTACCCCTGAAAAACTTAAAGTTATTTCTCAACCAAGTGAGGTTTATATTTCAAAACCAAATAGTTTTTCAACAGGACCATCAATTGTTTCAAGATCAAATAGCTTGAAACAACCACAAACAGGGGATGGGAACTTGAAAAAAGATACCTTACTTAAACAAGCTAGCACAACAAGTTTTGTTTCTTCTTCAACACCAATGAATCAAAAACCTCCAACTAGTATTTTGAATCATGGCTCTACTCCTGTAAGATCAAGAGGTAATACTTTTGCTAATAATAATGGAGAAGGGGGTGATGTCTCTTTTATTGATGATAGTGGATTAAAGACACCTGTCAGTGCTATTCAATTTCAATTTGAAGACAAAATCCCTCTAAGGAGATTACCCCATCAACATAGAGGATCAATGACTCCAAGAGTTGGCAATGTTAATTCAGCAAATGATTTTTCTAATGAAATAAGTAATGATGGCAATATTGGTATACAGATGATGAGATCAAGAACAAACAGTCATAGTAAAAGAAGCTTTTCAACTCCTGGAAGCAATAATGGTAAACAATCAGGATCTAGCAGTTCATCAACAGCCACTTCTGCGATTATGAGTGGAAACAATAATAACTCTTTTTTGTCTGTTTCTATAAATGATATCGTTGCCCAATTGACAGGGAAAGTCAATAATACTCAACCTATAAGAAAAGAAGCTGTTGTAACAATTCCAGGTGGTTTCGGTGATGATGAGGATGGATATGAATTGCAATCTCAAATTGAAACTCCTATTGAAAAACCAAAAACAGGCAATGATATTTTGAATGGTAAAAAACCATCTCCTCAACTTATACCTATAAATAACTTGATAAATAGATCTGCTAATTCCTCTACTACGAGCTTAAAAGAGGATATGGATGTTGAATGTAAACCTACAAAACAAAGAATCTTTGAATACCTTCCGAAAGAGGATGATGGTAAATATCATATTCTTCTAGGGGCAACTGGTTCTGTAGCTAGTATTAAAATTCCATTAATAGTAAACAAATTACTAAAATATTATACACCAGAGCAATGTTCTATTCAAGTTGTTTTAACTAAATCCTCACTCAAATTTATTAAAGGATTAAAAATATCACCATTAGTCAAAATTTGGACAGATGATGATTTAAGTTATTTGACTAATCAACCATATAAACTAGGAGATCCAATTCTTCAGATTGAATTGAGAAGATGGGCAGATATATTTGTTGTTGCACCATTGAGTGCAAACACATTAGCAAAGATAAGTAATGGTATATCAGATAACTTATTGACCAATATTATTAGAGGATGGCCAGCTTCCTCAACTCCCTTATATCTTGCACCTGCTATGAACACATTTATGTACATTCATCCATTGACAAAGATTCATTTAACTACAATTCAAGAGTTGTATGCAAATGTTGAGATTTTAAAACCAGTGGAGAAAGTTTTAGTATGTGGTGATATTGGTATGGGTGGTATGAGAGAATGGTCTGATATCTGTGCATTGGTGATTAATAAGTTAGACAAAATGAACAAAGATGAGCTGGAAAATACTAGTGAGGAAGAAGATGAGGATGATGACGAAGACGAATATGATGATGAGGAAGAATGTGATTCCTTAGTTAACAGAAATGAAACAGATGATGAAGATCATAGTGAAGATATCGATAATACAGATGATGGTATGGATGAATAACACTATAAACAAATAAAATAAAATTTAAGGAAAGAAAAAGGTAGTGATCATAATAATAATTATAAATAAATATCTATACCTAAAGGATTAGCAATTTGATTTGTATAAAAAAACGGAATCTTTGACAAACAAATTCTCTATTTCTTTTTGTGTATATGCTTCTTTCTTTTTTTTAATGAACTGTAACATTATAGGGGAAATTCAACTATTTATTTAAAAATAATAATAATATTTATATATAAGGAAATAAAATTATAATATTAAATAACACTATAAATATATGATAATAATATCTTCTTTTTTAAAAAAACATTTGAATTGATGAAAAGTTTTTTTCTTTTAAGAAATTAGGATTCATCAATTTAATTTTAATGATTACGTAGAAATAAATTAATAGTCACGTTTGCGTAAACTTTTTTTTTCTTTATTTTTTTTTTTTTTCGTTGAAGAAAGGTGGAAAAAAAATTTTTTTTTTTTTCCTTTAATTTAAACTTTGATCAAATATATTTAACTCTTCAAATATTACAATGTCAAATAGTAATATATAACCACATATAAACAATCAATAACATATATACAATGTCTTTCTTAGGTTTCGGTGGTAACAGTCAACCTCAATTATCTTCTCAACAAAAAATCCAAGCTGCTGAAGCTGAATTGGATTTAATTACTGATATGTTCAACAAATTAGTCGATAACTGTCACAAGAAATGTATCGACAAGCAATACAACGATGGTGGTTTAAATAACAAAGAAAGTCAATGTTTAGACAATTGTGTTGTAAAGTATTTCGATACTAACGTTAAAGTTGGTGAAAATATGCAAAAGTTTGGACAAAATTTCCAACCAGGTAGAATGTAAAAAAAAAGAAAAAGCAAAATTTAAAAAAAATATATATATAATGAAAAACGTAGGAAAGATAGAAAAATTAAATATTTTTTTTTATTGAAAAAAGTGTTTAATATATAAAATATTTATTTATTGTTTTATATATGTTGCTCAAAATCAACTAAGGAATGCATATGGTGTAAAACACAATTTTTTTTTTCTTTAAAAAAAAATTAATGTTAACCACAATGCACTTCATCATCTTGTAAAGTAAATTATAAAGTTTAATAATGATAAAAACATATAATATTTTTTTTAATTCTAGAATAAATATGAATATAAAATTCATTTAGTTATGAAAAAAAAAAAAATATATATATATATACAGGCTCATAATAAATAATATAATTATGTTTTGTCTTCTTTTCTTTTTATTTTCTTATCATTGCTTACTCAAAAAATTTCCAAAATCTCATTTTAATACCTTCAAAACTATTCAACTTTGGTCTAACATCTAATAGTACTTGTGGCTGACCAGTTGGATCATCTTCGCTATAAAAATCAATAACATAATCAATCTGTTTTCCACATCTATTAACAGTCCAGTCATGTCTATCAAATGGTTTTTCATAACCTAGTAAATATGTTCTGATCATAGCTCTTGGAGTAAGTTTCTTAGAGTCACCTTTAAAAGAAGATAATTGAATACCTCCACAATTTTCCCCACCTAAACCTTTTTCCCAGTATTTGATAAAGTTCCAACAACGTTCATTGATGTTATTATGAATAGGAATTATAGTTTGCATGTCTTTGGCATCAGGATTCCAATTTTTTCTTGACATTGCTTCAAAGAATTGTTTTTGAGAAGGATATATCCAATTACCATTAGAGTCTGTTCTTGGAATAGAACTAATCTCTCTGCTTTCAGATAAATTAACATTTGTTTTATATACAGGTTCAGCATCGCTTAATTTTTTAGAATCACAAGAAAGTTCAACGTCTGATTGGGAAGCAGGAATGTAAACTTGTTTTCCAGCTTCTTTGGATGCATTTCCCATCTTCTTTAGCCAGTCAGCTCTATTTTCAGGATTGACAGGACAAGCATCTTCATCTTTACTACTATTTGAGAGTTTTTCTTGTTTGACTTCTTCATTTTTAGTTTCAGTTTCTGGTTTTTTAGATCTTGAAAATTTGCTTAACCAGTAAGATCTTTTATCATGTGGAATAGGACAGCCTGAATCATCGCTGCTACTATTTTGATCACTCATTGTAATAATAAATAATTTAAATAAATAAATAAAATGTAATTTGGTTTTTGTATATAAATATGTTTTAATTAGATAAATTTAAACAATCTTTAATAAGAAAAAGAAAGAAAAAATATTAAAAAAAGCTCTCGAATTTCACGATTAATCGGCCAATGGAAATTAACTTTTTTTTTATTTTTTTAAGCAATCACATGATTTAAACACCGATATTTTTTAACATGTTCACATGACTTCCTTTAGTTTTTTTTTTGTTTTTTTAATTTTTATTTTGAGGGAATCAAGATTTCCTAAAAGGGGAAAAATCAAGTACTTTAATTAATGTCAAAAACTGGAAAAAATCGTTAGTTGAAAGTTGAAATTTTCTACTTCATTCCTTTTTTTTTTTTAATTAATTTAGTTCTCCCCCTTTTTCTTTCTTTTTAATTTATTAAAATTATATTGCTTTATTTTGTTAATATATAATGAATTTGATTCAGAATAAAACTTGATTTAAAATAAATATGAAATTAATTTCCAGTTAAACCATGAATAAGATTGATATTTAAAAAAAAAAAATTAACTAAACCATTGTAAAATAAAGTATTTACTTTTTTTTCTTCTTTTTTTTTTACTATATCTATTTATAATCATTAATTTAATATTTATATCTTATATTTTCATTTTAAGTTGAAATGGGTTGTACAGTTAGTTCACCAGATAATCAGCAATTAAATAATGACAGCCTTTCCAATGGGGAAGCTGATCCTTTTTTAAACTCAAAAAAAGCTAATGATATAATTGATCAACAATTAATGATGAATTACAAAAAAGAAAGAACTCAAATTAAACTTTTACTTCTTGGTACAGGAGAATCAGGTAAATCTACAGTTTTGAAGCAATTGCAATTATTACATCACGGAGGTTTTTCACACAAGGAAAGAACACAATATACACAAGTCATTTGGGCTGATGCTATTCAATCAATGAAAATTCTTATAGTTCAAGCTAGAAGATTGGGAATAGAATTGCAATGTGATGATCCAATTAAATACCCACAACTGTTTCAATGTAAGAAAACAGTTTTAAATGCAAAAGCTCTTGATATGATTGATGCGCAAAAGGCAGGAGGATCAGATTTCATGAATGAGTATGTTTTAAAATATTCTGAAAGATCTGAAAAAAAAAGACAAAATAAAAGCACTGGAAAGATACATAGTTTTATCGCAGAAGATAAAACTGAAGCAATCAGTGAAGCAGAGAAGGAAGAAGATGATGCTGATGACGACGATGAAGAAGACAATGATGACAACACTTTTGGTGATTCTAAACATGAAACTTCATCTTCAGGTTTAGGTAGAAACACTATGGATGAAAACACTTATCAACAAAAGAGAACAGTTTTAGCAAATGCTATAAAAACATTATGGGAACAAGATTTAGGTATTCAGCAATGCTTTGATAGATCAAATGAATTTCAATTAGAAGGCTCTGCAGAATACTATTTTGAAAATATTAAAAATTTCAGTAGAATTGATTATTTAGCTTCAGATGTTGATATACTTAAAGGAAGAATCAAAACATCAGGTATCACTGAAACAAATTTCCAAATCAATTCGAGAGAATTCAAAGTTCTAGATGCTGGTGGTCAAAGAAGTGAAAGAAGAAAATGGATTCATTGTTTTGAAGGCATCACTTGTGTTTTATTTGTTGTCGCTGTCAGTGAGTATGATCAAATGCTATTTGAAGATGAAAAAGTTAATAGAATGCATGAGTCTTTGTTGTTATTTGATAGACTATGTAATTCGCAATGGTTTTCAAACACACCATTTATCATATTCTTTAACAAGATCGATATTTTCCAAGAAAAGATAGGCAAATCTCCTATAAGAAAATACTTTCCGGAATATCAAGGTGGTAGCAATGATGTGAATCAAGGAATCAAATATTTTGAATCATTGTTTGCTTCTATAAACAGAACAAATAGACCAGTTTATATGCATAGAACATGTGCTACGGATACAAAGTCAATGAAGTTTATTTTAAATGCTGTAACAGATTTGATTATTCAACAAAACTTGAAAAAGTCAGGTCTCTTTTAATTTCTTTATATAATATATAGGATTGTTTCTTCTTTTTAAGTTTTCATATAAATTAAATTTTATTAAAAAAAAAATTTTTTTTTTTTATATATCATGTTTTTATTAACTAATTTTTTAGAGAAAAAAAGAGCGATTTTATTATATATATTGATGTTATATACAAACTTTTTTGCTTCTTCTTATTTCTTTTCTTATGTCATATACTCTTCCTACTTTTTTTTTTTTTTGTAAGGAACATTTAAGTTTTAATTCACATATATGAGTTTGTTTATTCTTTTTTTTTAATTAAAAAGACAAATTCACAAAGTATAATATAAAATTTTAAATGTATTTTCTTTTGTTTCTTTGATTATCATTAATTTTCTTTTAAAAAAAATCATAAAAGCTTTAAATTTTTGTTTTCTTTAAAAAAAAAAAATAATGTATCATCAATAAATAAATAACAGTTCTAATTCTTTTTTTTTTTCCTTATTCATACTTATAATTTGCTTTCTTCAACAAATTTGTAACCCTTGGCAATGTTCTTTTTCAAAGTTTCTTTACATTCAACTAACATAGCTTCTTCTTCAGTTGAAAGTTCACCAATTGGGTGGATGTGAGAGATACCATCTGGACCTAGAGTGACTGGAGAGGAGAAGAAATCAATACCTTCTTCCTTATATAATGGAGAGTCAACAAAGGAGTTAACAACAACATCCTTTTCACCACTCAAACCCTTCAAAACATGGTCAGCAAAGATAGAACCAGCATAACTCATGGATAAAGTGGCACTACCAGCACCGTCCTTAGCCTTAACAACTTCATCACCACCAAATTGGATTCTGTTGATTAATTTGTCTTTGACTTCCTTTGGCATCAAATTGTGGGTAGTTTGAGATATTAATGGGATAATGGTGATACCGGAGTGACCACCGACAACATTGACTCTTTCTTGAGTTGGGTTGGTACCTTCAACTTCAGAGATGAATCTAGAAGCTCTGATAATATCCAAAGTGGTGACACCAAACAATTTCTTTGGGTTGTAAACACCATGTTTTTGTAGAACCTTGGCAACGATTGGGACAGTAGAGTTGACAGGGTTGGAAATGACACAAATGGAAGCATTTGGACAGTTCTTGGCAACAGCAGTGGCTAAGTCTCTAACAATACCAGCATTTATAGAGAATAAGTCATCTCTGGTCATACCAGGCTTTCTTGGAACACCAGCTGGAATTAAAACAACATCAGCATTGTCTAATGCTTTAGCTAAACCATCTTCTTCTTGGTTAGAAAAACCAATAACCTTGGAGTCAGTTGGAATATGGGATAAATCAGTGGCAACACCTTTAGCTAATCTTAAATCATATAGTCTCAATTCACTAACTTTATGGTTTAATTTCATTAATAAGGATAATGGTTGACCAATACCACCAGAAGCACCTAAAACGGTAACTTTGTATTGGCTTTTAACAGAGCTGGAAAATAATCTTTTAGATAGAGTAGAAGGTAACATTATTCTGAAAAGAGGGTGATATATAAAAGAAAAAAAATAACTATTATATATATATATATATGGAAGAATATGGTTTTTTAAAGAATAGTGTTTCTTTATTTACTGTTTTAAAAAATTTATATGAAAGAATAAACAAGTGTTCTTTTGACTGTTTAAAAATTTCCACTTCATATATATATATATACATCCTTTTTTTTTTTTTTTGAAGAAACTTTTAGATATGCTTTTTTTTTTTCTCAAGGGAGTGTATTAGCCAGAGTTGTAGAGAAATTTATAAAACAAAAAAAAAAGATCATTTTTTTTTTTTGTGAAGTCTTTTCAAATTCTTACACCTACCTAAATCGATAATCGGCGAATAGCGCGTGACTTACACATATTAAAATATACACAATGTAATATATATATACAAATGATGTATTTATTATTAATTAAAAGGTTCTTTTTTTTAATAAAAACAAAAAAAAATATTTTTTTATATTATTATCATATATATTTATTTAAATGTTGATAGCTGATGCTCCCAGATACAATTTCAATTGTTGTTCAGTGGTTGGGTAAACTTTACATTTTGCTTTGATAACTTCATTAGGATTTTCTTCTTGTAATTTAGAGTATGCAGTAAGTCTGTGACAGGAAGCAAAAGAAAAATAGTAATTTTTTTTGACTAAATTATTATTGGCATCTTGTTCCCTTTTCACTATTAGAAATACATCTAAAGCAGGCAATTCACCTTTCGATTCAGATGCTTGTTCAAGAGTACATGTTCTTGAAGCCATCGGTACACCCTTAAGAGTACTGATCATACTCTCAACTTTTTGTAAATCCAAATCAGGTTGAATAGGTCTTTTGATATCGTTGATTGGGATATAGTCTATGTTTTTATTATTACCACTTTGAAAAGACATATTTTATTTGTTTATTTTGTTGTAGTTTTTTTGTTTTGTTTTTGGTTTTATTTGATTTATTTTTAATATAAAAGTATAAATGAATGTTACGTTATGTTATATTAAAACAAAGATTGCCCTTATATATAATTAATAAATTTATTAAACGATTAATTGATTAAAAACGTTTTTAAGGTGTATTTGTATTTTAGGAATAAGGTAAAAAAAAAAAATTACGTGAAATTTTATGTAATGAAACAATTTTTGCGCTGCTTTCATAATAATTTTTTTTTTTTGTTTTCTTCTTTCTACAAATTGATCTAGATTATTTGGTGCTTTTATTTTATTTTTTTCAGCCGTTACACTAAAATTTTTTTTTACATGAAGTAAACTGTTGGCGCTAAACACAAGAATATTTCTTCACAAATAATGAATTTTACTATTTTTTTAAGGCTATTTTCTTTTTTCTAAATAATTTAATAAAATAAAATAAAGAATTAATTAATCTAAAGCCTGGCTATATATAGGAAACTTATAAAAATATGTACAGTGTATGTGGTAAATTGATTGATGATGAAACTAGGTGCGAACATTGGCATAGTCCAATTGATATAATTGCTTTAAAATTTAAATGTTGTCCTAATAAATACTACCCCTGTTTCTCATGTCATGTAGAAACAAATGAGCCAGATCATAAGTTGATAAAATATGACTTGATAAAGGATAAAAATGAAAAAGTTGTTTTATGTGGTAAATGCAAAACAGAACTTACATTTGATCAGTACCAATCGAAATTAACTGAGGATTCATTGAAATGTCCTAGTTGTCTGTCTGATTTCAATCCTGGTTGTAAACTTCATTATTGTCACTATTTTGATAGTACAGATGATTACAAAGAACAATGCAAACTAATGCCCAAAACAGAATAAACGATTATTAACTTATAGATGCGTATATATTAAAGATGAAGAGAAAAAAAAAATTTATTTATTTATTTTTGATCAGCAATATCAAGATTTCTAACTTTTGATATTGGTACTGTTGCAAGTAATGATTGACGTTTTTTGTTATCTTTTTTTCTTGTCTCGATTTTACTATCATTAGATTTCAAAGAAGTTAGTTCATCATGACCTAAATCTTCATCAGCTTCTTCTAAGCTCAGACTATCTGAAAATCTTCTTGAATCTACAATTGATACATTATCATTTTGGTTTAAAGAAGTACGAGAAAAGCTATAATTGCTATCATTTTTATAAGCAAACGGAAACATCATTTTATTATTACTACTGCTTAATAAAGGTGTTGCTACTGCTCCCTCACTGTCAACATCACCATCATCAATATTACTGCTTGTATCATTTTTTTTTTGTAAATTTCTGTTATCTGGTGTTATATCCATTGAACTATAACTTTCTTTTGTAGTTGAAGTTGGGAAACTTTCACTTGTAGTCGAAATAGATATTTTTTTCAAATTATGATTGTTATTATTGGGAGTGTTGTTGAGATTGTTACTGCTATGTTTTGTATGTGTTTTTGTAGACTTGAATGGATTACCAATAGCATCACTAATTGGATTTGTCATTGAAATATTGTTTGCAGTTTCATTTATATTTAAAATCGAGTTATCAGAAAATGAACTGTTTATGCTATTGTCTAAATTAGTGTTATGTGTGTTATTCAATATACTTTTATTCTCCAATACATCCATGTTATTCAATGGCACAACTTCCTTTGTCATTGCTATAAATTTTTTCTGTAAATCAAATGTAAAAGCCACATCACTAGGTTTTAAACCTGCATTATTATATACATCATCATGCAAACCATATTGTAACAAAATTCGGCAACATTCCAAATGACCATTTTCTAATGAAATATGGAGTCCGTTATCCCCATTATTATTGGTGTCTTTAATGTTTGCAGTACAAGTAATCAATAGTGTTAATATTCTATAATGGCCATGTTTACAAGCCAAAAGCAATGGGCTGTTTCCTTCAAAATCTTTATACTCTATTGTCTTTGGAAAATGTTGTAACAATAAATGGCATGTTTGTTCATCTCCTTTTAAAATACTTAAATGAATTGCACATTTTCCAGTAAAATCTTTAGAAATATTATAATTGGAATCACATCCTAATTGTATTAAAAAAACACAAACTAAATAGTTTCCATAATAAGAAGCATAATGTAATAAAGACCAGCCATTATTGTTAGCATCTTTTGCATGTAATAAATCAGGATATCTTCGTAGTAATAGTTTTACTATGGAAAGTTTATCTAAAATTACAGCTTCCTTAAGTCTTATATATGGATCAAGCATAAAGAAAAAGACGAAGAAAATTTTGGTTTTTATTAAACGTATATTTTGGTTTAGAATTAAGTAAATTCTTTATCTTGTTTAAATATATTTTAAAATGTTCTTTTTTAATCTACAATAAAAAAAAAATTAAAAAATAGTAGTTTATTTATAACAAAAAAAAAAATAAAAAAAATTAAAAAAATCCCTTTCAAAGTAATAGTTTCACGTGATTTAATAAAGTAATTGTTTACAATTGTAAATTAATAAAAACATTTTAACATAATAAAACACAATACAAAAATAAAGTTAAAAAATTTACAAAACAATTTATTTAAAATAGTAAACAAATTTAATATTTATTTTTATATAACGTTTATCTCATTATAGTTGTTATTTATTTTTATATAACGTTTATCTCATTATAGTTGTTATTTATTTTACAATATTTATTTATATATACAAGAAAGGATTGAATTAATAATATAACTGTTATTATTATTATTATTATCAATATATATATTATTCTTTTACCAAGTAATCTGTAATCATTTTGTTGAATTCTTTTGCATTGTCTAAATATAAATGATGACCAGCAGATGATATAATTTCAAAGTCTGCTTTATGCTTGCCTATAGAATTTATCTTATTACACATTGTTGCTCCAGCAGAACTGTTCATCCAATCTGAATCACCATAAACCCATAAAGAATCACACTTTAAATTCTGAGGCATTCTTTTCAATAATGGATGATATGCTAAAACACCTGGCCCTAGAATTCTTGGTAAACAATGTTCCCCTGATCCTTTACCTGTGAAACTTGCATAACAATACTCATGCATTTTCATAATTTTCTCTGTATCTTTTAAATCCATAAATCTTGAAAAAGTCCACCCAGACATCATTGAAGGACCTAACATTCCTGCTTTTCTTATAATTGTGAATGGTGATATTTCTTGTCTCCAAATAAATTTGAATACTGTAGGAAGATTAGGAAGGGTTTGAACATGACCATTTTGATCTGAAGCTAAAAATCCATTTCTTTTCAATTTTTTCATATTTTCATGTAATGGTTCAAACTCTTCTTCAATATTAGGTCCTGGAACAAAAGTAGTATCTTTTGAAGTTGCAGTGGTTAATCCATCTTTACATTCAGTAAGATCAAATGCTGAAGTTTCTAACCCAACTGGAGAAAGTAAAACCAATTTTTCAACCCTTTCAGGATATTTTAGAGCATAACAACAACTTAAATAACCACCTAGAGAATGACCTATAAGAGTGAATCTTTCTATTTTTTTAGCTCTTCTCCAAGCCTCTAAAGAATCTATAAAGAAATTTTCAGCAATTTCAACATCTTCAAGACTAGTTTTAACAGAAATTTCTTGATTTACAATCTCTTCAATTTTATTACCATCTTTATCTTTACTATTTTTTTTAACTGTATGATTGAAAACATATTTTTCAGGATTTTTTCTCTTTGGGAAATTAGGTCTAGAAGATAAACCAAACCCTAATAAATCTAAAGCATGGAAACTTGTATTTTTCAAATTAGCAAAAGTTTCAAAATTATTAAAAAATAAACCTAAAGAGGCACCATAACCATGAACTAAAACAATTTCTTTTTGTGTATCTAAGTCATAGTTTTCTTTATTCAAAATAGAAAGTTCATGAATATGGTTAACTTCTTTTTTTTTATCACAAAGTTTTGATTGTTCTTCTGTTTGATAATCAATCTCAGTATCCAAAATGTTGACTTCAATTTCAGGATTATTAAGATTAAAAACATTAGAAACACTACTTAAAGCATTGAATTCTAAGTCAGAGAATAAAGCAGTATTTCTCCAAGTACGAAAAGCTTTTTTAAAAGTATAATTGTCTTTTAATTCTTGCAAACATTTTTGACTTTCTTCATCACCGGAGATATAAATATTTCTTTTGTTATTTTCAGTAGAAGCCTGAGATTTAACTGTTTGTGTTGATGCTGCCATTATCTATAAATAATAATAATAAATATTTGTTTTTTTTTATTTAGTTAATATATAATTACCTTGGTTGTTTATGTTTTGTTGTAATTTAAAGAAAAAAGATTTTGCATTAGATTTAGATAATTGAATAAAAGGGGAGAGAATATCTTTATATATATACTTATTATCAACAGTTTTTTTTTTTTAACACCAAGAAAAGTCAACATACACATATACTGTATTTATTATTTAATTGTATGGCTGTAAAAAAAAAAAACAAAAAATGAAAACGTTTATGACATAATATTTGTCTTATGCCCATTTTTCAAACAAAAAGTGATATTAAACCCGTCAAATAACATTAGTTCACGTGATTGGTTTTTAAAATTTTTTTTTTGTAATTAATTTTATAGTGGCAAATATAATAAACAAAAAATATTAACTCAAATTATATATCTAAATAAAGAATTTCCAATTATCAAAACCTATAGTTGTATACATATAACTTACATTAAATTATGGCAAAGCTAAAATTTGTTAATTCTAGTTCTAATGAAACTGCTATAATTGATGTTGAATCTTTTAAAACACCTGTTTTTGATGTTATAAAAAATCAAACTAAAATTCTTTCTATATCAAAACCATCTGATGAAGAATCTATTAAAATTTTTTTAATTAATAATGTTTCATTACAAATAGTGACTAAAAAAGTTACTTTTGATGATATTATAAATAAAAACTTGAGTTTTCAACAAATTGGGGTAACTAGTTCTATGAAAATTGGTGTATTTGTACAAGGAAGTGCATCTTCTACTTCTTCTAAACATGTGAAACAACAAGAACCCAAAAAAACAACTAATATAACTGAAACTAAGGAAACAGAGAAAGTTGAAAATAAAGATAAAGCAGATAATAAAGATAAAGAATTTAATAGAGAAACAAAGGCAATAGCTCCAACAAAAAAACTTAATATTGATACTTCTAATAATAAAGATGATGATGAAGATCCACAAATGGGAATAGATGATTTTAAAAACTACTATGAAACTATTGCCAATAAAGCACATAATAAAAAAGATGCTTATAAAGATATTTTGGCTCAAAAGAAACTTTTATTAGAAGAGTGCCATGTAAGAATTAAATTTCCAGATAGAACAATTTTACAAGCAAAATTCACTAGCTCAGAAACATCTGCTACATTATATGATTTTATCAAATCACAATTGCATAACCCAGACCTTTCATTTGAATTGTATTTTGGACATCCATTAAAAGTTATAAAAAAGTCTGACTCTTTGTATTTAATTAAAGATTTAAAATTTGAAAAAAGAACTTCACTACTATTTGAAACCAATAATAAGAAATTACCATTTTTGAAAAAAGATATTAAACTTGAAAGTTTAGATAATATAAGCAATGGCAATGAAAAAGATAATAATAATTTGGAAACTAAGAAAAATAAAGATGTTAAAAAAGAAGATACAGGTAAATCTAAAAAACAAAAACTTGAAGATAAAATGTCAAAATTCTTAAAATTAAGTAAAAAATAAATTATTTACATGTTCAATATATATATATATTTATCAACTTTTATTATTGAGTCAATTTTTCTTCAAATTCTAATGTTTTTACCAGTAAAGCATCAATCTCTTTATTATATGGCTCAAATTTCAATAATTTCATACAGTTTGTTATAAAATATCTTTTAAGTAGATGATTACTATAAGGTTCAAGTTCACTAGACTTTAAATTACATAAATAGTCACTAACTTTAACCATTGTATCTAATATATTTGTTTCTGTATTATCAGTTTCTAATTTATCTAAAGAATCATTCATTTCTAGTAGCAGTTCTAAATTCTTATATGCACTGTTACTCAATATATCATCTGATCTATACTTTTTGAGTAGAGTAACAAATTTTTTTATAACTAATGTATTATCAGGATCTGATTTGATAGTTTCAGAAATACAAATCAAGTAATCAGATAGAGTAATTGTTACATTATTATTAAAAAAATCAAAAAATTCTTTTTCAGTTTCAAAAACACTAATATTTTCAGGAGCTTTCTTTTCAGTGGTTAATTTGAACTCTGTATGATTTTCAAGCATTTTGGTAAACTCATTAAAATAAATATCAAAACTTTCTTTATCATTTTCTGTTAATACTTTATTGAAAACTGAACTAAAAAAAAGTAAAGGAATCATAGAATTTTGAGCATTATTATATTTTTCAAGATGTTTTTTAAATTCTGGTTCAAAATCTTTCATTGATTCATCTTTATTTTCCTTTGAAGTTACTAATTCTTGTAAATATCTTTCATGCCACCATTTTTGATCAATTGTTTCTTGAGTTTTTTTTAAATATTGAATTACTTCTCTATCTTTCTTTAAAAATTTTAGAGTTTCTAAATACTTTAATTGATTTATAGGATCAACAACTAGCTTTTCACCATTTTTTGTTGTAAAGCTAAATAATAATTCAAAAATTAAAAACAATCCTTTATTTTTTAAATATAGTGCAAAATCATATCCCATCTCTAAAGCTTCCAAGACTGCAAATAAACTTTTAACATCATACTTGTTTTTGATTAAAAACATGAAATCTCCTGATTGTTTTTGTTTTTTTTCTAAACTTTCTAAATAATCTACCATTTTTTTAGCAAAGAAACAAAATTTACCCATAGTTTTATCATCATTACCATTCTCAATATCGCTTAAATAATTTAACAAAGTGCTAGATTTTATATCATTTTGTTTATTTGTTAAAAATCCAAGCACAAATTTGATATAACTATCCTGTTCTTTTGCAATACCCATTACTTCAAATTGTAAAGCATATATATATAAACCAAATATTTGTTGTTGTTTATCTAATAAGCTCATATTTTCATTTTCAAATGCATTTGAAATCATTTTAATGTTAGAATCCATTTCATCATTCAAACCTTGAAAACTTTTTATAAAATCTAATTCTGTTGATAAAGCCAATTTTGTCTCTAGTTCACTAGTACCTGTATTAGTAAAATCTTCTATTAAATCATCATATTCAAACAGATCTGATGTATATTTATTCTTCTTTTGAGAATAATAGCTTTTATGTTGATGATTTATTGATAAGCATGGTTTTTTGATAAGAGTTGAGGGAGTTGTGAAATTAAAATATAAACTTGATAATAGGTTTATTCTTTTATTTGTATTTAAATGTTTTGTATGTTTCAGAAGTTTTAACATCGATTCCAGTTTAATATTTTGTGTTTCTTGGTATTGATACTGATTAGTAAAACTTTCACAATTATTTTAGTATGAATTATTATTATTTTTTTTTTAGCTGAGTTTATTTAAACTTAAGAACAAAAACGTGACAATCAAGCAAGGTCAAATAATTCTATCAACCTAAGTTAATGATGGATTCATTACAAATTATTCTTCTACTGTTTATTGTAAATATTTAAAATTTTCAAAAATGTAACAAATTAATTTATATATATATATATATGTTAAAGATTATTTATAATCCAGAATTAATATTATCATTTTTTCAAAAAAAACTTTTTTAAAAATCTATTTCCTCTTCATATTTCCTTCAAAGCCAGCTCTTTTATTATTTTTATTCTTTTTATTATTACCAGAATTTTCCATAGCTTTTTTAACCATTGTTTTACCTTTCAAAGATTTTTTCAATTTAACTTGATTTTTTCTCTTTTTACCTTTATTCTCTTTTCTCATTCTCAAATTTTCTTCTCTTCTCTTAGTTCTTTCAGCAATAGTAGTTATGACTTGTTGTTTTCTGTCTCTCCATTGCACACTAGATTTTCTCTTTTTTTGTTCTTTTTTCTTTAAAGCTTTCTTCAAAAGTTTTTCATCATCTCTTACAGTTATACCTTCTGCTTGAAGCATGGCCTTTTGCCAGTTTTTATTCTCTATTTCTTGAATTTGATCTAGTTCACCTTTGCTTGCAATTTTATTTTTCTTTTTTTCCAATATTCTCAATTGTGCTTTATAATCTCTTTTAGCAGGTCCTTTTTTATCATTAGCACTCTTTTCTGTCTTTCCTCTAATTCTTTGTAAGTCAGAAGTGACTTTAGAACCATCATCAAAGTTTATACTACCGTACATGACAGAGTCAGCACTAATGTCTTCATCAATATCAAAATCAGAATCAGAATCACTACTCTCACTATCAATATCACTTACTTCTTCTTTTCTTTGTTTAATCAATTCTTGTTTTTTCTTTCTTTGTGCTAGAATTTCTTCTCTTGATTTAGGAGCACCTTCAACATTAGTTCCAACAGCTTTTCTACTATGTTTCAAAGTAGAAATTTTGTTTTGGAGTTTGGCCCTAAGAAGTTCAACATTTTTTTGTTTTCTTATTTTTTTTTCATTTTCATCTTGAACAACTTCCTTCTTTTTATTTTGTAAAGCATTGTATGCATTTTCATTTTCATCTGTGACTGTGTTGTTAGTTTTAGATGAGTTAATTGGATTACCTTCATCGTCAAAAACAACCGCCAATTCTTCATCATCATCATCTTCTTCTTCTTCTCCTTCCTCATCTTGAACACTTTCTTCACCTGTTTCTGCTTCACCAACTTGTTGTTTGTTCTTTTTTTCTTGTTCTTGTTTTTGTTTTAATCTTTCTCTCAATTTTTGAGCTGGAGTTACAAGTTTTTGCTTTTCCATGTTTTCCATCATATCTTTAACAGAACCTGTTTTAATAACATCATCTTTATCAAATTTCATCTTCTTGTTTTGCTTTAATTCTTCTTTGCTTTTCTTTTTAGCTTTCCATTGATTATTATATTCATCAAAAGCGGAGTTGTCTTCTTGTTCCTCAATATTTTCATCAGCATTGATAGTAGCAGCAGTGCCATTTTCGTCTATATCTGATACTGTTTCACTTAATTTTCTTTTTTTAGTCACTTTGTTTTCATCATTATCATAGTATTTAGCAGATATTAATGACAATAAACCTTCAAAGGCATTAGAATTGCTTTTCAATCTTTCTTCTAAAGAATTACCAGACATGTTTATTTAGTTATAAATAATTATTAACAAATGCTTTATAAAACAATCAATGTGGGTTTCTTCAATGGTTGTTTAAATCAATTATATTCTCTTTTCTTAATGTATATATATATATAAAAGAAATGTGAAAAGATTCGGCTTATTTTCTTTTTCCTTTTTCTCCATTATTTTTTTTCTTTCTTTTTTTTATATTTTTTTGCTAATACGCAATGAGGTCTGAAAAAAAAAAAGAAGAAAAAGTTTCTTTTTAAATATTTCTTCTATGTAATTTTTGCAATACCCTTTTAGGAAATTAAAAAAAGTTTTGGTTGAAGAAAAATACAAGAAAATTTTTTATTTTATTTTTTAAATAAAAATTTCAAGTATAAAAAGGAATTGAAAGAGTAAAAAAGATTATATTATTTATATACATTTATTTAATAATTAACAGTAATGATATAAATATTTTACCTTTTTATTTATATTATACATATATATAAAACCAACAAAGAAACTATTTCTATGTATTAAGAGTATTATTTTTATTCTTTCATAGTTTTTTTCTTCTTTGTTTTAGAGTTTCTTTTATTTGGAAATGATTTCCAAGTACATTAATAATAGTGTTATTCTTATTATTATTGTCTTATTTATTCATTACAAAGCTTTATAATAAAAACATTGTGCTTTTTTTATTTTTTTCTAATTTTTATTTTTTAAATGATGATAAATTTTTTTTAGTTATCCCTGTCTGAATATACATACTACACACTTTCAGTATGCGTGTCGATATAACTTATGGTAATTGTCTGAAATTAACTTAAAAAAAAAGAAAAAAAAAAAAAAGGAAGTTTTTTATTTTTTTTTTTATAAAAGTCTTTTGATATAAGAAAATAATATATTTTAAAACAAGATATTGAATACATTTATTATTATTGTAATAAAGAATTTGAAATTTTTTATTTATTTATTTATTTATTTATTTCTTACCCCCCTCCCATCGTATACTTAAATTATAATATATATATATATATATATATTTTAAATATTATAATTTATGAATATATTTTTATAAGATTGATTTATATTATATTGCCATGTCAATCTTTATTGTATTGTAGTTTTTTATTTTTTTGTATATACCCACTTGAAATATTTGTCTTAAATCCTATGTATTCATAACCAAAAAAAAAAAAGAAACAAAATAAAAAGAAACGTGTTTAAAAAAAAAAATAAAAAAACAAAAATTTTTTTATTTTTTACACTTCTTGATTAAAAAGAAAATTTTTTTTTTTTTTTACGGTTTCGTAGATGTTTTAAAAAAAGTACATCAGTCTCAACTCTTAAAAAAATATTATTCCTTTTTTTCTTTTCTTTTCTTACTTTTAAGTCTTTTTAAAAAAATATTAATTTAAAAAATATATATATATATATATTACAAAACCAGTATTCTTTTATTAATATATATATTTTAAAAAAAAATGTCCACTATTTATACTTTACCAGTCGGTAGATCTATTTACTTAGTCTCTTTGATCAAGCACTTTAAGTTAGACATTAAAGTTGTCACTTCTGTTGAAGGTGATGCTTTATTCGAAAAGTACTTCCCATTAAAGAAGTTCCCAGCTTTAGTTGATGTCAATGAAGAAACTGGTGAAGTTTTCAAGTTAACTGAAACTTTAGCCATCATCCAGTACTTATTGGAAAAGGTTGGTACTGAAGAATCTAAGGCTTTGTTAGGTGGTGAATCTACTGCTACCAGAGCTACTGTTACCAAATGGTTATCTTTATGGAACAGTGATTTATTCATTCCAGCTATCACCGTTTTCAAGCAAATTAAAGGTATGGAACCATTCAACAAGAAGGCCTTTGATACTTGTAAAGCTAGTATTGAAAAGATCATTGTTGATGTTGTTGAAGCTAGATTAAGAGATTACACTTTCTTAGCTGGTGAAGAACCAACTTCTGCTGATTACTACGCTGCTGTTTTGAGTAATGTTTTATTCGCTTTGATCTTCGACAAGGCTTGGGCTGCTAAGCACCCTGTCTTCATGAGATGGTTCAACACTGTCAAGTCTCACGCCATCATTGCTGACAACTTTGCCAACTTCACTCTTTTGGAAGCTGCTTTAGCTCCACCTCAAAAGAAGAAGGAAGAAAAGCCAAAGAAGGAACAACAACAACCAAAGAAGGAAGCCAAGAAGGCTGCTTCTCCAGCTGATGTTGAAGAAGAAATGCCAGCTGAAAAGAAGGCTAAGCATCCACTAGAAGCTTTAGGTAAACCAGCCAACTTTGTTTTGGATGAATGGAAGAGACAATACTCTAACACTGACACCAGACCAGTCGCTTTACCATGGTTTTTTGAACACTACGATCCATCTGAATACTCTATTTGGAGAGTTGACTACAAGTACAATGATGAATTAACCATGACTTTCATGTCCAACAACTTGGTTGGTGGTTTCTTCAACAGATTAACTGGTTCCGTCAAGTACATGTTTGGTTGTTTAGTCGTCTACGGTGAAAACAACGACAACGGTATCGTTGGTGCCGTATTAGTTAGAGGCCAAGATTTCGCTCCAGCCTTTGATGTTGCTCCAGATTGGGAATCTTATGCTTACACCAAGTTAGATGCTTCCAAGGAAGAAGACAAGAAGTTCATTGAAAACATGTGGGCTTGGGATGAACCAGTCATTGTTGACGGTAAGCCAAGAGAAATCGCTGATGGTAAGGTTTTGAAATAAGCTCATTGTGATTAATAAACATTATTTTTTTTTCTTTTCTACATTTATGTATATAAACTTTATAATCTTTTTTAAATCATTTTTTTTTATATATAATTACTATTTTTTTTTTTTTCATATATATAGTCGTATTAATTACTTATATTTTTAATTATGTTTATATACATATATATAGTATGTATATATAACATTTTAGTTTACCCTGACAAACACATTTAGTTCGGCTTTATAAACATTATAAACATCATATAAATAAATAAATAAAAAAGAAATTAAACGTTAAACAATGGATTAAAAATTAATATTTATCCTGATTAATAAAATTTTGATTTGCGTGTTAATTTGTCTATTTGTTTTTTTTTTGCTAATACTACATTAAGCAAAAAAAAACTGGAGAACCTAATAATAAATAAAAAAATTTATGAATAATTAAAAAAAACGTCATAAAAAAATAATTTCTAGTAAAAAAAAATTTTTTTTTTTTTCTGTTTTCTTCTTTACAAAAAAAAATTATTACAAGTACTATAAGAGAAACGGAACATAGAGAGAGAGAAAAAAAAAATTTCTTTCTTTCTTTCTTTTTTTTTTTTATCTTTCCTTATTACAATTTAAACATATAATTAACTTGGAATATATATATATATTACTTGAAACATTAAAATATATTAATGAAATAAAACCAGAGATTATTTCTTGAAAGAAAAAATACCTAAAATATATCATTACCCCCTTTCTTTTTTTTTTTTTAAATTTCTAAATATTAAACAAACATGTCTTTAATTACTTCCCCTACTTTATATGTCAACCAAAGAGTTAGATGTTGGTTACCTCAAAGAGTCAGTGAATATTTCAAGTTGAACTACACATTTATCAACCCAGAAGCAAATGTTGAATCTGATGACGTTAAGTTGTACCAAAAATTATTCCCATTGAAAAAAGTTCCAAGTCTTGTTGATGTTGATTCTAAGACTGGTAAACACTTCAAGTTAACTGAAGTTATTGCTATTTTATACTATTTATTAGAACCATTAGCTACCGAAAAGAAAGATGCTTTTGCTATTCAATTACTTGGTGGTTCCTCTTTACAAAGCAAAGCTGAAGTTTTGAAATGGTTATCTTTCATCAACTCTGATTTCCAAACTCCATTAGTTGGTAATATGATGCAAGTTAGAGGTATTGCTACATACAATAAATCTGTCTTTGATCAAAACAGTAAGAAAGTAGATGCTCTTATTGATGAAGTTTTAACTCCAAGATTAACCAACTACACTTACTTAGTCGGTGAGGAAATTTCCCTTGCTGATTTCTTTACTGCTGCATGGATGACAAGAGGTTTCGAGAATGTCTGGAATAAGAAATGGGCTGAAAACCACCCTGCTTTGTTAAGATGGTTTAACACTGTTATCAAACATGAATTTATTGCTCCTTTATGCAAGGATTTTGTTTTCTTGGAAACTACTCCAAGTCCAATTCAAAAGAAGAAAGAACAAAAACCAAAGAAGGAACAACAACAACAAAAACCAAAGAAGGAATCTAAAAAAGCTTCTACTCCAGCTGATGATGGTGAAGAAAAGCCAGCTGAAAAGAAGATTAGACATCCAATAGAAGCTTTGGGTAAGCCAACCAAGTTTATCTTAGATGAATGGAAGAGAGAATATTCCAATAACGACACCAGACCAGTCGCTTTACCATGGTTCTTTGAACACTACGATCCATCTGAATACTCTATTTGGAGAGTTGACTACAAGTACAATGATGAATTAACCATGACTTTCATGTCCAACAACTTGGTTGGTGGTTTCTTCAACAGATTAACTGGTTCCGTCAAGTACATGTTTGGTTGTTTAGTCGTCTACGGTGAAAACAACGACAACGGTATCGTTGGTGCCGTATTAGTTAGAGGCCAAGATTTCGCTCCAGCCTTTGATGTTGCTCCAGATTGGGAATCTTATGCTTACACTAAATTAGATGCTTCCAAGGAAGAAGACAAGAAGTTCATTGAAAACATGTGGGCTTGGGATGAACCAGTTGTTATCGATGGTAAGCCAAGAGAAATTGTTGATGGTAAGGTTTT
This sequence comes from Hanseniaspora valbyensis NRRL Y-1626, assembly GCA_001664025.1. NCBI lineage: Eukaryota > Fungi > Ascomycota > Saccharomycetes > Saccharomycodales > Saccharomycodaceae > Hanseniaspora > Hanseniaspora valbyensis. Next base: position 23,345 of record LXPE01000006.1, read on the forward strand.
GAAATAAAACTATTTAGATATTAATTTATTTATAATAGTTTTTTATACCAAAACAAAAATTTAAAAAGATGACATAAAGTTAAAATTTTAAATTTAAAAAAGTTAAAAAAAAAAAAAATTAACCTTTACCATTATTTATAGTCATTGTATATATATATATATGATAATAACATAAAAATTATTCTAAATTGTTTTTTTCTTCTTTTTTATTTATTACTATTTTTCTTATAAAGCCAATGTTGCTTATTGATTAAACCAATTTATATGTTTTTTACCCGAACAAATAACTTTTACTATATCCGGCGAAAATATTTTTTAACTAATTCTTGTTATTTTTTTTTCTGCAACAGTTTTCTACTTTTTTTTTTTTTTTTTTTTTTTGGTTGTAAAAAAAATATCTTGTATGAAGCTGAAATATTTAAAAAATTTATCCTCCCCTTTTAACGAATTAATTTTAAATTAATTAATTATAACAATTTAAATTATTTTACTTAAACCAAAAAGCAACTAGATTTATTAATATAATCTCTCTTATTACAATTTAAATATTTTCTTTTTTAAATAAAAAAATGGGTGAAACAGCTTTATACAGTGCTAGTGAGTTTTTATTAGTATCCTTACCACAAAATGCTACACCAGCAAATGGTTCCAGTGCAACATCTTTCTTTGAAAGTGATCTTTATAATGGCAATTGTTATACTTCCAATTTCCAATTACCAATTTTTAAAGTTGGTTCTTTAGATGACCTTGTTATTGAAAGTGAAGAGTTAGGAAAAGTTGATAATGCTACTGAGCAAACTGTTGCTAAAATTATTGATGTTTTGAAATCTTTAGATTCTCATTCTAATGCAAACTACAAGACTTTCCCTATAGAACAACAATCCTTACCAGAATTTTTAGTTAACTTTAAATGGGATTCTAAGAAATTTAAATTGGACAAATCAATTCAAGCTTTAGTCACTGATATTAGTAATGATACTATTCAATTAGATACAGACATTAAAGCTACTGCTCAAAGTTATGCAACTGCCAAACAACAATTAGCACAAACTGAAAGAAAGAGAAATGGAGATTTATCTGTCAAGTCTTTGTACAATATCGTTACTAAAGATGATTTCATTACTGACTCTGAATACTTGACAACTAGTTTAGTAGTAGTCCCTCTTTCCTTAAAACAACAATTTTTGAACTGTTATGAAAGTCTTGTAGAAAATGTTGTTCCAAGATCAGCTACAAGTTTAAGTCAAGATTCTGAATATATTCTTTTCAATGTTCATTTATTCAAGAAGTCCTTGCATAAATTCCAACAAGCTTGTAGAGAACACAAATTTATCCCAAGAGATTTCACATATTCTGATGACTTGTTAGAAAATATGAAGAAAGAATTTGATGACAGCGTCAGAATCGAACATACTTTAAAGAAGGAATTGTTAAGATTAGCCAAAACCGCATACAGTGATTGTTTCATCAATTGGTTCCATATTAAGTGTTTAAGAGTCTTTGTAGAGAGTGTTTTGAGATATGGTTTACCACCTGTTTTCAACAGTAAAATCATAGCTGTTGCTCCAAAGTTTATGAGCAAATGTAAGCAAGATTTGATTAGTAACTTTGGATATCTAGGTGGTAATGCTTTTGCCAAAGATGCCAAAACGGGTAAAATTAAAACTAATGATACATCTTTGAATGAATATGCTTCTTTGGTTGATACTGATTATGAACCATTTGTTATGTTTGCCATAGAATTATAATAAGAATATCTTTAATTAGTAAAAAACAACAAAGAAGTTGCAATATATATATATATATATATAATTTAAAATTGGGAATGTGTACAATTGTTTTCTAACTTTAAAACAGTTTAATATATATATATATATATATATAATTTACGTTTTTTTTATATTTACAAGTTTAATTTTTGATCAACAATTTCTTTGAATCCATTTTGCAAAACTTCAATACTCATAGTGTCACTATTAATTATTATATTTGAAAGTTCTTGTTTAAGTTCACTTTTCATATTGTCATTGAATATTCTTTTTTCTTCTGCTAATTGTAAATATTGATTTATATTGAAAAAATTACCAACTTTGTACAAAGATCTAATTATACTCTTGAATAATTGTGTATTTATCACATCAGCTTCTTTTAATTTATTAAATGTATCAAATTCAATTAAATAGTAACTCAAATATCTGTTGTACAATATACTATTATCGAACTCTTCTTTATTTAAACTTTCAAGTTTGTTCAAAATAGGCTCTAGTTTAGTTAAATTCTTAAAAAAATCTTCTGGGTTTATACTTGTAATGAATTTTATTTTTTCAAAGCAGTCAACTTTATCCAATATACACTCAAATAAGTTATTTTCAATATCATTGAATTGAAACATGGAAACAATACCTACTAATTTCAAAGGATCATCAACTTTTGTTAGATAATTTAGTAAATGGGATGGTCTTGGAAGACATGAATTTTCTTTCAATAATCTTTGTAATGTTATAAATGCATCTTCATATGACTCAGTGTTGGTATAGAAATTAAATAGTGCAGATATTAAAGAATCAGATAAAGGTTCTTTGGAAACATTGATTCTACTTAATTGATCAAAATATTGATCTACAAAATAAATTATCCCTGATTGCTCCTTATTGTCTAAACCATATTCCTGGAATTTGTATAATAAATGTTCTAATTGAGTTTCCAAAAGGGAAATATCTGGAAGACCAACAAAAAGATTTTTTATCAAATTATTTAAAACGACATCATAATTAAAAACAAAAAAATTTTTATCAGAAGTTAAGAAATCATAAAACTCTGTCAAAGATGAAATGTCATATAAGTTATCAATCAACCCTTCTTTTGTCAATTCATTTATAATACTTTCTAATAAATCATCTGTTAATTTAACAGAGATATGTGGATGTAAATTGACTTTGCCAACAAATTTATTTTTCTTTAAATCAATAACTTTTTTGGAATCAATACTATCTTCATCCAATTTTTTGTTTAGAGTTATAAAATTGTTTTTCAATGAATTTGATTGTAGATCAGCCATCCATTTTGCAAAATTTACAACTGCATAATAATCATCAAAATTCATCTTACTAAAAGCTATTTGTTTAGTTCCTTTGATTTCCAATGTATCATAATCCCTTTCTATAACATGAAATTTACCTTTACCATGTAGTAAATTTCTTTGGTGAAATTTTTTCATATATGTTTGTAACAATTTTAAGTCAGTAGGAATATAAAATGGACTAACAATATCATTAGCATTATATTCTAATATTAAAGAATCTCTTTTCTTGAAAGTTGCTTGAATACTCTCATATCTTTTACACCCATTGGCAATATTAACGATCTTTTGAGAAAGTTTTGATTTAGGATACATCTTTGGATATATATAAAGATAGTAGAGTCACCTTGGAATACTTATTAAGTTTTTTTTTTTGATAATTTTTAATTAAATAACTAATACTGAAATATTCAACTTTTAAAAGAAAAAAAAAAAAAATTTTTTTTTTGTAATTTTTAAACAAATTTTTAAAAAAAACTGATAGATTGCCACGTGATTACACACAAATGTTTTTACTTTAAAATTTATTTAAATAACTTTTAATAAATATTATTTACAAGATTAAATCATATATATATTTATTTTCTTTGTCCAAAATATAAAATAATAACTAATCCAGACTTAAATTTTCAAATGATCCTGGAAGATTAGCATAATTCAAAGTAAAATCATTTATTGTTAATGGTCTTAATTTTTTACTTTTTCTATTTCCTTGTCTAAAATCTCTAGCAGCATTAGCGACAGCATCTCTACACATTTCCTTCAAATCTGATCCAGAATATCCAGGAGTAAATTTAGCTAGTTTTACAGTTGTTATAGATTGTGGATCTAATTCAATTTTATTTAATAGTATATTTAAAATTTTAATTCTTGCTTTCAAATTTGGTAGTTCAATGTGATATTGTTTAGGCATTCTTCTTAAGAAAGCTTCATCTATATCTAGTCTTCTGTTTGTAGCCCCCATCATTAAAATACCTCCACCAGATTCAAGACCATCTAGTAGAGACAAAAATTCTGATTTGATAGTAGAAGAAACTTCATGGTCTTGTGTAGATCTTTTTCTAAATAAAGCATCAATTTCATCAATGAAAATTATGGTTGGTTTTAATTTAGTTGCAATAGAAAATAAAGCTTTAATTAATTTATTTGATTCACCATAGTAAGATGATAAAAGAGTAGATATTTTAACATTTATAAAAGTAGCATGGGATTCTCCAGCTAAACATTTTGCTGTTAAACTTTTACCTGAACCTGGTGGACCATATAACAAAACACCTTTTGGTGCTTCTAGAAGACCTGATTTGTACAAATGTGCAAGTTGATCATCTTCATCTTCTTCTTCTTCAAAATTACCATTTGTTTCAGGTACACCATTGACTAATGGGTAAATGACAGTTTCTTTTAAATCTTCAATGATGTTATCTAAACCACCAACATCTTTAAATCTGACATTGATCTCTTCAGCGATTAAAACATCAGCCAAAACTTTTTTCTCATAGCTATTTAATCCTCTTAACTGGTTATATAAATCTGGTCTCTTTTGTAAAATTCTTGTTATATTATGATCACTCTTTTTTTGACTATCTTTATCTAAACCTGCACCAATGCTTTCTGGTGATGGCATTGTCATCAAGTAATAACAACTTACTATAGTACCAGCAATAATAGAAAGTTCAGTGACTCTCTTCATATCTATACTAAAACCCATTTTTGCTTATGCTTTTAAAAAAATTGTTTTTTCTCTGGTCTATTTGTATATATATAGGATCCTTTATTGTAGAAGTTAAAAAACTCATTCAATATTCTTTCTAAATTTTTTTTTTTTGAAAAAATCGTTAAAATACAAAAATTTAAAAAAACTAAAAAATAGTGACATAACGGATTTAGTATAAAACATGATTAATTTTAAGATTTACCAATATCTATTGATAATCAAATATATATGAGTTATATAAAGCAGTGATTGATTATTTAGTATTGTAACTGTTATTTTTAATATAAATCTTTGCATTGATAAAATAATTTTGCTTATTTGTACTATTAACTAATATATGTTTAATAAAAATGTAAATTATTTTACACGTGATAGAAATTGCTTTTTTTTATATATATATGTAATTGATGACTTGAAAAATTTCCCAAATCAAATTCAAGCCAAAAAAAAAAAAAAAATTATAATAAAATCTTTAAAACTTTAAAAAAAATTCATATAAAATATTACTTATTACAAAATAAAAACAAAATATAACTTATAATCCCAAAGGATTTACTCATATTTCCAATGGCATTTCAAAAACTCAATCAAAATGATAGCAAATCTACCAAAAATTTTAATAAAAAGAAAGGCCCAAATCCATTCAGAAATAAATTACAAAATAAAAATAAAAAACCTGTGATATTCCAAGATTTTGAAGATGAAAATGATGATGAGGATAATGATGAATATTTAGATAGTGTTTTAAATGACAATGAACATGATTTAAATTTTAATAAACAACCTTTCAGAAAACTTACTGATAGGGAGTTAAAAGATAGAGCAGAAACAATTCTGGAAACACAAAGAAAGAGATTACCTGTCTACCAAAACAAAGATGAGATTATGAAATATATTAATGATAACCAAGTTGTAGTATTGATTGGTGAAACAGGTTCAGGTAAGTCTACCCAAATTCCTCAATTCCTTATTCCATCTGTCACAAAGGGCAAAAAAATTGCAGTAACACAACCTAGAAGAGTGGCAGCAATCAGTTTAGCAGGAAGAGTCGCTGCAGAATATGGTTGTCCAATAGGTGATGATGTTGGTTATAGTGTAAGATTTGATAATAGATCTAATGATAAAAAGACAAAATTGAAATATTTGACAGATGGTATGCTGTTAAGAGAACTTATGACAGATAAAGAACTAAACCAATATGAGTATTTGATTATTGATGAAGCACATGAAAGAACAATTTTGACTGATTTGTTACTTGGTTTTATTAAAGAATTGATTATGGGCAAAAGAAACAAAAACTTGAAAGTTATAGTGATGTCTGCTACTCTTCAAGCAGACAAATTTAGTAAGTTTTTCAATGATGCTCCAATATTATTTGTTAAAGGTAGAACTTATCCGGTAGAAAATTACCATTTAACTTCCAAGGATTGTGAAGATCAAACAGATATTGTTGAATCGATTATAAGATCAGCTATACAGGTAAATTTCAGTGAGCCATTTGGTGGTGATATGCTATGTTTTTTACCTGGTCAAGAAGAAATTGATAAAGCTGTAACTATTTTACAAAAACTATCTCCTATTTTAAAAGAGAGTTACGCAAAGGATAAATTAAAAATTCCTGAACTAATACCACTTCCATTATATGCAGCTTTATCACCATCAAAGCAACTATTGGTTTTCAATAAACTAAATTCTAAAAAATTTCAAAGAAAAATTATTTTAGCTACAAACATTGCAGAAACTTCCGTTACCATTCCAGGTGTAAAATATGTAATTGATTCTGGATTAAGAAAAGTCAAGATTTGGAGACATGAATTAGGACTTTCTACATTATTGACTGTTCCTGTCTCTAAAGCTTCCTGTCAACAAAGATCTGGTAGAGCAGGTAGAGAAAGTGAGGGTAAATGTTATAGATTGTTTAAAGAACAAGATTTTGAGACTCTACCAGCCCAATCTGAATCTGAAATCATTAGATGCGATATTTCTAGTCCACTGCTTATTTTGAAAAAAGTTGGAGTTAAAGATATTTTGAATTGGTCTTGGCTAGAAAGTCCTGGAAAGAATGCTATCATTGTAGGTTTAGAGGAATTGTATAGTTTAGGAGCATTGAGTGATGCAGGAGAGATGACAGAAAAGGGTGAAAAAATGGCATTATTACCATTAGCTCCCCATTTGAGTAATGTTTTGTTAGAAGCTATGGATAGAAATTGTATTTCTTCAGTTTTAGATATTGTTGCTTGTTTAAGTGTTGAAAATTTACTACTTAACCCTTCACCAGAGATAAGAGATGTTGTTAATGAAAAAAGATATCAATCTTCTCCATTAGGTAGGAAATTTGGGGATTTAATTATGCTAAAAGAATTTTATGATATTTTTATTGGTTTAGATACAGTTCAAGAACAAAAACAATGGTGTCATGAAATGTGCATAACTTATAGAGGATTTCAAAACGTTTTGAAAATCAGAAAACAATTAAAAGAATATTTGAAAAAGATTGATGCATCTCTTGAAAAAAATCAACAATTCGAAAAACATAACAAGAAGAATAAGAAAACTCAAGAAGAAAAAGAAAACTTGGGTGAATTTGAGGATAATGAGGACGACGATGATGATGATTTTGGTAATGATGCAGGTAATAGAATTGATATTGAATCAGTTTTAAAATGTTTCTTATATGGTTTTGTCAAAAACACAGCCATTGGAATGCCAGATAGATCTTATAGAACTTCCACAACAGGGGAAACAATTTCCATTCATCCTTCTTCATTGATATTTTCAAAGAAAGACAGTCCTGCAATCATGTATACAGAATATGTTTTCACCTCTAAAGGTTTTGCAAGAAATGTATCAAGAATTGAGCTTGAATGGTTACAAGATATTGCCATGGGAGTTAAAAAGTTTAAATAAAGGAAATTGTTTGTATTTTATAGATTTTTTTTTTATGTTTATTTTTGTAAATAATATTTTTGTTTTTTTGTTTTTATTATTTCGTGATGCACCGAAATTTTTCGGTATATTTTACCGATGCAACAAAAAATGGCAATTTTCATTGAGATAAAAAAAAAAAAGGAAAGAAAGAAAAAAAATTATATATATATATATAAGAACATTGTTTATACTATTATACTTATCTTTCTTTTAATATCTAATTAATATATATATATATATATATAACCAATATTAAGTATAATGAAATTCAACAGTATATTATTGAAAGCTGCTGTCACTATTGATAAGTATGCATTATATGTTCCAAAGACAGGAACTTTCCCTAAAAAATTTGAAGTTGGTTCTTTAGCCACTGGTGTGAAGAAAAATGGTAACTTGGATTTAGGTATCATAGTAAACACAAACAAAGATGCTAAATCAACTGCAAGTGCCGTTTTTACTACAAACAGATTCAAAGCTGCCCCAGTTCTAAAATCTAAACAAGTCTTGGAAAGTAATAATTTCAAAGATGTTAATGCCATTGTTGTAAATTCTGGATGTGCAAACTCTATGACTGGTGAAGTTGGTATGGCAGATACTGAGAAGATGTGTGAATTAGTAAACAAAAAACTTAATTTGAAAGATCAAACATTAGTAATGTCAACTGGTGTTATAGGACAAAAATTACAAATGGATAAGATTTCCAAAGGTATCAACGATATTAAATTTGGTTCTTCTTATGAAGATTGGTTAAACATGGCAAAATCCATTTGTACTACAGACACTTTCCCAAAGCTTATATCGTCTCAATTTGAATTAAAATCTACTGGTGAACTTTATACTTTAACTGGTATTGCTAAAGGGGCAGGTATGATCTGTCCTAATATGGCCACACTTTTGGGTTACATTGTCACTGATTTGTCAATCTCATCTAATGGTATCAAAAAAATTCTATCTTTTGCTGGTGAAAGATCTTTCAACTGTATATCTGTAGACGGTGATATGAGTACTAATGATACTATCAGTATGTTAGCCAATGGTGCTGCTAACAATAAAACAATTGATATTGACAGTTCTGATTTTGAAGATGTTGCTGCAAATGTTACTTCTTTCGCTCAACAATTGGCTCAATTGGTTGTCAGAGATGGTGAAGGTGCTACCAAATTTGTTACTGTTAACGTTACAAAATCCAAATCTTTTGCTGATGCCAAAATTATAGCTGAAACTATTTCTAATTCTAGTCTTGTAAAGACTGCTTTGTATGGTGAAGATGCTAATTGGGGTAGAATCTTATGTGCTGTTGGATATTCTAAGTTAGAAAATTTTGCTTCTTTAGATGAAAGCAAATTGAATGTTAAGTTTGTCGCTACCGATGACTCTATTCCAAAGGAATTACCATTATTAATCAATGGTGTTCCAAATTTGAATGTTGATGAAGCTAGAGCTTCTGAAATTTTAGCATTGAATGATTTGGAAATTGTAGTTGAACTTAACACTGGTTCTGAAGAATGTAGTTTCTGGACTTGTGATTTATCACATGAATACGTTACTATCAATGGTGACTACAGATCTTAAAAATAAAAAAATATTATATATATATACACAAAAAATTTAAATGAAATCAGATATTACAACAAATGTATTTAAAACAATATTAGATAAAGTGGAAGTATGTGTTACACGTGATTTACCTTATTTTTTTTTATTATTTTTTTTTTATTAAAAATTGTGTTTTTTTTTTTTTCCAATGATATTTTTCGAATTTAAGAAAAACATTGAAAACAAAGATATCAACAAATTAATATTTGAGAGAGAAAAAAAAATAACAAACCAAGGCCGGGTTATATAATTGTTCATATCTTATCACAAGTTTAATTAACATATATACAATTTTGTTGAAACTATTCTTCTGTATATTATTTTACTGAAATAATATTTTTATTTTTATTTTTAATTTTTAATTTTTTTGTTGGCTGAAATGAATAACAATACTGTTAATATGAATGATGGTATATCTTCACCTGACATACAAATGTTTAGGCAGGTTGATATGACCAAATTAGGAACACCTGATTTTTATATTTCACCAGAAGTATCTAGTAAATTGAATGAAAAATATTTGAAAGTTATTTATGAGAAACATAGATCTTTGTTAAAGGAAAATGGATATTTAAATAACAGCAATGGAACACAGCCAGATGCTATTGGAAACAACAACAACAATAGTAATCAAGGACAAGGTAAAATGACTATTGAGCAAGTACAAAATCAAGTGCTTCAAATAGAAACATTTTTTAAAACAATGCAACCACAACAATTAGCTGGGATAAACAGACTGTATGATGTTTTTTCAACATTGCCTCAAGAGGAGAAGAAAGCTAAATTTCAAGCAATGCAACCTGCTCAACAACAGATAATAACAATGGTTGGTAAACTAAGAGAATTTTACAAGTACAAGGAGAAATGGAAACAGCAAAAGATGCAACAGCAGCAACAGCAACAGCAAAAAGAGAATAAATCTTTTCAAAGTCCTGCATCATCTAATCAACAACAGCAACAACAACAATTTCAAAGAGCTCAAGGGATGTATAGCAATTCTGGATCTCCATCTGTTGATATAAACAACATTGTGAAAAACATGGGTAACACCAATCAAGAGACGATCAATCCAAAGGGGTTAATGAATGCATTGGCTAATAAAGACAGCAACATTAATCATCCTTATACTCCTTTGCTTGCTGTTTACAATGGTAACTCTATAGGAAATGGAACAACGCCTGGAAACAATGCTATGAATATACCAATGCAAAGTATGATCAAACAGACTAGTTCAGTCCCACAAAGCATAAGTCCAGCAGCTTTAATAAATAATAATAATATTGCTGTTGGTGGTGTAAATGGATCACAACAAAACACACCATTGGCTTCAACACAAAAGTATCCACCAAATGCAGTCTTCACTCCAATGTCTGCGACTGCTGCTAACATTGCTACTCCTCGACAACCATCTGCACAAGTTTCAAAAATCCATTTACCAAACCCAGAAAATGAAGGTTTGTTTCCTGAAAAGGATAAGAAACATATTCTTTCTAAACTACCCAAACTTCCAGATATTCCCTCTTTCCAAACAGTATATGTGGATCCACCATTGACAAGACAAAGTGATTCCTTCCATTGGACGAATAAAGTTAATGAAGAAAGACCAGATTTGGTTAAAAGGATGCCTTTGGAAATTATGGCTTTTGAGATTGTCAATTATAAGGATCGGGAGTTTTCTAAACGGATGAATGAAGGAAGAAACAAACAACAAAAGAAAAATAGTATAGGAGAGAATGGGAAAGGGGAAAGAGATGGAGAGGAAGTATATTTAAAGTCTCAGCATGGTTTCAGTGCTAGAGAAGCTGGGGAGAGATGGGCTTTAGAATTAGAGTATTATGCAACAGCTTTCAAAAAAAAACAGTTGGAAAAAGAAAATAAACCTAAAAATGAAAGAGTCAAAGTCCCTGAATGGATTAGTTCTAAACAAAAAATACCATTTTACGAGATGATGGAGAGTGCTAGAAAAATTAGTAATAATGATGGCTTCAATAGAGGTATGATGAAGATCCCTATAAGATTAGATTTTCAAGAATTTGAAGATGGATTTGAATTAAAAGATTGTTTCTTATTAAATGGAAATGATTTGTTTGGAAACATTAATGAAGTAGTGAATGAATTAGTTCAAGATTACAATTACACTGATTCAAAAACAATTGTTGAACAAATAATGGCAACAATTTTGATTCAAATTATGGCTTATGAGGATATAGATTTCTTTGACCAATTGAAGAATTGTAAATCTTTAAGAGTCCCCATCACGCTTAACATTGTTCATGGAAACTTAAGTTTGAAAGATACTTTTGAATGGGATATTTCCAATAGATTGAATGATCCAAGACAATTTGCAAACCAAATGTGTGAGGAATTAGAATTGACTGCTGAATTTGCTAATGACATTGAGTTTAGTATTTATGAACAAGTACAAACATATTTGAAACTGTTAGTTTTACAAGGAAATGATATCTTTTTACAAGGGTACATCACAAATGATGATTTAAGAAAAATGTTTTTGCCAGAGATGGATTTGTTGCAGGAAGGGGATAGTGAGTGGTTGTTTAGAAACATATCTGATTTGAAAACATACACTACAACATTGAATACTATTACAGGATATGGGATTGAAGATTTGTTAAACACTGATAATCAAAAGGAAGAAGATATCAAGCATATATTGAAGAACATTATGGATGGAACCAATTTCACTGCTGGTTTTGGTGATTTAAACAATAACAGTAATAGTAATATTAATATGACAAATAATTCTCAACCCCCAGCGTCTGTTTCAGTAAGTAATAATAATAATTTCAATGGAATATCTTTAGGAGGTAATAATGGAAATGGATTGGATGATGATATGAATGATTTAGATTCTTTAGCAGGAAGTAGAAGAACACATGAAAGAATCAACTATTATGAAGGATTCAAAAATGATTTTGATTTTGTTGAAAGAAATAATAATCATAGTAACAGTAATAATAGCAATAATAATAATAATAATGATGATAATAGTATGCTTTCAGAGACAGATAAAAAAAGAAGATCAATTTCAATGTTTAACTCAGATCATAGAGGTAATAGTATAAGTAAAATAGATTTGAGTATGAATGGAGGATTGAAAAGTTTCAGTGAATTACTATTAATTTTGAATGAAGGATCTAAAAAATTGGAAAACATGAAGATAAGTGAAATACCAAAAGTTTTTTCTAAATTCTGGCAATCAAAATATAGTAACAACAACACTAATAGTAGTAGTAGTAGTAATGGGGAGGGTGTTGCAGGATTGATTAAAAAAGCAACATCTAGGGATATGTGTCAAATGGTTATGAATGAGTCAGAGAGACTCCTTTTCAATGCAGGAAAGTTGATATACAATACACCATACTATAGCAACAAGTTTATAGGAGGAATCAGAAGTAGAAGTGACAATTTGAATAGATATAGAGTAAGTAAATCAATAAAATATGGACCACAAAGATGTTATATCCTACCAAATGCTTATGATATAAGTTTTGGTAATAACAGTAATAATAATAATGTTGATTTGGATAAACAGGATATTAGTAAAGAAGGAGAGTTGTTTGTCAAATTCAAGTTTTTAAAGAATAAAAATGTAAATTATTTAAAACAGTTAAATGTGGTTAAATTCGAGAATAATAACAATGATAACAATGATGTTAATAGCAATAATACTAATAATAATAATACTAATATTATTAATAATAATATACTTGTTGATAATAATATACTTGTTGATAATAGTAAGATATAATATATAATATATATAACAATGTACCTAAAATATATTTATAATAATATAATATAATTCGTTTATAATAATTTAAAAGAGTGTACGGATATAAATTTATACAATAAATGTAAAAGTCAGGTGTAAAAATTGTATAAGCCCACTTTTTATGTTGTTTTTTTTTCTCCCTTCATAGGAGATAATTTCATATATATAAGAAAAAATTATGTAATTCTTATTTTGTATTTTGTATTTTTTGTATATAACAACATTTTCCGGATAAAACAAAAAAACAAAAAAAAAATTATATATTTTTAAATTTTCTAAATTTAAAATATTTTTGTAAATAATAATAACTCTTTTTTAATAATAAAAAAAAGAAACAATTACTTTGACACTCACATCTTCTTCTGTTTTTGATTTTTTTTTTTTACAACAAAGGTAATCAATAAAATTAATATAAAATATATTATTATATAATAAAAATACCAAGTACCATATATACATATATATATATATATATATATATAATTCAATATATTAGTAATAAGTGTTAACACGATACTTTAATTCAATATTATTATTCTTATTACTATAATTCAATATTCTTATTTAATATAAAATTTAATTTAATATACGCACATTCACTTCTTTTATTATTATAACATTTTTTTTTTTTTTAAATAGATAATAAATAATACATATACAACATATTTTAAATAAAAATATAATGGCTAATTCAAATAATAGACATGACTTAGAGCTAGAACTACAAGAAACGGAAAACATCAATAACAATAATACTAATAATAATAACGATACATCTGAAAATGTATCTGGAACAGCACTTAATGACCAATCAGCTTTAAAACATAATTTCTATAGAATGAGTGAGTATTTCAATATTTTGGATCGGGTATTTCATTACAAAAGAATAAACAATAACACCAGGCCTACTAACTCTTTTATCCAAGATTCATATAGTAGTAGTAGTAGTAGCACCACCAATGTTGGAAACTCAGAAAATGAAAATACTCAAACAATAGAAACCATTAACAATAATAATAATAACAATAATAATAATTACAGTAATTTTGGAGAAGTTCTTGGGCAAGGTAATGATGGTGTTTTTAGTAACTTATCTGCAAAACCAGAGTCCTCTTTTGATCGAAGAGAAAGACTAATGGAAGTCTTTCACCAACAACTACAACTTAATAACAGCAGCAGTAACAACAATATGAGTAACAATGTTATCGCTTCAAGTAATGGCAATGTATATGATGGAAACATGGATTTGACCTCTTTGACAGGACCAGGTGTCTACAATATCAACCAGCTTTATGAACAGTTGGCAAATGGAGGATCCTCTTTAACACAACAAACCGGTACATCCCCTTCTTCTTCTACAACAACAAACAACAATACCAATGGCAGAAATGCTAATGGTATTGATGATGGTGAATTTGAAAGAGGTGATAAACCACCTTCTTATGAAGATGCACATAATGATAATGCACCATCATACTGGGATTTGTCACCAGAAGGTTCCTTATACTATGATGAAATCTGTGTTGCAGGATTACCAGCAGGATCTATAATAAATTTTGTTTGGAACTGTATTGTTTCCACATCCTTCCAATTCTTTGGTTTTTTGATAACATATATTTTACATACTTCTCATGCTGCAAAGGAAGGTTCAAGATGTGGATTAGGTATAACATTTCTGAGTCTAGGATTCAAATTGATGCCAAATAATGTTTCAAATAAAGTCGGAAAGGGAAAAGAAATACCTAGATTACAATCTTTAAACCCATTCAATCATGATCTCTCTGTTTTTTATAAAGGATCAAATCCTGATAGTTTAGAAGCTGTTGTAGATTTTGAGGATGAGGAATTATTGAAGGAAAAATTAGAGACACATTCTGTTTTAAAGAATTTAGATGATTTCATTGCCACAACAACCTTACAGCCGGATTTATCTACAACAATGACTTCTTCCCAATCTTCTACAACATCTACTTCTTCTTTGATAAATTCTTATCATAATAATAATGAAGAAGAAGATTCATTTGATAAAGCACAATTGGTTAAACCAGACACTTTTGAATCACATTTATCACAAGGATCAGATGAGAAATATGATCATAACACAAACGTAACTTTCATGAAGATTCTATCTATATTTCTGTTTATATTAGGATCACTGATAATAATACAGAGTTTCTACCAGTACTATAAAATCAAGATGATGGAGAGGAAGTTGATAAGACAGCAAGAGGGAATAGATGATTTGAGAGATAACTATTATAGTAGCCGAAGAGCAGAAGTGAATGAAACTGGAAATGTAAATGATGCTGGTGATAGTAATAATGACAATAATAACATTAATGGAGGTCAAATACAACCCGTATAAAAGAGAGAGAGAGAGAGAGAGAGAGAGAAGTAAAAAGCAATTTAATATAATTAATATAATAAATATATATTTAATAATAATATAACAAAATAAAACACATTATAAGAAGAAGAACAATAAAATAGGTCGTTAATAGAATATATATATATATATATATATGTATGTAGTATATA
Organism: Hanseniaspora valbyensis NRRL Y-1626; assembly: GCA_001664025.1. NCBI lineage: Eukaryota > Fungi > Ascomycota > Saccharomycetes > Saccharomycodales > Saccharomycodaceae > Hanseniaspora > Hanseniaspora valbyensis. The sequence goes on from LXPE01000006.1 coordinate 38,996, forward strand.
ATTTATAATACTAACATATAGTATAATCTTTATTTAAAACAATCGATATTTAATTATTTTATAATTTTACGGATTTACTTCTATAAGAAATATATATTTTGTTTTTTTTTATATATACCTTGATATTATTGAAAAGAAAAAAGAAGACATGTGAATTTTATTATTTATTTATTTATTTATTATTTTTTTTTTTTCTTCTATATATAAAGTTTTGGTTCATACACAATTTTTTATATATATATATATATAAATATATTTTATTTTTTTTTTTGGTTAAAAAAAGGGAGAGAAAAAGTTAATAAAAAAAAATAAAAAAAGAAAGAAATTTTTTTTTTTTCTTTCTTAATAGGTCACACAGCTCATTTTTTTATTTTTTTATTTTTTTTACAGAACATATTTTTTGTCCTTAGAGTTGAAAAAAAAAAAAAAATGATTATTGTTAAATTTTTATTATTATTATTTATTCTAACTTCTTTTAATACAACCAAACACTTGTTATAAACATTATTATACTCTTATAACTTTTTATTAGAACTTTTTAATTTTTTATTTTTTTTATTAATTTAAATATATTCATTTAGAAAGAAACAAAAATGGTGGATAATGATGGTGTGAGTGGTTCTACAACTCACTCTAAAGAAAATAAAAAAGAAACCAATGATATTAAGAAAAAACCTAGTCGACCTTTTTTCGCTATTGAAAATGATACTGCTATTCCAACAGTAGTAGTAAACCCTTTTTTAAACAATCTCACGCAAAGTCAACATATCATTCCTGCAACTCCTGTTATAAGTTCTAATAGTAACAGTAACTCATTTATAAATAAATCTAATTTGCATGACCCAGATCTTATACAACATGGCATAGACAGTAATGATAAAAAACAAATGAAAGCTGCTTCTGTTGTTGTTTCTGGATCTTCCTCTTCTGGTAATGAGAACTCTAGTAATGAACTTCAAATAAACAAAACACAAACAAGAATCGATAAACAATCAATGGAATATGTTTTGAAATCAGGTTTGGCTGGTGGTATTGCAGGTGTCTTTGCAAAGACTCTTATAGCACCTTTAGACAGAATCAAAATCCTTTTTCAAACTGGTAACCCTCATTTCCTTCAATACAGAGGTTCAATGAATGGATTGTTGAAAGCTATGCATCATATCTCTCTTGTGGATGGTTTTAGAGGTTTTTATCAAGGCCATTCAGCTACTCTTGTAAGAGTGTTCCCATATGCAGGTATCAAGTTCATCACTTATGAACAATTCCGTAATTTTTTCATTCCTACTCCAGAGTATGAACAACATTGGAGAAGACTTGTCAGTGGATCCTGTGCTGGGCTTTCAAGTGTCTTTGTCACATACCCTTTAGATCTTGTGAGAGTCAAATTGGCTTATATCACTCATAGAAAGGATGCAAAGCTTTTCCCTTTAATCAAAGATACATACTATAACAACGGATTGAAACCTGGGATTCATAATTTTTATAAAGGCTTTATGCCAACTATGTATGGAATGGTTCCTTATGCAGGAGTAGCTTTTTTTGCTCATGATTTCTGTCATGATATTTTCAAGTCTCCTTTATTGAAACATGTAGCTTTGGAATATGAGAGCGATAGAGATGGTAAAGTATTACTAAAGACTTGGGCGGAACTGGTTTCCGGTGGTCTTGCTGGTATGCTTTCCCAAACTGCTGCTTACCCCTTTGAAATTATTAGAAGAAGACTTCAAGTCACAAAGATTATGAAATTGAATTGCAGCAGTATGGCTAAATTGATTTACAAGGAACAAGGTTTTAGAGGTTTCTATGTTGGATTAAGTATTGGGTATATTAAAGTCATGCCTATGGTTGCATGCAGTTTCTATGTATATGAGCAAATGAAGTGGTTACTAGACATTTAATCCCCATGACAAAAGCAAAGAATAGAGGGGAGGCAAAAAACAAAAAAGAGAACAAGTTATTATAGAAACAAATATAAACTCAGTTTATTTATTTATAAAAGTGATATATATTTATATATATATTCAAATGATTTTTAATACGTTAATTTATTTAGGCAAAACAATTTTTATTTATTTCTTTTCTTTCTTTCTTTTTGTTTATCTAAATTTGGAGTACCATTCTTCTTCTTCAAATCTTTTTTTGACTAAATCTAATGCTTCCTTTGAATATATTTGTTCAAGACTCTCTTCACCCAACAAATGTCTCTTTTCATGTTCCTTAACTTCATTTCTTGTCATCAAAACAGTGTTTTGTAAACTTAATGGTTTAGATTTATCCCATTTACTCAATTGCAATCTTGTTGATTCTCCACTTATAGGAGATTTCCCTCTAAACACTTCTTCAACTATATATGGAATATCAAGAACAGCGATAGGTATTCTTTCAGATTCTCCTCCAAGTCTCAAGTTTTGTCCTGCTAAAGGTTGTAACAAAGTATCATAGATTTTGATTCTATTCTTTCCAACAATTGGCTCCAATGGGTAGCCAGCAATCTTACAAAGCATCCATGTAGTTATTGTTAAACCAAATATGGCAGGCATGGTTCCTAGAACAGGCAAAATTCTTACTCTAAAATTACTTAATGATGACAATTGATCAACATTTCCTTTAGCAAATTCTTCTTCAGATAAAGGCATCAATTTAGCCTTCTTTGGATCAGGTTTTTCAGAAGAAAAAATTACTGGAACTCCATCCAATACACCTCTCTTTTTCAATTTTCTTCTACAAGCTCTTGCCAAACCATCTTCTTCAGTAGTGGAAATATCACCAACATTGATTCTTGTAGGATCAGATTTTGTGGCTGCTCCCATAGAAGAAATCATTTGGATCTTGTTTTTATGCAAGTATTCAATTAAATCACATTTAGTATCAATATTATCAATACAATCAACAACCCAGTCTGGTCTGTCACCATTAGCAAAATGCAGCAATTCCTCAGCATCTTTCAAAGTCCAAAGCTTGTTGATCACTTCGATCTCACACCAAGGAGCGACTTGTTGCATATGTTCTTTTAATACTTCAACTTTTGGTTTCCCAACATCAGCCAATGTTGCACAGGAATGTCTGTTCAATGATGATAGTGATACTTGATCAAAATCAATGATTTTAATTTTAGTGATCCCAGATCTGATCAAATAAGTGACAACAGAGGATCCAACACCTCCAACACCACATACAATAACTGAGGTTTTTTTAATCTTTGCCATTCCTTCTTCACCTAAGAAAGCATAGTTTCTAGCTAATTGTTCTCTAAATAATTCTTCAGAGTAATTTTGAACATTTCTTTGAGATTTTCTGATTAATTCTAATTCTCTTTCAAGTTCTTCATCATCTTCCTCAGTATTATAAGAAGAAGAAGATAATAGGTTTTTCTTTTGTGATTGTTCTTTTGTGATGTAATTAGTCCATCCTAATTCAATGGCTTTTAATGATGCTGCTGTGATTATAGCTGTTGTTGCTATCAATTTCCAATTTGATCCATTATTGTTACTAGCCATTATTAAAAAAACAAAGCAAGTAATATATATATATATATATGTATATATGTGTGTGTATGGAAGTTTTGGTTTTTGATAATAATAAAGTATGTTTATTTTATTTTTACCAAAATAAAAAAAATTAGATGAGACATAATATTATATTTTTCAAAAAAAAAAAAAAAAAGAAAA
>LXPE01000006.1:42838-65812 GCA_001664025.1 Hanseniaspora valbyensis NRRL Y-1626
TATATTATTTTAAAAAAAAAAAAAAAAAAAAAAAAAAAGAAAAGTTGAAACTTTTTTTGAATATTTATATGGTAGCTATTTCTTTAATATTATTTACACTTGGATTTTAAATTAAAGTAAAAATAGTCTAAGAGTATGTTAATTTCTTTTTCAAATAAACATAAAAGATTAAAATTAATATATATTTACAAAATTTAGACTCTATATAAACTATTTTATTATGTTTTAATTTTTAAAAATTGTAATTTCGAAAAACATATATATTTGTTTATATATATATCACGTGAAATTAGATTCTATTTGTTTACATTAAAATAATTAAAAATAAAGTTTAATAATTAACTTTATTTATATTAAAAAAATATTTAATTTATACAAAAAATAATAAATATAATTGTAAACATATATATTTTTATTATTATTGTCAAATACATATATATCCTACTCTTATATTATTAATGTTATTGTGTTTTAAATAAAACTTTGGTTATTCAGATTAAATTTAATAAAATATATCTTATATAATTTCCTTTCTCTCTCTCTTTATACATCTTCAAAATCAAAATTTTCATCATCATCACCTTCCTCTTCACCATCAAACTCTTCAACACCATCTCCTTCTGCCATCTTTTCATCCTCATTTTTTTCTCCACTTTCACCTTCTTTCTTTTCATCTGGCAAATTTTTTGCTTCAACTGGTTCTTTTTCATCACTCTTTTCTGGTGAAACAGGTACTGACTCAATATCTTCAAACATATTATCATCTTCATCTTCAAAGTCATCATCATCCAATCCTTCAAAGACATGAGAGTTGTCTGCATTGCCATCCTCATTTTCCAAATCATCATAGTCAAATTCTCCAAATTCATCAATATCTTCATCCATTGGTTCTTGAGAGGTTCCTTCTGCAGTGGTGGTATTTGCAGTAGCTGTTGTAGTTCCAACATCTCCTCCTGTTGTTGTTTGTTGCTGTTGCAGTTTTTCATAATAATCATCCAATTCCCTTTGTTGTTCCTTTTCAGCATCCGCTTTCTTGAATTGATCAAGATTCTTTGGCATAAAGTTATTACCATTATTATTGTTGTTATTGTTATTATTGTAACCATTTGCATTGTAGTTATTTCTCTTTCCTTCTTCATCTCTTAAATGTCCTAGAGATTTACCAATAGTACTTTGTTCATGCCATTCTGGCAAAGCATTGTGTTTCATCTTTTCTTCATATTGTTTTATTTGTAATTCCTTTTGTGCTCTTTCATCAGATGCAGTGGTTATATTAACATGTAATGTGGCTTGAGAGTTTGTTCCTGCCTTTCTGGAATTACTGTTGTTTAATATACCATTAACAGCATTTGCTTGTGCTTGCAAATCGGCTCCTGATTGGGCAAGTGCTTGTTGTGCTGCTTGAGAAAGAGTTTGTTCTCTCAATTTTTGAATAACAAAATCTTGTCTTCTCTTTTGCTTTGCATTAATACTGTAATAAGCTTGAGTATTGTTTTGAGGCGGAATCAATTTGGTTAGAGCTAATTCAAATGTATTTTCTTCAACTTTAGAATCATCTATTTTTTTCAAATATGTGATAATAGGCTCCAGTTGAACCATAAGTCTTGACAAGTTTTGTTGTTTCACCTGTGACAATTTATTGGAATCATCCTCTATCAATGGCTCATCACATAATGAACAAATAAATTGAGTTCTATCATAGTTTAGTAGTGAAACTGCATCTAATTGTGAGTATTTAGTATGACAAGTTGTGCATAAGTAACCTTGCGGTTTAGAGTTTTCTTGTAAATCTAATTTCAATTTTGTTACTAATTGGTGCACTTTCCATTTAATTGCATCAATAGCTTCTGGGTATTTGACAAAATAATAGTATCTTCTAACACCTTTTGTACCAGCTTGAAACTCTGGCTGAGAATGGGAAGACAAAAGTCTTTCTTCAATAAGTTTAGAACATAGAGATCTGATATCTGGTCTTTTCAATCCTAACAAATGTGATATATCTTCTTCTGCTAGTACAGAATGGAAAAGAATACAGTCTAAAACTAATATGTATGGAGATGAAAAGAAAGCTCTAACTACAAATTTTAACAAATCTTTAATCATTTCCTCTACTTTAGCATCTTCTTTTTGCTGACGCAAAGATCCCATTACTGGTTGCTGATTAATAATAGAAGACATTGGTTTAGATGTATATAATTCAGATAAATGCTGATGGTTCTTATTTGCATTTATTTATAAGTTTGTTGTGATTTTATTGATATATATATTTTTTAAATTTTTTTTTTTTTGCCACCTTTTTTTTTATTATTAGTTTTTTTTTATTGAATCATATAATATACATTCAAAAAAAAGAAAATAATAAAAAATAAAAAATAAAAAATATTTTACACGTGATGGAATCAAAATAGAAACCAAAATTGAAGGATAACTCAGAATTAATTTTTTGTTTTGTTTTTATTATATACTTTTTTATCAATTTATATTAATATACTATTATTAACTTTTAATTATTTTTTTTAATTTAAAAATAGTATTATTGTTGTTCTTTTTGTTAACTTTTTTCTTCCTCAACTTGTATGTGAAGTCAATGGAATGTCTATCATCAACCCATTTTCTCATTCTTTTACCATAGAAATATAATGGAATAGCAATCAATCCTAAAGCTATTTCAATACATCCGTAAATGATAAAAACAGTTTTATAACCTTTTTTAGCAGCAAATTTATTATTAAATAAAGAGAAAACAAAACCTAAAATATTTTTTGTTAAATTAAAAGTTACCAAAGCTTCTTGAGCAAAATTTTTATGTGCATCAATAGCTAAAGTAATTCCGGAAGTGGAAGCTAAGGAACAACCAAAGGACATTACACCAAAAAAGATTACAGGAACAATCCAGTGATCATGAATTTGAGCTGACCAACCAAATCCAAACAAACCAATTGTTGTTGTAAGAATAGCAGGTAAAATCATAAACAATCTGAATTCTGGTTCATATAAACCATTGTTCCATTTACTACACTTTCTTACAACAAAATCTGAAATTTTACCACCCAATAAAGAACCAATACATCCACCAATAAATGGAGATATATAAACTAAACCTGTTTCAATGATGGTAAAATTATAAGTTTCCTTATTTGTAAAAATTTCAGCAATAACTTCACAAATGACAATAAGCCAAACAACAGAGAAGGAATAAACAAAAGATGCATAGCAAATGTGAGGAAAGGAATAAAGAATGAAAGGTCTTAACAAAACAAGTTTCCATTTTTGAGCTGAAATTTTACCATTATAAAGTGACAAACCTGTTGTGAAATGAGATTCAGCCAGAGATTTTGGTACTGATTGCCTTCTAGTTTTAGCTTTGCTTAATGCAGAAGAATCGTCTCCAGATATAGGTTTATCCAAAGTCATATTTTCACCAGCAGATAAATCCTCATCATCACTATCAAAGACAGCTTCTACTTCGTTCATATTATTGATAATTCTGCCAGTAGTAGGATCTCTAGTAACAAACTCAACTTCCGGAGAAAAATCATTACTTGTTAAAGAATGGACATCAACAGTCTCATTATCATTATTACCATTTTCATCATCATTATCATCAATAGCCATTTTTGGAAGTTTATAACCCATTTTTCTAGCAAGTTTTGATTCTTCAATAGATCTTTCTGAAGGGACAGGAGATCTATTCCAAAATGTTTCTGGAACAAAGAAAAGATGAGAGAAAAAGTTAAAACCTGCTATAATAGCCATAATCCAGAATAACCAATGGGTACCTTTCTTTTGAAAAATAAAACTACTTATCATTGGTAACAAATTCTTACCACCTAATAGTAAGAAAGTATAGATACCAGTTCTATAAGCTCTTTCATAAGAGAAATAGATTTCTGAGATTGTGGCGGATGGAAGTGATTCAACAGTAGAGACCCCAAACCCACAAATTATTCTGCAAACAAGTAAAGCACCATAGCTATTACTCAAAGCACAACCTATAGCACCAAAAAAAAAGATTGCAATACCTATTAAATAGACAACTCTTTTACCCAGAATAAATGAAGTAGGAGAAGCAATAACAGAACCTAAACCCATAGCAATCATTAATAGACCAACTAAATAAGATATCTTTGTTGAGTCCTGTTTGTATTCCGTTTTAAGTAAAGAACCACCTGAAGCTAGCATCGATGATTGACCACCACCTAGAAAACAATGAAGACCTAATGCCAATAAAGCAATTTCTTTCTTCCAGTGAGGCCAATTCAAAGGATCTTTATCATGATCTGAAGGTTGCGGATTTAAAATAACACCGTTTTTGTTTTTCTTCAATGGTGCCTGCTCCTTATTATTATCGCCTTCATTCTTATTGTTATCATTACTACTTCCACTATCTCCATAATTAATTTTTGATCCTTCATCTTCAAACATTGGGTATGTACCTGGAACTTTGTTATTAAGAATTTGATAATCATCTGGGTTAGTTTTTGGGGAAAAAGGTTGTAAGATACCTAGAGACTTACTATTACTGTTTGCAATAGTTTGTAGTTCATTCATTGCTTTATCTTTTAAATTAATGTTATCTGTTTCCTTATTAGTTAAGCTGTCATCTGTTAAAGATGATTGCGATTCATTTGTCATATTCATAAATGAAAAATTTAATAGCTATTTATTTTTGTATTAGTTTTATTTATATATATGTTATTAAATTTATATTAATATTTTTTTTTTAAAAATTATAATTTTATTTATTTTTCTATTATTCTGTTTTGTCGTATCTTTGATTAATTTTTTTGTTTGTTTTTTCTTTTTCTTTTTTGACATATGGCACCCAAAAAAAACATAAAAAAAACATAAAAAAAAAAAATTTAAAGAAAAAAAGTGGCTTAAATAAAATAATAAATAAATAGAATTACAAACAAGCCATGTGATATGTCGGATATAATTATAACGGAGTTTATTTATTAGAAAATATATTTCATTTTTTTTTATTTTTTTTTGAATGGAAAATTTTTTTTTTCATCAATTATATTTTTTCTTCACTATTGAAAAGTTAATTATACAATGAATGTTTTAATGTTTAACTTATATATATATATATATTATTGTTATATATATAAATAAATGAATAATTAAAAAACCACATTACACACACACATAAATATATATATAAATAAATTTGAAAAAAAATAATGTTTAGACGTACTGGAACATTTCTTCAGAAAGAAGTATCAACAGCAAATTCATACAAAACTTTAAAACCAGTACCTAAGAAAGGTGCCGATTTCAATAATAAGAAATTAGATTTATTAGATTACTTTGGACCAATTAGTGATAAATACAATTTTAAAACCTTATACGGTGCACCAACTATTTTCAACCATGAAAAATCTTCTCATAATTCTAGAGGTATTATCAAAGCTTTAAGAAAATCTCCATCTGGTATATACTACAATCCAGCAGAGACTTCAACTTTTGGGTTAACTTTCTCTGAAGTTATTCCAAAATCTTTCTTAGCTGATAATGATTTAAACAAAAAAATTTATGAACAATTACCACATAACATTGAAAACAAGTTAAGAGATGAAAATGATTTCAAATTAGCTCCAACTGTATATTCCAAGACTGAAATCTTTAATTTGAAACATGGTATTGAAACAGATTTAAGCAAGATTTCTTTGACTGATAAAGATATTCAAGATATTGTCACTAAAAAAGAGAAACATGGTTTACGCAGAGTTGCTCAAGAATATAAAATTCCTGTCAGCGTTGTTGATTATGTTGCACCAATACAACAAGCAAAGGTTGCTGAATTAGCAAAGACTTATGCAAAAATACAAAAACAATGGAACAACAGAGAAGAACAAGGAAAGATTGAGAGAACAGTAAGAAAAGAACAAGTCAAACATCTGTAAATAACAAAAGTGGAAAGAAAAGAAAAATAATTAATAAATCATCGAATAGTAATATCTGTCAGTAAATAAATATTTTAGTATTAGTTTTATATATAATACATATCTTCTATTAATTCAAATTCATCTTTAAACCTTACTAATAAATCTTTGAATGCCATTTCTTCTTTGGAAGATTTTATCTTTAATTGTAAAGGAATTCTCATTTTCAAAACCTCAACAGTTATATCATATGAATCGTTTTTTGAATCATTACCACTTTCTCTTATAAACTCTCGAAACTTATATAAATTATCTAAAATATTAGAGTCACAAAATATTACTTCTTCTTTAGAATCATCATACACAAATTGAAAAAGTAATGATGATCTCGGGAGAGAAGAACTAAATGATGAGTTAGATTCATCATTTTGTCCTGTAGTTAAAAATTCTTTTATCACTAGTTTTCCAGTAAATATTTCTTGAACAGGTGGTTTTTCTAATAGTACAGAGTCATCTTTAATAGGTGGTGGAATAGTTACAAGTGATATATCACTAAAATCATGTCGTAGTTGTCCATTCATTTTTTTGTTAAAAAAAAAAATATAATATTAAATAATGTTACAAAAATAATCGTTTTTTTTTAAATTGTTTTTTTTTTTGGATATAAAAAAAAATATATGGATGCTTGAAAAAAGAAATAAATAAATAAAAGTATGTTGGTTTTAATTAACAATTTATATCTTTTAATTAAAAAAAAGTTATAATTTAATTATAACAAATATATATATATATATATATTAAATTATTGTTATTTATAAAAATATAAATAATTTTTTTTTGAAAAAAAAAAAAAAAATAAAAAATACTCAAATGATTTCATTTTACCATTTGATTAAATATTTGTAAAATTTTTTTTTCTTTCTTCCATACTTCCCACGATTACAAAATGGCTTTATTTTTTTTTATTTTTCGGCAGTCATCATTTGTGATTCGCTACTTCATCTCCGCAGGAGAAAAATAAAATATCATATTTTTTTTTTGATTAGACAAAAAAAAAATGTTAAATTAAATCAATGAACAGCAAATCACATGATATTTAAAGTTTGTATCATGTGATAATAATATACTACAATCATGTGACTTAAACGCGTCACGATAACTTTAAGCTTTCTTTTTTTTTAAAAAAAAACATTCATCGTGAAAAGAAAACCTTAAACACCAAGCAATCAAAGAAACTTATCAATACAATACAGTAATATTTATTTTTCTAGAATAATGCCTAGGAATATAGATACACAGAATTTGAAAAATGAGTTTCTTATCACTCTTAATGAACTACAAAACAAAATTAAAAAAAATTCTCATAACTTTGAGATGAGGACAATGGTTTACAGACGGGCTATATATGCTTTGAAATCAGATAAAGAAATTACCATTGAGTCTTTATATGATTTAGCAAACGTGAAAGGGATTGGCCAATCAATAATGAATGCTTTGATAAAATATTACTCTGATAAAAATTTACTTTTCATAGTAGAAAATGGGAAAATGAATAATAATTCACTTAAAAAAAATAATAAAAGAAAAAATACAGATATAGATGAAGAAGATGACTCTGAAACAGATATTAATAGCGAATCTAGCTCTGATGCCAGTTCAAAGCCAAAAAAGAAAAGAAAAATTACAAATAAAAGACCTTATATCCCAAAAGTTAGATCAGGTGCTTATGCCATACTTTTATCTATATTAGAGAATTTTTTTATTTTACAAAACTCTATGATAAAAGAAGAAATAATTGAATTTGGGGGACTATATTGTGATTCCTCTTTTCAAACAAATGCTTCAACTAATGATTATTTTTCAGCATGGTCATCTATGAAGACACTTATAAATAAAGGTTTTGTAGAGGAAGTTAATGGTAAACGAAGACCTCAAAGATATGGATTATCTACAGATGGGATCATATTAGCAGCTACATTGAAGAAAATACATTCTTTAGATTTTGATCGTGTAAATATGGAAAATGAATATAACTGGAGAAAACAATGGAACAAGTATTATAAAAGAAAGATGGAAGATGAACATTTGGAAGTAAATGAAGAACTAATATTTGAATACAATGGTAGTGAAGAGAGTAGTAGAATTGATAACAATAATAATAATAGTATGTCTAATAACTCTTCTTTCAGTAGAAGAAGTGAAAAATCCAAAAATAATTTTCCTCAATCAGAATACAAAAAAATGTCATTGAATGAATTATTGGTAACAGAAAAACCGGAAACAAACAAAAATTTTAATATATCAAATGCAAACAATTCTATTGATAAATCATTTAACCAAAGTGTATTAGTATATGATGAAAAGACAGGAAGGGAATTAAATAGATTATACAATGAACAAGTTGAAGATATTAGTAATATTAACGGTAATACATCATCTACCTCAACTAACTTACCATCAAGCATAAAAGGTTCTTTTGGCAAAATCCCATATGAAACTTGGAATTATAAATCATATGAAGTTGTTCTCTTAATCGATACTAGAGAGATAAGATCTATTCAAGACAGAGACTTTTTCACCTCAGAATTGACCAAAAAAGGTGTTAAAGTTGAAACTAGGCAACTATCCTTAGGTGATTTTATTTGGATAGCTAGACATTTAGACACTAAAAAAGAAGTATTTTTAAATTGCATCATAGAGAGAAAGAGAATAGATGATCTTTGCAGTAGTATTAAGGATAATAGATTCTATGAACAGAAACAAAGATTGAATAAAACCGGATATAAATGGTGTTTCTATATAGTGGAAGAATCTTTATTGAATAATAGACTTTTAAATATGATGGAAGCTATCAAGACATCTTTTTTTGAAGTCACATTAGAAGCTGGTTATTTATTACAAAGAACCAAAGGATCATCAGAAACAGTTACTTTTTTAATGATATTAAATCAATTATTAACTCAACGATTAATCTCAAATAAAAAATCTATTCTCGTGATTAAAGCTAATGAATTTGAAAATCAGCTAGAGTTTAAGGAAAAACTACTTTTCTTCAGAAAAGAATTTGAAAAACCAGTTAAACAAGAAAATAAAAAATCTTCTTCTGTACTTTATGAATGCTGTCATCAGTTTCTAAATTTTCAAGCTGTTATGGGTAAATCAACTTTCATCACAGCTAATCAACTTTACACTAATGCATTACTTTCTATTAAAGGATGTTCTTTGGAAAAAGCTTCAACAATTAAATCAAGATACCCAACATTTCAACAATTATTAGATGCATACAATAGCTGTGAAGATAAAAAAGAATCTGAGATGTTATTATTTGATAACTTTGATTTATACCCAACTCATAAAAAGATAGGAAAAAGTTTATCAGAAAAGTTTCATGAAGCATTTGGAAAAAAAAGGTTTTAAATTAAAAAAAAAAAAAAATTAAAATCTTTTTTTTTCCCCCCCTCATAAATATTATATATATTTTTTAATTACAATTGTTTTTATTTTTTAAATTTGTGTTTTTTTCTAATTAAAATGTTTAATTTACATATATAACAAAAGAAATTCTATACTTATCATTAATATTTTTTATTTATTTATTTTATTTATTGTTTTTTTTCATCATTAAGATAGAAAATGAGTTATGAAAAGGGATAAAAGAAATTTCAGTCGATTAAATAATTACTACTAACAAATTATTGCTTATAACTTGTCGTAGTATTCTTGCCAGCCTGGAACTTCATCCTTCATACCGTGTCTCTTTCTAGCTTCACCAACAATTTGACCGGCCTTGGAGGTTGGGTCTAATGGATCGGTAGCAAGGGTAGCCCAATGATCGAAGACCATTTGTGGGAAAGCTTGACCACCAGTAGCTTGTCTTAATTCACCAGTGAAACCGAAGGATTCGTTAACTGGTAAGTAAGCCTTAACAGTGAATAATGGAGTACCTGGTCTTTGTTCTTCAGAGACGACTTGACCTCTCTTCTTGTTTAAGACGGAGTAGATACCACCAACAGCGGATTCTGGACATTGAATTTCAACCAAGAAGACTGGTTCTTGGATTCTTGGTTCAGCTAACAAGAAACCGGCGTAGGTAGCTCTTCTCATAGTTGGGATAACTTGACCACCACCTCTGTGAATAGCATCAGCGTGTAAAGTAACATCTAAGATGTTAACTCTAACGGATCTCATTTGTTCACCAAAGATTGGACCTTCCTTAGTAGCCCATTGGAAAGCAGCAACAACGGAATCCTTGATTTCAGACAAGTATTGAACAGCCTTGGTTTGGTCAACAACAACGTTTGGACCAGTACCATCTGGACCGAAACACCAGATCTTTCTGGCATCAGTGACATCCCAACCGTATTCATCAGCCATTAATCTGGCTCTGGCCTTGATATCGTCTCTGGCGTTAATCTTACCATCTTCAATAGCTAAAGAACATTCTTCTTCAATTGGTTGAGCCTTCAAGTAAATTCTGTTATGTTTGTTTGGAGACTTGGATAAGGCAACTTGAGAAGATTCACCTTCAACAGTTTCTCTGTAAGCAACAACTGGTGGGGAAATCTTTAATGGAATACCAGCGTGGTCGTTTTCTAAATCTTGTAAACAAATTTCCAAATGTAATTCACCAGTACCGGCAACAATATGTTCACCAGATTCGGACATGTAAGTCAAAACACATGGATCAGACTTGGATAATCTCTTTAAACCTTCAACCAACTTTGGTAAATCGTTAGCGTTCTTAACTTCAACAGCGACTTGGACAACTGGAGAGACAGAGAACTTCATGACCTTCAAGTTGTGAGCGGATTCGTAGGTAGTCAAAGTACCGGATTTCAACAAGAATTGATCAATACCGACTAAACCGACAATGTTACCAGCTGGACAATCATCAATTGGTTCGACGAATCTACCCATCATTAAGACAACTCTTTGAATAGCCTTGACGAATAAGTCATCCTTCTTACCTGGAACGAAGTTTGGACCTTGGATTCTGACCTTTTGACCGGACTTAACAGTACCGGAGAAAACTCTACCAAAGGCGTAGAATCTACCCTTATCGGAGGTAGGAACCATCTTGGAAACGTACAACATTAAACCGGCAGATGGGTCACACTTCTTAACACCGATACAAGCTTCATCATCAGCTGGACCTTCGTATAATTGTTCAGCTCTGTAAGCTTGAGCAGTGACTGGAGATGGCAAGTGGATAATAATCATTTCCAACATAGCATCGGCAGCTGGCAAGAATTTTCTCATAACGATCTTCAATAAAGCCTTACCTTCTAATTCCTTTTCATCACCCTTCAAGTTAATTTCCAACTTTTCTAACAAAGTGGTGGTTTCATCCTTCTTGAAGTTCATGATAGCAGCAAATAATCTGAAGATTGGGTCTAAGATGAACATGTTGAAAGCTCTTTCCAAAGACTTACCATCAGCATCAACTTCCTTGGAAGTCCATTTCTTAGTCTTTGGGTTGAAGAAGTGGTCACCCCATAATCTGTCCATCATTTTTTCTCTGTCAACACCGAATTTCTTGGCGTATCTAGTAGCAAATTGTCTGACAGTGAAGGCCCAACCGTGTAAACCGGAACCAAAGGCAACTGTACCTTTTTGTGGGAAAACTTGGGAATCACCTAAGATTTCATCAGAGTAAGTGGAGATGATAACATTGGCGGATTCAACAGTTCTGGCAAAAGTTTGGTATAAATCTTCCTTGGAAACTTGTAATTCCAATAAAGCTCTATCAACCTTGTTAATAACCATAACTGGCTTAATTCTTTCACCTAAAGCTTGTCTCAAAACGGTTTCAGTTTGGACACAGACACCTTCAATGGTATCAACGACAACTAAAGCACCATCAGTGACTCTTAAAGCGGCAGTGACTTCAGAAGAGAAATCAACGTGACCTGGGGAATCAATCAAGTTAATCAAGAAAGAGTTACCGTCAGTCTTTTGCTTGATTTCCTTAACATCTTCATCAGTCATTTCAGCGAACAAAGAAATAGCAGTAGACTTGATAGTAATACCTCTTTCTTGTTCATCCTTTCTGGTATCAGTGAATCTGGCTTCACCGGCCTTGGCGGCAGAAATAATACCAGCTCTTTGAACTAAGGAATCGGTTAAAGTAGATTTACCGTGATCGACGTGAGCAATAACGGACATGTTTCTAACATTAGTAACCTTGTCCATTAAGGCTCTAATTTGGTCAATAGTGAAAGCAACCATCTTGCGTATATATTAATTAAATTAAAGTTTGGTTTGGTTAAAGATATTTTAATTATTTCTTTTAAAGAATTGACTTAAAAATCAAATATTAAAATATATTTTTAAAGAATAATAGTTACGACAAAAAAACGAAGTTAAGTTAGAGTAAAAAAAGAAAAAACCAATATTTCATAAATTTCAACAAAGTTTAAAACATTTTTTTTTTATTTTATTTTGTTTGCCACGTTGAAAAATTTTTTTATATATATATTTTTTTAACAAAAAAAAAATAAATTTTTTTTTTATTTTTGATGGTAGAGGGAAGAAAGGGGTATATATCATTTTCAAAGAGATAATATCCCAATTTGGAAATTCATAAGATAACAGAAATCAAAAAAAAAGCAATTCTGCACTGATTTCTAAGAACATTTCCATACACATGGCCTAAATAAATATCTTAATTATTTCTGAAAAGAAATTTTAAAAAAAAAAATAAAAAAAACCATAAAAGAAATTTTTTGTAAAATGGCATAAAAATTGGTAAAACAAAAATTTTATGCAATATTGGCTTTTAAAAAAAAATTCTACGGATATAAAGGTTTTATTAAAAAACGTTTGAATTTCCTAAAAAGGAAATAATGTTTTGTTATATATATTAAATTTATGTAGTAAAAAAAAAATAACACAAAAAAATATATTTTCAAATTTTTAAATATATATATTTTTAATTTAATATCCTGAATGACCAATTAAACTGGCAGCATATTTTTTGGCAGCAATATTAGTGAAATAATTATCATCTTCATTAAATTTATCATCTTGTTTATGTTCTACTTTATGTTCTGTTTTATGTTTTTTTTCTTTTGTTGAATCAGATAATCTTTCTGCTGTTTTAAACAAAGTTCCTTTTAAATCTATTTCATCTTTACTATGAGCAAGTCTTGTATCTCCACTCCAACTGTCAGCTTCTTGATTTAATTTTGTCTCACTATTGTTTTCAGAATTATTAGAGTAAGGTTCTAAATTTTTTCTTCCTAATCTACTTAAACCACCTAATTTATCAGTTCTTCTAACATCATTTTTAACTCTTTCTAAAACAGTTAATTTCTTTCTCTCATATTCAATATTTCTTAGAGCAAAGTTTTTAAATGTTGCAATGGTATCTTCCTCCCAATTTTTTAAAACATTTTCTTTATCTATTAGCAAATTAGTAGACAATCTTTCAAGCTTAGTTCTGTAGAAATGTTGTAATTCCTTTTGTCTTTGTAAGTTTTTAACTAAATCATGTACTCTTAAAGGATCAATTTCTCTTTTCATTTTCAATTTTTTCAAATTTTGTTCATTCTTTTCAATCTCCAAGGAAACATTTTTCAAATCTCTCATCAAAAAATGTCTATTTGTCAATTGTTCTTTAACATTATAAAGATCTCTTCCACACCATTCCAAATCATCATACATTGCAGCCATATCAAATGTAGCCATTATACTGTTTAAGTCACCTATAGTTTGTAAAGTCTTTCCAACTCTCTTGTACATATTATGGAAGTTGTCAGTACTATTATTACTTGGTATGTTTCCATTTTTGTTACCAATACTTACAATCATATCTGTAGAATCACTTATGGCTAAAAACTGTTTTCCTAAATTTGTTTCTTGAGTACTCAATTGTTGTTTGTACTTACAATACTTGAACAAATCTGTTTGCAAAACTTGTAAATCCTTTCTCCATGTTTTGATCATTGGTCTGAAAATAGCTAAATCTTCTATTGGATCAAATGGTGGTTGAAGTTGTTTTAAAGTCTTTCTTCTCAATTGTTCTGATGGCGATACCATTGTGTCATTGCTATTCATAGAATCCTTTGAATGGTTAGCTGATGTCATTGATGTTGTGGTGTTATTGTTTATGTTTATTGATCCATTCATTGGAATATAAGAATTGAAATCACTCTCCAAGAAAATTGACAATTCCTCTAGTTTCAAAATAGGAACATTCTTCACAATTCTATTATCAAACCATTTTTGGAAATTCAGTTTACATTGAATCAAATCTTCTGTATTATTCAATCCATAAGATGTTTTGTTCAATGGTATAGCAGGAGGGAAAAACTCATGGAAATTGTTTATTCTAAAATCTTGTAGATAAATGGCAAAATTTTCAAATTCCTTGTATGATTTGATAACATTTTTGTTTGCTTTCTTTCTAAACGTTGGCAAATTAGTACTAACTTCTAAATAAAGTATAACATCCCCTGCTCTAAAATTGTTTAAAGATCTATGTTGATTTTGGAAAGATTTGTTTTGATTATTAGTTCCACTAGGACCTTGTTTAGACGTGTTTGAAGAAAGGATTCTACCATCAGGTAGTTGTCTACAAACATTAACAACAGTTACTAAAAGAGAATATTTTTCCAAAAATTGAGCATTTTGTTCAATTGTATGGTTTAATTTGTCATCTGTATTGTAAATATGTTTCAAAGTAGCTGTGACTACATCCAAATCGTTTTTATTTTGTTCTTGGGAATGTTCTTCTTCTTCTTCTTGGATTTGTTTATTATTGGGATTTTCAATATAACTTATTTGATCTTGGCTATTTAAATCTGAAGAATGTTCATTTGTTTCAGTAATACGATTGTTCTCATCATTTTCAAGTAGATCATCGCCACTATCTTTAATAAACGATGGTATATGTTTTTTTAAAATATCATCATCATTCTCATCATCATTATTGTTATCAAATGGGTTTATAAAAAGGTTATCTTTATCTTCAAAATCATCATACAAATTTGAATTTTTCGACATTTCTTTTTTTCTCTATCTTTTTGTAAATTTATAATAAAAAACTTTATAACAAGATTTAATTAACTTGAAACAATTTTATTGTTATATATAGGTTTTTTGGTTAATAATTTATTAATCTCCCTTTATATTTATATTTAAATTATAATTGTTTTGTTACAACACACACACACATTTATTTTTACCAGTATAAAAAAAAACAATAATGACAAAAAACACTAAAAAAAAAAAAATTATAAAAAACAAAAATATTCACGTGGTTCACTCAATTGTATGAAAATATTACGTCTAAATTTTACTATTTAACTTTTATATAAATATAGTTCAATAATAACCTGTATTGAGAGGTCTTATGTATAACAGGGTTAAAATTGTTTTAACTCTTGGTAAAACTTTTTATTTATAAAATTTAAAAAAGATTATGAATTATGTGAATCATAATAGGAACTAAAAAAGTATTAAACAACAAATAAATAAAAAAAAAAAAGAAAAGAAAAAGAATAGCATAAAATTATATAATACAATTATAATTAATAGTGTTTTTATTTTAGTTTTTTTTATAATAATTGATATGTTTTAGAAACAGAATCCTATATATCAAACTTCTAAGGATACAAACACTTCATACCATTATAATAAAATTGAATTATTTGTTACCCGACTTGTTTCTTAAAATAAATATTGAACTAGAACATTTTTCTATTATTATTTATTATGATTTATTTTTTAATTAAAACTGTCTATGAGGAGAAGCAATTCTTATTATATACAAATAAAATTAGTATTTTGAGGAATAAAGAGAAAGAGAGAGAGAAAAAAAAAATATAAAAAAACCCCCCAAAGAAGGAAAAAATAAAAATAAAATAAAAAATATATATGTTACAAAAGATATTCTCCCATTGCCGAGAGAAAAAAAAAAATATTTATTTATTTATATGAAACATTTTTTTTTTTTTTTTTTTTTTTTTAAAAAAAAAATAATATTTATATGTTTGTGTGAGTGAGAGAGTGTTTGTTAATTAAAATAAATTTAATATATATATTTTGTAAAGGTAAAAAATTTTTTTTTTTTTTTTTTTTTTTACAATCAGAAAATCTATGCATTCCATTTAATTAAAGTATGAAAATCAAATACACATTACAAAATATATATTATCTATTATCAAGATTGAATAATACAATAATATATTAAACTAAACTTATATGTATATATATATACATATAAATTTATTACAACCAAAAGAGAGTTATATATAATAATAATAATATAAAGCTATTATTAGACACTTAATATTTGTTTGATTTTAATTTTATTTTGTATAATAAAAATACACACTTGAACTTAAAAAAAAATAAAAATAATCTAAATTTAAAACAAATCTTTTTTTTATTATTACAACCATAAAAGTTGATAATTTAATATAAATATATATATATACATTCACAAATACATTCTTTCATTAATATATATATATATATATATATATTCTAATGAATAGATCAAGTGGTTCTTCTAATTTAAAGAACTCACCTACATCAGACAAACAATCAACTTCTTCTTCTTCAGCAGCTTTTATTAATAATAGTGAAAGAAAAAGAAATAATGATAATAATTCTGTGACTACAAGCTTCAATAACCCTGTAACATGTAGACATTGTGAACTTCCTATAACTTCAGGACATGCTTATGAGTTAGGAGAGGAATCTAGATGGCATATTGATTGTTTCCAATGTTACAAATGTGATAAGAAATTGACAAGTGAAAGTGATTTTCTTGTTTTGAGTACAGGTGCTTTAGTCTGTTATGATTGTTCTGAAGCTTGCACAATTTGTGGTTGCAAGATTGATGAATTAGCTATCATATTAAGCAACTCTGATGAAGCTTATTGTAGAAACTGTTTTAAATGTTCTAAATGTGATGATAAATTAAATAATTTGAGATATGCAAAAACTAAACGTGGAATTTATTGTATTAGTTGTCATGAAAAATTAATTGAGAAACGAAAACTTGCAAAATTACAAAACCAAATACATCATCAATCATCTTCTTCATCCATTAGAAATGTTTCTGCTGCTGATTCTGATATAAGTTCAGATTTTGGTAGTAATTCAAGATTATCTACATATGCTGAACTTACAGATATTTCTAAAAAAGCTAAAGAAAAAGTTAAAAAACTTCCTAATATCCCATCTCCTGAATTGAAAAAGAAAAACAAAGACAGTGATGATGGTAAAAGTCTTTCAGTTAAAACAAAGACACCTTCATTACCATCATCATTATCACCTTCTTTCTCTCATGGACAAAATGATTTCAATTTCAGACAACCTCCTGAATTGCAATCAAAAAATTCAAGAATATCAACATCTGATTCGTCTTTAAATCTTTCTGCCCATACAACTGCTGAAAATTCTCCTTTGATTCCTCAACAAGGTTCTTTTGCAACAAAATCTTATGAAACTTTATTGAAAAAACAGTATACTGAAAACATGAATAAAAATAATCAATACAACAACAACAATCCATTCCAAGAAGATGAAGAAGAACATGAAATAATAAATGTTGAAGTAGAAGTTAATAATGATCATTCAAATAATTCCACATTTGTACCAATGAGATCTCCAAAGAGACAATATAATAATTTAGAAAAAGAAAACATTCCTGATGATTTCACTTTAAATACTGGTTCCATTCAAGCACCAAATGAAGCATTACATGTAGCACCTGCTCTAGAAACAACAACAACAAATATTGATGAATCAATCAACAGTAAATCTTCTCAACAAGCACCACCACCACCTAGAACACAACCATTGTATCATTCAAGAACATTAAGTCAACAAAAAAATGAAGTATCTTTAAACCCATCTTTATCTAGTCCAACTGTGTTAGGAAATATGAGTGTGAAAAATACTCCAACAATATTGCAAAATGGGTTCTCAAATACAAATAACAGTACCATTAAATATTCAGGGAGTGTTAGAAAGACAGGAAATCATTCTAAAAAACCATCAATTGATGATGTTTTAGCATCAACATTGAAAAATAATCCAAACTCTCCTGAAAATGATTTATTTTTAAACAAGACACCATTAAAAAATAATCCAGTAGAAGAAGATTTTGAGATTGTTGAACATAAAAAATATGGAATCAATACTAATATTTTCAACACTAATACTGAAGAATTCATGGACAACCAATCATTTTATGATGATGAAGACATTCAAATGGCTTTACAAATGAGAAATGAGATTTCTCCACATAAGGGAAACACTTTGATGTCTTCTCAGGATGAATACATGACAGCATCTAATTCAAAGCAAGATATTAATAGAACTCATAATGAAAGTTATAGTAGTGACAACCATAGTCATACAAACAGTACCATAGATACCCCAAGAAAACTTGGAAGATCTTTATCTTTGAAATCTCCAAAAAAGTTTTTCCAAAGTTTGACAAAATCACCAGTTACAGATTTGGATACAACAAATGGTAGAAAGAATTCTAGTGAAGTAGATTTCCCTACTAATTCCCCCTCTCAAAATGGAGATTTTTTCGTCCCTCCTTTACCAACAGATATATTAACTTCCAAACAACAACAAAAGATTGAGATGCAAACAGGATATTCAAGCAGACATAGAAAGACATCATCAAGCGGATCAATATCTACTAGTGCCACAAATAAAATGTATTCTGCGAATCCTACAATGCCATTAAGTGAGCAGACATTGATGGATGGACAAAAGGCAAAGATGAAATTGAATCAAATGTTGAAAATGGCAGGCAAATCTTATCCTAATGAATCAAAGAGGATTCCATCTGCAACATCCAATCATCAAAGATCAATCTCTTCCAGCAGTGCTTTACAAAGAAGTATACATTCAAGAACAGCCTCTTTAGATTATATGAATGGAAATAGTAGTAATAGCAATAATAATATTAATAAACGTGATAATTTTGAGAATGATGCTGCTAGTGGATTAGGTGTAAAGAAGACAGAAAGTGATTTTGAAAGGGGATCAGCTGAAGGTTTCCAATTTGGTGGAACCGCTACTTCATCTTCTTCTCACAACAACAATAATAATAATAATGAACTTAATGAAACAATGCTTCAATTACGTAAACTGAAATTGGAAATTTATAACATGGAAAACACAAAGAAGATTTTAGCTAATGAAGTTGAAAGTCTGTCTAACCAAAAGAACAAGCTGTTGCTTGAACTAAGTGAATTAAACATTAACATCAAGAACATACAATCTAACAATAATAGTAACAATAATATGCATTATAATGGGAATAATAGTGGAAATCTTTCACAACAATCCTTCCCTGAGGAGAACTATAGAAAGGAATCAGTTACATCTTCAATAGCTTCTGGTGGTTCATCTTCAAATAACAATAATGATACAAACAGTAATAATACTCCCACCACCTCTAAACCAAGATTTTGGAAGAGTATATTCCAGTCTAATGAGAAAAACCATTCTAGTAATAAATCCATAGACAAGAGTTCCATCAAGATGTCATCATCAGCATCTCAGCCTTTATTAAACACATTGATTGGCAGTAATAGTACAAACAACTTGTCCTTATTCACTAGTAACATGAACAAACATGCAAGTATTAGTGAAGAACAGAAGGAAAATAGTAATAGTATGCCAATTTCGGAATTAATCAATATAGAAAACAAGTATAATAATGTATTACAGGATGATATTGATGCTTTTAGTAAGAGAACAACTATATCTAATGATACAACAACAATCAGAGATTATTCAGTGATTGGTTTTTGTAAAATGGAGAAACATAGTGGGATTCCATTCATTATAAGATTTTTCATTGATTTCATGAACAATAATGAATTCTTTATGAAACAGGAAGGGATTTATAGAAAGACAGCATCAAAGACTTTAATTGAACAGTTTGAATTAAGCCTTTATGGCAAATATAAAGAATTCATTGAACAATCAACAATAACTGGATTAGAGTATGTGAAATTTTATGAGATGTGTTCTAATATTATAACAACTCAAAAGGATGAATTGTTTTTAGATGCCCATTTGTTATGTTCCTGTTTCAAAAGATTTTTGAGAAGATTACTTGTCCCAGTTATACCATTTACAAACTATTTTGATTTGATCAATGATAATAGCAGTAAAATAATATTACCTAAGGAACATGAACAGACATTGAATTTGATAATAAACCATTTAAAACAGGTGATCAAACATGAAACAGATAATAAAATGTCCAAGTATAATTTGGCATTAGTGTTTGCACCATCTTTGATAAGAGATTTGAATAATGAGAGAGAAATGTTAGATTTCAAAGAAAGAGTAAAATATATCGAGTATCTTTTATTATAGTTTATATTTATATATATTTATGAATATATTATACATTAATATATGAATGTATATATGTGTTTGATGTTTTCCTATTGTTTTATATTTTATAAAAAAGAATATTCTTTTTTTTTTTTTTTTTTTAAACTATATATTTATATCTTTAACTTGTTTGTTTTGAAGAGATTCTAGTTTTCTAGCACCAAAACGAAGAAGGTATTCAATAGTAGAGAAATCCTTTCTGTCTATAGTATGTAGTTTATCATAAAACAGTTTCTTAGAATATTTCTTAAATTTGAATTGGTTCTGTACAGGTTTTGTGTATGTCATTTTGATATATTCCTTGTATAAAGCTAAAGTTTGCTTTTGTAATCCATTAAGTTTTCTCATAATATTATTTATATATGTTTGTATTTATGTTTTTGGTTTTTTATTATTTATATTATATATATTTTCTTCTCATCTATTATATATATATATATAAATATATAATATAAAAAGTTCAGATCTCAAAATAAATATATATAATATAATTTACACACATCTCAAATAAATTATAAAAAATTTACACCTTACAATTAAAAAAAAAAATAACAAAAAATTATCTTTAATTATATATAAATATCGTTTATCGGACAAATTACCAAAAGGACCAAAGAAGAAGAAATTTTGAATATATAATATTTTTATATATCATGTGACTCCTTCCACGTGCAGATAGTATAAAAAATAAAAAATTATTCTTTTTCTTTCTTTTTTTTTTTTTTTGGGGGTGGGAGAAGGACCATATTTAAATAATTATATATTCCTTAAAAAAAAATAAATATATATATATATAAAAAGTGTAGATCAAAAAAAGGGGAAAACACACACACCTTATTATTATTATTATTATTTTTTTGTTAATATGATTAAAAAGAAGTTTATCTTTTAAAGTAAAAAAAAAAAACAGCCACATTAAATATATCAAAAGAAATATATCAAAAGAAATATAATGAATTACATATATTCTATATATATATAAATTAAGTAATAATTATTTTTTGTTAATAAGTATTTATATTTAATATTTATAATAACAATAATAGTAAACCAGATCAATAATAATAATAAACAATAACTATACATACTACTCTTATAAAACATTCAATACATACATATATATATATATGTATATCTCGTATATTTAAATATAAAGCAAGAATAATTAGTCATCTATTAACGAAAACCTTTATTCTTCTTCTTATTATTATTATTATAGATGTCTGGTGTTAAAGAACAGAATAATAAATATACCAAGAAACGATGGGTAGCCAAGAGAGCATGTCTTTCTTGCAGAACTAAAAAAATTAAATGTGATGGTGAAATAACTGTCTTTCAAGAAGGTCAAGAAAGATGTAGTAATTGTAAAGATTCAAGAATTCAGAAATGTGAATTTGTTCCCAGTAAAAGGGGTGGTAGAAGACCTAGAAAACAATTATCTCCTGAAGAAGAATTAAAAAGGGAACAAACTTTAAAAATTAAAAGGGAACAAAGGCTTCGAAAAAGTATGCAAGAATCCAAAAAACAAAATACACAAAAAAATAAACAAAAGAGAAAATTAAGTGATGGTGAAGAAACTATTGAAAAAAATAGTATGATTAATAATAAAGATATAGAAAATAATGATCATAAAATTATTCAAAAAAGAAAACAAAGTAATGCACTTGCTTTCAATATAGAAGAAGCATCTCAGAAATTAGAGTTTCCCGCATATGTTCCATTTAAATCAGGAAATTCTATGCAGTTTTTACCTGTTAATGATCCGCTAGATAAATTTACTTCTCCCAATAACAACAAACTTTTCACTTCTGAAACAGATAATTTTAACAATAATAAAATAAACAATGGGAAAACATCTAATTTACATTCTGTTAATGGGATTCAAGAAGGGTTTCCATATAATTTCTTTGAAAGTAAACCTGATTCTCCAGATGCAAGCATTTTACAAACTAATGACAATCCAATAGTCAATCCCTTTAATACACTCAATAGAATGGACCATGAAAGAATTCCATCACTCAATATTCCAACTATACATAGCAGGCACAACAGTCTTTATCAAACCAATCCTTTACTTTTGAAAGGAACAAATATTGTGCCCACTGTAGCACAGCATTCCAGAAAACCATCTTATTTTTCAAATCTTTTAGTAAATCAGCCATTCACTACACAACAACAACAAACAACTTTTAAAAATAAAGAGACAGAACATCCAGATACTATTAAAGAATCACCTAAAAATAATATTCATACACATTCTAAATCATTATCAAGAATCTTGAATGACATTTTCCCAAAACCTTCAGGAACTAGTGATGATATGAATGGGAAAATAATGCTTCAAAGAAGCAACGCTACTTCTGATGCGGAAAGACAACTTTATCTTTATGGCTTTGTACCTCCAGCCCAACCTCCTGCTATGGAACTATTTTCTCAGCAACAACAACAGCAA
Source organism: Hanseniaspora valbyensis NRRL Y-1626 (assembly GCA_001664025.1). Classification (NCBI taxonomy): domain Eukaryota; kingdom Fungi; phylum Ascomycota; class Saccharomycetes; order Saccharomycodales; family Saccharomycodaceae; genus Hanseniaspora; species Hanseniaspora valbyensis. The sequence continues at coordinate 65,567 of LXPE01000006.1, forward strand.
CATCAAAATGCTTTTTCTACTCCACAAATCATTCCTAATAAAGATATAGGCCTAGACATCAACAGTAAAGATAAAATTAGTATAAATGATTCATCAGGAAACATGGATAAAAGTTCCAAGTTATCAGATGCTTCCATTCAAGAAACTCAACATCATACAAGAAACTCTTCCGGTTATTTGAGTGTCCCTTTCCTCACAAATGTATCTCCTCAACCATACCCTTATCAATACTCTGGTGCAATGTAT
>LXPE01000006.1:68358-89970 GCA_001664025.1 Hanseniaspora valbyensis NRRL Y-1626
GTAGTGATTATCCCTACTATATATATATATATATATATAAAAGAAAATAATTTTAACATATATGCATTTTTTCAACTTCTTTGTATTTAAGGCATTTACTAAAATTTTTTAACTTCTCTATTTTTTTTTTTAAAATAATTTTTTTCTATTTGTAAAATTTACCCAGCCACGTTTTATACCGGATATAAGGGTCATTTTTAATTATTATTATTATTTTTTTTTTCAAGTGAGGAATTTTTTTTCTTTTTTGGTATTTATTTATATATATATTTTTTTTTCGACAAAAACACATTTTTTTTAAAACTTTTCATGTTTTTCTTTTTTTTCCCTTCTATTTAAACTTAAGGAAGACAATTTATAAAAAAAACCAAGTTGGGGTAAACGCATATACTACATCAATTAACATATACAAAAATAAAACAGAACAAATAAAAAAAAAAAATGAGCTCAATTGCAGAACAATCTTTAGGACAAATACTAGGTTCCGGTAACAAAGCTGGTACTTCTGGCAGAAGATCTCACACTGTCTCTAAAAATTCCGTCAGATCTGCTGGTGGTAAAAACATTTCTTTCCAAAGAAGAGCTAGGCCAGCTCCAGGTGCTAGAGGCTCTGGTCCAAGAAACGGTCAAGCTTCAGCTACACCAGCTGGCAGAAAAGCTGCTAGAATTCATAGTTTGAAAGCTGCCAAGTTGGCTGCTAAGTCTATCTCTCAAAACCATAGAGATCAAATTGTTCAAGAATATTTGAAACAACAACAATCTGCTACTAATTTGGTCTCTAAGAAAGTTTCTGTTTCTGGTTTACCTTATGATGTTAATGAAGCCTCTATTAGAGTATGTTTATAAATAATAAAAAAAAAATGGAGAGAGAAAAAATAATAATAGTTTGGAGTGTGTTTAAAAAAAATTTATTTTATTATTTTTTTTTTTTACTTCTAATTATTGTTATCATATTTTTTTTTTTAATTGATTTGAGTTTTTTAATTTTTTAATTAAAATGTATTAAACAAGTGCTGGTGTTAGACTATCATATTTGAAATGAATGAATGGAATTGTGATTGCAAAGTATGATCTTTTTTTTTTTTTTTTACTTCCTTCTTATTCAATATTATATCTTATTGTGGTATTGTAGAATTAAAATGAAGAATTTTGTTTTTTTTTTAAAAAAAAATAAAAATACATTTGAAATAATATTTGAAAATAATATTATTATTATCAAACATTGAATATTATTTTGATTTGAAGGATTACCCCTTTTTATCATTAAATAAATTGCAATAAAGAAACAAATTGATTTTATTTTTAAGATAAAATTTGTGGTTGCTATGAAGCCAAATGTTGACCATTTAAAAAAAGAAAAATAAAAAACAAAATTTTATGTTTTTTTTTTTTGTAATGTATGCGCCCACTTCAGGTTAACATTAAAACTTCTGATGTATAAAAGAGTAATTTCCACAAATATTCAACCTATTGAAACAAGATTTTTAAAATTAGAACAAAAAAATAAAAAGAACTAAAAAATATAGTTTTTTCTTTTCTATTTTGAAAAATAAATAAATAAATAAAACTAAAAATTCCATGATTATTTTTGCTCCTTTTTAATAAGCATGAGTTTAATTTGGGGTTTGTTTGTTTTCTTTTTTTCCTTTTGCTTTACAACTTCATGTATCTTCACATTCATTTAATCATTATGATCACAATCTTTCACTAGTTAATTTTTAAGATATCTCAAATTATTAAAAATTCAACAAGAGAATTTTATATGTTTTTTTTTATTTTATTAAAAAAAACAGTTAACTAACAAATATTAATTTTTTTTCTAAGAGAAACAATCAAATAAAGAAGGATAACAAATTATAATATAAAAATTTTGTAATATCTTTGCATTGTGTTATTTAACTTAAAGATTAGGATGTGTATTTGTTTTATTTTTTTTTTTTTGGTGTTGATACAAATTATTCAGGAGATATATTTTATCAACACCAAAAAAAAAAAACAACATGAAATAAACAATACAACAGATAAGCACTGTATTCTTTCTTAATACATACATAATATGCAGATTACAAGTTTTTATTATTCTTTATCCCCCTCCTTCTTTCATTACTAAATATCAATAATATTGTAAATATAGGAATTTTTCAATGGTGCTGTTGGTGGTGTTAGAAAAGTTCAATTAGCTTATAACCAACATGGTAAATCTACTGGTCAATGTACTTGTGTATTTGCCACTTTTGAACAAGCTGCTGCTTTAGTTCAAAACTATAATGGTGCTCCAATTGATAAGGGTACTTCCAGATTATCTATCCAACTAATTGTTGATGCTGACCAAACCGCATTCACTCCTGCTCCATCCTTGGCTACCAGAATTGGTATTCCAACTACTTCCAAGCCTCAATCTAATGCTCCTAGAGCTCAAGGTAACAAGAAAAGAAACACAACTGGTTTTGTTCCTGCTGCTGCCTCTGTTGCTCCTAAAGCTCAAGCTAACAAGCCAAAGAAAAACTTTGCTAAGAAAAGAGCCGCTAGACCAGCCAAGAAAGCTGAACCATCTTTAGAACAATTAGACAAGGAAATGAATGATTACTTTAACAAAGAAGCTTAAAAAAATAAGTTCAAAATTGTCTTTATTTTTTCAAATTCAAAATATGTATTTATTTACATGATATATAAACAATTTATATATATATATATATATATAGAGTTATGTATATTTACCGCTGGTGAATAACTATTTTATAACTAATATAAATTAGAATTTTTTTTTTTAATTAATATAAATAAAGGGATTTTCTTCTTCTAAACAATTTATGTTTATTTATTCATCTTTACTGAAGAAGTAATCCCATAATGAGAAAGTTAATCTTGGTCCTCTCTTTCTATTTTTGATTTGCTCAATATATTGTTCTTGCTCATTTGCAAGGGAAGTATGATTGTTAGTGTTGGAACTATCGGCTTTTTGTTTATAATATTCTAAATATTTGTCATCATTTGCAAGACCTCTACCTGCATTAACATCTTCAGCCTCTTTCTCACCTTGATTAGCAAATTTATGTTCTCTTTTTAATCTATTTGTGGTTTTGACAATAATGGCTATAGACAAACCAACTAAACCAACATAAGCTAGATTTTTTGTTGTATGGAGGAATAAAACTCTACGTTGATGAAAATTCATATTAAAGATTAATAGTATATGTTTATATAATTATATATTTATATATATAAGATGTTATTTAGTTTGATGGTGATTTTTCTTTGAAGGAAGGTTATATATTTTATTACATATAATTTTTGTGAAAACAATAAAAAAAAAAATACTCAACTGTTTAGAATAATTTTTTAAAATTTTTTTTTTGGGATTTTTGCTTGATGACAAAAAAAAAAACAAATATATTATTCAAACCTATTGATATGATTCTTAAGGAAATTTATAGCCGCTTTGTTATATATGAATCATGAGAAGAAGAAAAAAAAAACAAAAAATATACATATAAAAAATTTAAAATACTTGAATAAATGTTTAAATTATTAGTATTTTTTTTAATATTAAAAACCAAGAAAATAATAACTGTAATCACTTCTTTTTTTATACAAATGGAACATGCTATATCTGGTTCTATATCCGGAGTTGTTTCAATTTCATTAACTTACCCTTTAGTAACTCTGTCTACTTTGTTACAAGCAAGAAAGAGCTTACGAGAAGATGAAACATTAGAAAATAGACAAAATATTATCAAACAATTACACTATCTATACAAGAAAGGTGATCTTTACAATGGATTATCATCATGTGTTTCAGGTATTGCTGCTACAAACTTTGTTTACTACTATTTCTTTGAGAAATTAAGTAGCTTAAGATTGAAATACACTCGTAGACATAAACTGACATTTGGTGAGTCAACTATTATTGGTTTTATAGCCGGATCTATAACAGCCACTGCTACAAATCCTATTTGGAATGCAAACACAAGATTAATCACTGCTAGTAAAGAAAAAAATGCTGATGGATCAGTAACCAGTGATTCCTCTTTGATTAAAATGATTTTTGAAATTGCCAATACTGAGGGAATCTCTGCTTTATTCAAAGGATTGAAACCGGCATTAGTTTTAGTTTTGAATCCTGTTATTCAATATTCTATATTTGAGCAATTGAAAAACTTGATATATGTTTCCAGAGATGATATCACACCAAATATGTCTTTTGTTTTAGGTGCTTTATCAAAAATTGTTGCTACTGTAATTACTTACCCAACAATAACTATTAAAACCCAATCTCATTTACAAGAAAACCAATCAATGATAGATATGTTTAAAAAGATTATCAAAGAGGATGGTGTTTTAGGAATGTTTAAAGGATTACAATCCAAGATCATTCAAAGTGTTTTAACATCTGCCTTTTTGTTTTATTTCAAGCAAAGAATTCTTGATTTAATCAAAATGGTTATTAAATTGAGAAAACAAAACAGATTAAAAGTTCAATAAATAAATACATTTTTATATAAGCATATATTTATTTATTATTAAAATGATGTAATGAATTTATGTATATATATATATATATTTATGTTATTATTCTTTCTTCAAGAAAGCCATAACCATATCATATGTATAGAAGATAGCTGCATTAGCTGGTGCTGCTTTGGTTAAAGTGATACCTAAGCCTTTATAAAATCCAGCAATACCATTTTTGGCAATAATTGTTTTTACAGCTTGAGAAACTGTTATATGATGATCAATTTGTACTAATGATTTAACAGTATCAACAGGGAAAAGAGTAAAATTAAACATGACACCAGCTAAACCACCACCTAGCAGGGAATGCCATTGTTTGTTTTCATTATTCTTGTCCAATTTTTTTAATTCTTTCTTTGTCACTTCATATGTACCAAACCATACAGAACCACCCAGTGATTCTCTAATAAAAGTACTACTTTGTCCCTTCCATAACGCTTTAACCCCATTTTGTTTAATTGTATTTGAAATAGTTTTCATAACTGTATGGTTATTTTTCGCGTCTGTTAAGTTTGCGACTTGAAGTTTACATTTCACAAGTTCTACAGGTGTAAGAACAAAAGATACAAAAGACCCAGCTACACCACCACTAATAATAATCTTACTCAAATCAGAAAGGTTACTATTTGATTTAGTGTCTAAATATTTATATGTTTGTCCATAAGTGACAAATAAAACAGCATTTTCTAAAATAGCACCAAACATTGGAGATGAGACACCTTTATAAAAACCTTTTGTTATACCTTCATTTGTGTATGTGTATTTGATACAGTCGAATGTACTTTTAAACATATTGTTGTGATTAGTTTGTAATCTAACTTTTATGGTATCAAAAGGGAATTCGACTAATTTTCCCAGAATACCAGCAGCAGCACTAGCTGTTAATTCATAAGCAACGTCTTCCATAAAAAATAATTAAATCGATAATGTAAATGGTTGTATTAATATTATATTGTTGTTTAAAAAGTGATTATTGATGTATTAAAAAAATTTTTTTTTTAAATATTTCAAACAGTTTTTTTTTTTATATTTCAGCTCCCTCTTCTGAACCATCAAAATAAAATAAAAAATAAAACAGCTTCCATGTAACTTAAACTGTGGGAAAAAAAATTTTTTTTTGTTACTATATATATATATTTTTTTTATTTCCGATAATTTCTTTTTTTTTATTTTATTTTTTTTGTAAATAGAGTAAACACAATTTCCTTTTTAGGATATATGTAAAAACTCCTAATGACAAATTTAATATATATATATATATATATAAAATAAATTTTTTTTTAGTGAAAAACCCATTTCTCATTAAATAAAATTTTTTTTTTTTTTTTTTACATTTTCTTCATCTTGAAAAAATTTTTCACTTTTTTTTTCGACGAAGTGTTTTTTTTTTTTTTTCTTAAATAGAACTTTTTCTCTTTTACATTAATTATTTAAATTTAAAACTATTTTAAATAAGATTAATATTAATTTTTAGTTAATATTTTAAAGAAGATGTTATAATATAACCAAGGGATAGTCCGCTACATTAGCTTAAAATATTAACTAGATTATTCACGTCAATTCATAAAAAATGAAATACTTAGCTGCCTACTTATTATTAACCAAATCCGGTAAAGAAGCCACCGCTGAATCCATCACTGAAGTTTTATCTTCCGTTGGTATTGAAGTTGATGCTTCCAGAGTTGAAGCTTTATTAAAGTCTGTTGAAGGTAAGACCGTTGACGAATTAGTTGCTGAAGGTAACTCCAAGTTAGCTTCCGTTCCAGTTGGTGGTGCTGCCGCTGCTTCTTCTGGTGCTGCTGCTGGTGCCTCTTCTGAAGCTGCTGCTGAAGAAAAGGAAGAATCCGCTGCCGAAGAATCTGACGACGACATGGGTTTCGGTTTATTCGATTAAACAAAGTTATGCTAAAGGAAATTACATATAGATTTGAAGTAAAAAAAAAAACAAAAATTTTTTTTTTTTTTCTTTACATTCTCATCTAATTTTTTTTATATATACATGTATCTAAATACTTCATAATTGAACAAATCAAAAAAACAAACAAACAAAAACAAAAAAAAAAATATAAGAATGTAGTAACACTCTTATGTTACTGTTTTATCGTATTAGTAAATGCATCTTGCATATCAGTATATATTTCACATATTTTCTGACATATTATATAACATATTAATTCATATATTTTTGTTACATTAGTAACAAAAAAGTTTTTTTAATTTATTTGTATTTTTTTTTTCATTAATAAATCACGTGATATATTTGCTTTCTAGAATTTGATGGAAAAAAAAAAAATAAAAATTTGGGAAAAAAAATACAAAACAAAATTTTTGAAATTCAGCACACTTTTTTTTTTAAAATATTTAAAAAGATAAACTCAATTATAGACTTTTATAAAAGAAATAGTACATAACCTCAAAGAACACCATTAATATAAAATATACATATTTTTTTTGTATTTATCCATATAATCATTTAACATTTATTATAATGAGTACAGCAGAACTACAACAAAACACTCCAGCCACTGAAGAACAGCAACAACAACAACAACAAGCTGTTCCAGCTACTGAAGATATCGTCAACACCAGTTTGATAAGTATATTCTCCTTTTTAAAACAACTAAAAGGTAAGAGAGTTCTAGTGAAATCACACTCTGGTATCTGCTACAAGGGAAGATTAGAATCTATTGATGGTTTCATGAACATTTCTTTAACTGATGCTATTGAATATTATGAATGTGAAACAAATGGTATTTTGAATGAATATAAGAATGAAATTTTTGTTAGAGGATATGGTATAATGCATATGTCTGAATTATAAAAAGAAGAAGAAGAAGAAGAAGAAGAAGAAGAAGAAGAAGAAAAAAATAGTTTATTCCAATGTATTTTAGACGGAAAGAATCATTTTATTTTTTTTGTATTTTTTTTTTTAGTTTTATTTTTTTTAGTTGAAAGATTTATTTTTATTTATAAATGATTAGAAATCCCCTTTATAATATATTCATATTTCTTCAAAGGTGTTATTATCTAATGTATGTTAAAAGAGGAAAAAAAAAAAACTATTTTGTATCTTATGGGATGGTATTATATTTTCTATATACTTAAATATATATATGTTATAATTCCGACATTTTTTTAAAAAGTTGAATATATTATCACAAGTAGTATATTAAGTTTGTTTCAACATTTATTTTCATATACTTAAAAAAAAAAAGCAAAAGAAAACAAACTAATCTTAGAAATAAAGATCAATCTAAAGGTAATAAAATGTATTAAAAACTTTTTCATTTAAAATTCATATATTATCGTCTTTTTTTTTATTCATTCTTCCTTTTTTTTATATGTATTTTGTTAAAACTTTACTACATTAATTATACCTATTTACTGTGTATTTTTATTTATTGATTTGTTATTGCTTTTTTTCTTTCTTTGTTTTCATTAAAAATTCATAAAATCTTTTATTTTTATTATTTTTATTTTATTTCATTATTGTCTAAAAAAAATTTTTAAACTTCATAGACATAGTTTTCACCTTTAATATGCTTGGCAGTATTTTGGTAGTGAGAGTAGTAACCTGGAACAGCTAAACCTAAAACACCAAAACCCATGATGTAAGTGACAAAACCGTATCTGGTGTTCCACTTGGACCAGTTACCACCAGTAGCACCTCTTGGAGTCTTTGGTAAAGTTTCATAGAATTTGACAATCCATTGGAATCTTCTAGCAGAAGAAGATGCAGTAGAGTTGATAACGTTTGGAGAACCAATCTTTGGTGGAATTAAAGAACTTAATCTGGACATTGTATTCTTGTTTTTTTTAGTGTAAGTTGCACGGTTTTTTTTATATCAATTTCTAAAATGTTTTTTGTTTTTTTAATTGACTTTGTGTTTACTTTTTGTTAATTTGTATTTTATAAAAATCCTCGAGTTGTTGTTAAAGCGAGAACAGCCAAAAAAAAAATTTTTTTTTTTTTTTTCTCTTATAAAAATAAATAACACTTTCATTAGCGGAGTAAAAAAAAAAAAAGAGAATTAATTGAAATTACATTGCGGATATATTTCGACCAACCAGATTGTTGTTTCAAAAAAATAAATAAATAAATATATATATACAGATTTACATGGTCGGGTAAATGTTTAAAAAAAAAAAATGTTTAATTAAAAATGATTTTATTCTATCATTTCTCTAATACTTTTAACAATTCTTCTATTGATTCACATTTTTTACCTTTTCTTTCTTTCTTCTCATATTCTTCTATTTTTAAATAATCATTCCAATTAGTTAATCTTTTATGATTATTTTTCAAAAAATTGAAATCTTTTATTTCATTACTATTTTCATTATTCAAGAAATCCATATATCTGAATTCTTTTTCTACTAATGGGAAAGTATCTAACATTGTTTCAGCAATAGATCCAGACCCTTTATTTTTTAACCAACCAATTGGTTTAACTTCATTTGGATTATTTATAGATAACTCAGTTAAAATATCATTGTCACTGTTTTGAGTTCCAATAGATAAAATTACTAAATCGTTTTTAATTTTTTCAACCTTTTCCGTAGGTGTTATTTTCAAAGTTTTGTTATCTAAAATGTTTTCTCTACTGTATAAAAGTTTTTCTTTTTCATCAATTTTGAAAGGTGATTGTAAAAATTTCAATTCCCACTTTAAAGAAGTATCATTTTTTTCATGCATTTGTTCTTGTAATTTTATATTTTTTTTTGTGAGTTGAACACGCTTGGATAAAGCTCTTGGCAAAGGACTTCCTTCCTCAGGTTCAGGCAAGTATTTGGAATCAACATTACCATAAACACCGTATTTACTTAAAGCCCAAAGTTCTCTAAACTCTTTAGTGCCAAATTTTGCATGTGCAAAATCTCTTCTACCAATAATATTAATTTTTTTCAATGGTGCTTTATTAATAACATCAACAAATTTGCTATTGATATCTGTTTTGTCAATATCATTTTTATCATATTTACAAAGAGCAAAAAGTCTACACAAATCAAAAGCTACATTACCATTACCTATAATATTAACGTTTTCAATTTTTTCCCAAAAGGCAACATCTTTCCACTCTCTATTAGGTTCTTTGCCTTCATATGGATAACTATTATACCAATCAACAAGATCTTTAGCAGTTAAAGTATTCCAAAAAGTCATGTTTTCCATTCTGTAATTTCTACTTTTTTCACATCCATTAGCTAAAAAGAGTAAATCAGATTTTGCCAATAATTCTTCATATTCTTCTTTTTTAGTAAAGTTATAATTTCCAATAAATTTGACTTTACTATTTGGATCTTCTTCATTATTAAACATTTCTCTAAAAGTGTCTATACAATTTTTAATCTCAGGATGATCTGGTGCAACACCATTTCTTGCTAATCCAAATGGGATAGGTAGTTTATCCCAAACATTTATATTAAGTTTAAATTGAGAAGCAGGGTCTGTATTTTTGTTCAGTAATAACAGTTTGTAACATGCATATAGTCCAGAAGCTCCAGCTCCAACAATGTTTATATTTTTAGTTACTGCTCTCGATGCTACTTTGAATGTCATTATATGTAATAAAATAAATAGTTATTTAAATTAAATGGTTTTTTTTAAATTTGATTTGTTATCATTATCTCTAAGTTTTTTTTTAAATGTTTAAAAAGTTAAAAAGGTAGTTATGATAATCCTTTTATGTAAATGTCATTTTATTTTAAAAATTTGAAAAAAAAATGTCACATTTAAAAAAAAAAACGGGATTATCTGTAATATGGGGGTTTACCTTAACCCCGTTGATATAATTTACGTGAATTATTACTCCGATTTTTTTTTTTTTGGTAAAAAAAAAAACGTAATTAAAATAAATGATAAAAAAAAAAAAAAATATATATATTTTTTGTACAATAATAGATGGATAATAATACAACAATATATAAATATATATGTATAACATAGTTAGAAATTTGATATATCAAATCACCATTAATATATATATAACTACATACAGCTAAGAAATAAAACTCTATTAAATATAACCAAACAAAACAATGTCTATTAACAAATTACATTTGGATCAATTTTTGCTATTTGGCGATTCTATCACTGAATTTGCTTTCAACACTCAATTCCAACAAACTCAAGATCGTAAATATTATAAAGATGGGAATCTTGATCCAATGCACCAACAGTTCAGTATGGGTGCCAGTTTAATGAGTTTATATGTCAGAAGATTAGACATCATTCCAAAGGGGTTCTCTGGTTATAATTCCAGATGGGCTTTGAAAATCTTGCCTAAATTGTTGGAAATATATACCAATGTTAAGTTAAGTTACATTTTTTTTGGTTCCAATGATTCCTGTATGGGAGAAAGACAACATATTCCTATTGAAGAATTTGAGGAAAACATTTTGAAATTGATTGATATTTATAAACAAAATGGTGTTGACAAAGTTATTTTGGTCACTCCTGCTTTATTCAATGGTGAATTATGGAATGTTCAAAAAGCAGTAGAAGTAAACCAAGGGTACACTAGATCTAATGAAGATTTTGAAAAATATGGTGCTGTTTTAGAAAAAATCGGTACTAAATTAAACCTGCCTGTTGTCAATTTGAAAAAAGCTTTCAAGGAGTATGCTGCAAAGAACTTGGATGGAAAATGGCAAGAATTGTTATGTGATGGTTTACACTTTTCCGGTTACGGTTACCATGCCTTTTATGACGAATTAGTTGAAACTATTGAAAAGAGATATCCAGAATTAGGTCCAAAAGAAGTTCCTTACAACTTACCAAACTGGAGAGACGTTGAAAAAGATGCATCCAACTTGGACTTGTAAATGAATTTAAAAAAAAAATAAAAAAAAATACAATAATTCAAAATTTTAAACTATTTATTGTTTTGATATATTTATATAAATCTTTTTTTTAAAGGTTAATTAATTGTTGTATATGATACCTTTTATGTTATTTTTAATAATTATGTTATATGTATTTTTTTTTGTTTGGTTTATCGGAGAAATTTGTGTTTGTAAAACTTCATGTAAATATATATATATATATATATATATACAAAATAAAAAAAAAACATTAATAGTATAATCAAAAAAAATTTCAAAAATCAAAAAAAAAAAAAACTTTAAAAAACCAGACTAAACCTACTACCATGTCTTCTATTGATCCATCTATTCCAATTCAACCTAAATTGAATGATGTCAACGACAATTTACCTAAACAAGGAGAAGATCCAAACAATTCAACTATTTCATCCAAGGCATCATCATTTTATGAAGAAATTGTGAAAAAAAATCCATTCTTCGCTGCAGGTGGTGGATTGATGATTTTAGGTTCTGCTTTAGCACTTGCAAGATCAGGAATAAAATCAGCTTCTGCATTTGCATATAGACAATTATTGATAGATTTGGAAATTCCATCAAAGGATAAATCCTACCTATGGTTTTTGCAATGGGTTGGAAAATATCCAAACAGAAGTAGTAGACAACTTTCTGTAGAGACATCTTTTCAACAGCATGATAATGGATCTGTTACAACAAATTTCCAATTTGTTCCAGGTCCAGGTAGACATTTTATTAAATATAAAGGTGCATATATGTTAATAAGAAGAGAGAGAAGTGGGAAAATGGTGGATATGACTAGTGGATCCCCATTTGAAACAGTCACTTTGACTACTTTATACAGAGACAGAAACTTATTCAAGGAACTATTGATGGAAGCAAAAGAATTAGCCACAAAGCAAAATGAAGGTAAAACTGTTATATATACCTCTTGGGGGCCAGAATGGAGACCATTTGGACAACCTAAATCTAAAAGATTACTAAATAGTGTCATTTTAGATGTAAATATTGCTGAAAAGATTTTGCAAGATGTCCAAGAATTTATGGGTAATGGTGATTGGTATTTTGATAGAGGTATTCCATATAGAAGAGGTTATTTGCTACATGGACCACCAGGAAGTGGTAAAACTAGTTTCATTCAAGCTTTAGCAGGTCATTTGGACTATAATATTTGTATTTTGAACCTTGCAGAAGCCAATTTGACAGATGATAGATTGAACCATTTAATGAACCATATTCCAGAGAGAAGTATATTACTATTAGAAGATGTTGATGCAGCTTTTAATAAAAGAGAACAAACTAATGATCAAGGTTTCAATAATTCAGGAGTAACATTCTCTGGTTTATTAAATGCACTAGATGGTGTAACATCATCAGAAGAAACAATAACTTTTATGACTACTAACCATCCTGAAAAATTAGATTCTGCTATAATGAGACCAGGTAGAGTGGATTTTAAACAATACATAGGTAATGCAACATTATATCAAATGGAAAAAATGTTTTTGAAATTCTATCCAAATGAGTTTGATAAGTGTAGTGAATTTGTAGATTATTGTAAATCTGTTGATAAAGATAAACACATTTCTACTGCTCAATTACAAGGAATATTTGTTATGAACAAGAATGATTGTGATGGTGCTATTGCTATGATGAAACAGGTTTATAAATAATTTTAACAAAAATGAATAACTAAATACAATATATTGATAAGAGGAGGAATATGACTTTAAAGTGATAGTTTATTTGATATTAGGAACTTTTATGTGTATTTATATTTGTTTGTGAATATAAGAAGAAAAAAACAGAAAAAAAAAAACACTTTCCTTATCACAAATTTCCTAAAACAGTAATTTAAAAAAACACAAAATAATTTATAAACTCAATCAACTAAATGTTTTGTTGAAAATTGGAAAAACTATTTTTTCTTTTTTAAAATGTAATTTGGTTTGATTTTGTTTAAATTATTAAACTAATGCCCTAAGTTGTTGATTTAACAAGGTTTTAAAATGGGAATTTCATTGAGTTTATAAGGTGTAATATTTTTATTTTAAATATAAAAAAAATATATCCCTCTATCTCTTTCCTAAACGAAACTTTAAAAAAAAAAAAACAGAGAGAGAGAGAGAGAGAAAAGAAGATATTTCAAACAAAAAAAAAATAAAAAAAATAATTAAATTCTTTGTTGAAGTTTATGAAGTAAATTCATTTCTGTGGTTTATAAAACAGGATCTTAATTACAAGAGTTTTTTAACAAGAGAGAAAAAAAAAAAGTTCTTTTTTTGATATTATATGTATATATTCTTGTAAATAATGTAATCAAAATTATATATATATATATATGTAAATATCCAAGTTATATCAAATAAAAAAAAAACAAAAAACACTAAAAATACTAATGTTTGTGCATACCCCATTGAACGACTACTCCAATGATAAAAATCAAAAACAAAAAACAGGCTTTATAAGAAAAGAAAACACAAATCCAATTTCAAATGAGTTTAATAACTCAATTTACTTAAATCCAACCTTTCAAACACAAATATATCCTTTTCAAGATAACTTACAATTTATCAATAACAATGCATATTCACAAAACACATTAAATTTACAATCACACAGTATTAGCTCATTTCAAAACTTATCTAGATATGATGTTGACTGTTACTGTGAAGAAGATTCTGTTGGAAATACCTTAAGATCTTTAGATCAATTCATGGCCCAAAGGGTTGATGAACTAGAAAAAGTATCAACTTTAAACACAAATTCTGTTTTCCTAGAATCTCTAAAAGAAAATTATAATCAAAAAACACTAGTAACACCATCAGCAAATAATTACACTTATAAAAATGTTTCCCAAAAAGAAAATATTTTTGATTTTTTTAATAAAGATGAAGATATAATAAAAAATAAAGTTTGTAAAAACATAGAAGTTGTTGAAAAAAACCCTTTTTATGATCCATTTGAATTTCCTAAACTTGATAGTAAAACAAGTAAATTTTTTATTATAAAATCAGATAATTTAAAAAACCTTGAAATAAGTTTCAAAAATTCTATGTGGTCCTCTTCAAAAGCTACAAATAACAAACTATTAAAAAGTTATAATAAAGGAAAAAACAGAGTGTTTTTGTTTTTTTCTGTTAATGGATCAGGTAAATTTTGTGGTGTTGCAGAGATGACTTCTGACATTAAAACTGATCCTGTTTTAGATAATTCTTTAACACCAAATGATAAATTTGGTCAATGGTTTAATATAAACTGGTTATTATTTAAAGAGATTCCAAATAGATATTTCAGACATATTTTAATTCCAAATAATGAAATGAAATCTGTTACAAACTCAAAGAATGGTTTAATGATAGAATCATTTGAATTGGGTATAGAAATGTTACAAATATTTCACAGACATATAGATTATTAATCTTATATTATATATAATAAAAAAAAAAACATAGTATTAAAATTCAGTTGAATTGATAAAACGTTTTTTTTTTTTAATTATTATTATTTCGTTTGCTAGCAAAAAATAAAAACACATGATTTTTTTTTTTTTTTTTGAAACTTTTATTTATTTATGTATTTCATATGTAAACGAAAAAAATATCATATTTCAAAATATATTTGAAAAGAAAAACAAAACATATAAATCCCTAAAGACAGAGTAATACTAATAAATAAATGTTCAGAGTAAATAAAAGAGTTTTGCAAGCTGCTAGTGGGGTTGTTGCCTCTCCTTTAGACGCTATCACTACTCATCCTACTAAAAAACAAGAAATTTTAAATATGTTAAAAAACCATCAACCTGTAAAACCATTAACAAAGGATCAAAGAGCATATTTCAACAGAGTTATAAGAGTAGACCAAGCAGGAGAACTTGGTGCAAACTATATATATGCAGGTCAATTCTTCATTCTTGCAAACAAATATCCCCATTTGAAACTTGTTCTTCAACATATGTGGGACCAGGAAATACATCATCATTCTACTTTTAATAAATTGCAATTGAAACACGGTGTTAGACCTTCTATGATCACACCGATTTGGACTTTAGGTGCTTTTGCGATGGGTGCAGGTACTGCTTTTATATCTCCACAAGCAGCTATGGCTTGTACTGAAGCTGTTGAAACAGTTATTGGAGGACACTATAATGATCAATTAAGAGTTTTAAACAATTTTTTTAAGGATAAAGAATTGATAAAAGGTGAGGGAAACTATGAAATTAATGAAATTATAGAAACTATTAAACAGTTTAGAGATGATGAACTGGAGCATTTGGATACTGCTATCAAATATGACTCTAAGCAAGCTGTTCCATACATGATTTTAACTGAAACTATTAAAATGATTTGTAGAGTTGCTATCTTTGCAGCAGAAAGAGTTTAAAAATATTAAGTATATATGTATATATATATTTTCTATTAAGTTCATGAAATTTTTTTCCTATCTTTTGTTTATATCAATCCATCATATATATTTAATGCAGATAATGTTTGTGGATCTAACTTACAAGCATTTTGGAACTCATTTTTATTAAGAAAACCTTTCCCTTCTTTATCTAATTTAGAAAAAATCTTTTCTACTCTTGCTTCAGGAGACAGTTCTTCCTCTTCACATTCTTCACTTGTACTATTGGTACTCAAAAACATTGATCCAATCATTTTATAAATGCTCGTCACCACGAGAAGCATATCATCAAAATTTATCTCACCTTTATTTCTAATATCATACATTCTGAAAGACCAATCTAATTTCTCTTCCACTGTTCCTCTAGAAGTTATAGATAAACCCATAATAAATTCATTAAAATCAACCACACCATCATTGTTTATATCAAATGATTTAAATATATATGAAGCAAATTCAGTAGAATCACCAAATGGAAAAAATTGAGAATATATTTTAATGAATTCTTGTTTAGTCAAATATCCTTGTGGACAATCTCTAATAAAACCTTTGTACCATTGTCTAATTTCTCTTTTATCAAAGTATGTCTTTTGTTTCAAATGTGAAATATCATCATTAGTCAAAGTGGAAACAGCTTTACCCATTATTATTATGAAAAAATGGTTACAGTTGTTGTAAGTTGTTATGGTTATTATTTATTTGTTTATATTATGAATGATTATTATTTTGATTTCCTTTAAAAAATGAATTGTGTTTTGTGAGAGGAAATCATTTACAAAATTTCCGAAAAATAAAAAAAAAAAGTAAAAATTTGAAAAAAAAAATTAGATTAAAAAAAAAAAAATTAAATAAGTACACGTGATTTTTAATGGCTGTCTAATATTCGGACTTAGTTTGCAATTTTGAGTTCTAGTATTAGCTTATGACCTTGTTAGGATCAGGAGTTCCTTTATGGTACGTTATATGCTAAATATATGAAGAGTGCACTTTGGATAAAGTAGAACTAAAGGCTTAGTGTTTAGATCGTCAGTATAATTTAAATACTTAAGTAAGGGTTGATCTAAAGATATGTTTAATAATGTAGGGATGAGGTTTATTAAAATAGATGTATCAATAGATCGTTTTTATAATATATAGTTTTATTAAGTATATAAGAAATATGTGTAATATATACATAATTAATATTATGTAGAAACATAAACCCTAGAGAATTCGATATCAGAAGAAAAGGTCTTGTTTAAATACTTGTTGTTTGTTGCAGCCTTAAAATATTTACAACCAATTTATTTTCCTTTCATTTTCAGGAACAAAAAAAACACTTTTGCTCTCGTGACCTTTTTTGAGGGTAGATATCTCAGACAATGGCTTTTAAATATATATATATATATATATATATATATATTATTTTTTTATTAATTTAGTTTTTTTCCCTCTCCCTCCCATAGGAAGGCAACAAAAAAATTTCCTTTAAAATATAAAATTACTACTATTTAATAATATATAATTAATAAAAAAAAGTTCTTCCTTCCTCCTTCTTCTTCTTTTTTTTTTTTTATTTTTTTTTCACACACCCCCTTAGTAAAAAAAACAAAATTAAATTACTTTTTTAAAAAATCATATATCTCTTAAACCATAACCAAAAAATAATATATATATATATATATATATATATATATACAACTATTTATATGGCTAAAAAATTTGGAAATGATCTTTTGAGATCTCCTGATTTAATTTCTGAAAATAGTAGTGCTAATAACTCACCTCTTTCTGGTAGAAAATCATCAGGAAGCATTAGGTTATCGCCATCTATTCAATATGGATCTCTTAGAAGCAACAGACAACATCTTTATAATGTAAACACAAATGAAACCACTTTTGAGACTGTCCTTAGTGATGAAGATGAGACTGATTTGAAAGAGGACCGTGAAAGGTTCACACCATTATCTCAATGTCTTCATGCAAACACGCATACTAATCGATTATTAGAAGATATGGAGATGTTACCATCAAGTGCTTTGAATATAGATAAAAAAGGTCAAAAGGGTAATAATTCCAATATGATAGATTTAGATAATAAATTTAATAATGTTTCTTTAGACTCTATTCCATATTCTAAAAATGCTTTCACTGCTTCTAATAATGTTACATCAACTTCCTCCTCTTCTTCTTCTTCTGATAAACGTGCTAAATTTCCAAATAATAATGCTGCTCATATAAAAAGCGTAACGCAACAACCAATATACACATCTACAATAGGGAATGGTGATTCTCCACCAAATTATTTTTCTTCTGATGATGAAGAGGATGAAGATGGGAATGTTTTCCATACAGAACATGTTGATAGTGAGGAAAGCAGCACTAGTTCTATTGATGAAGAGACAAAATTACAACTTCAATGTCTTCCATATAAAACCATATATGATGCATACTATGCTATTGAACTAGATTCAAATATAAAAGAGATTGACTGGGTTGAAACATCTTATAACTTAAAGATTCAAGATGATCCAGATAATAAAGTGCTTTATGATCGTGCTTTATTGACTTTAGGATTAGGGTTGAAGTCTTTACCGTTATTAAATTTAGTTTTAAAGAACAATGATGTTATGTTGAAATACTATGCTGGTGTAGATTTCAACTATGAGGATGCCATTAGATGTTTGAAATTGGATAAAGATAATTTCACTGAAATGGATGTTATCAACAATTTCGTAGTCACTTGTTTGAAGAATGAAAAAGAATTTAATGAATCAAATATATTAGATGATGAAGTCTTTGATAATTTCTTGTATTATTTCATATCTTTAAAATGTATTGGAGAAAAAATGAATAGTGATATTATAAATAGATTTTTGTCTACTGGATTTGTTGATGATAGATTGTTGAAAAATGGTAATTGGCCAGTAGGTTTATTCAACATGGGTAACACTTGTTATTTGAATTCATTATTGCAATATTATTTTGTCATAACACCTTTGAAAAATTATATTTTAAATTACAAGAAAAAAGAAGAAAACAAAGAAGAAACTGAAGAAGAAGGAGATAAAACCGAGGAAGAAGATAATCACGAAGTAAAAAAGAAAGATAACAACTCAAAAAGTTTAGATTTAATCAGATGTCAAGACTTTTTGGCTCAAATTAAAAAATTATATCAAGACATGATTTCAACTCAATATAAAATATCTGTTGCTTCTAATGAATTGGTATATTTAGCATTTGCTCCAAGAGGTGGTCCAGGGTTGACAGATGGGAAAGTACCTGATATGGATTCTTTAGAGATGACTTTAGATATAGGAAGACAACAAGATGTGACTGAATGCATGCTTAACTTCATGGATCAAATCAATGATACTATCATAGAGAAAGATGATAAAGCACAAAATGAAATCAAAGAGACACTGTTTAATGGGAAATTGGCTATAACTTTTAAGGATTTATTAGACTCTGATATTCAAGGGAAATCAGATATGGAAGAAAACTTCAGTTCCTTATTGATTCATTTACATAATAGACCAAAAAACTTATATGAAGCTTTGGACCAATTTTTCAATGATGATCAACAAGTTATGAATATGAAGGAATATGGTCAAGTTAAAAAAAAAATTACTATAAAAGATATTCCTGAAATTTTACAAATACAAATACAAAGAGTAGAATTTGATAAAAACAAATTAGAACCGGTTAAAAATAATTTCCAATTGCAATTCCCTGAAAATTTTTATTTAGACAGATATGTTAAAGATGCTGTAGATGAATCATGTTTAAAAGAGTATCAAACTTTGAATCAAAGATTACTATTTTTGAAACAAAAGAAGCATAATTTAATGAAAAAGGCTAAAAGTAGTTTTAATGGAACACAACCTGTTACATTAAGATCTTCAATTTCAACTACATTAAAATACTTACAAAGTGAACTATATGAAAATTCAATGCAATTTGAAGATGAAGAGTTGATAAGAGCAATCAAATGTTTAAGTGGGATGAAAGATCATATTGATAAAAAGATACAATCTGTCGATGATGAAATTGAAGAGATTATTAACAAGAAAGATAGCCATTTTGATAATTTCAATAAATATGAATATTCTCTATTTGCAATTTTCATGCATAGAGGTGAAGCTAGTTATGGTCATTATTGGATCTATATTAAAGACGGATCTATATGGAGAAAATATAATGATGAAGAGGTTATTGAAGTTGAGAATCCAAAAGAGACAATATTCAATTTCGATAAAGAAAATGATGATACAGCTTATTGTCTAGCTTATGTTAGAAGTGATAAGATAGATGAGTTGATAAAACCTTTAGACAGAGATATTATAGAAGAATAGATTACATATATTTATATATATATATATCTTGTGCGGGGAACAAAGTAAACAGACTTATAACATTTTCAACAAAAAATAAATAATTAATCGGAGTTAATTATACTAAAATATTGATTTATTTTATAACGTATTATTTTTTAAATTTTTTTTTTTGATATTATATTTAAGGTTTGTTGTTGCTGGCGAATTTCATAAATTATTTCATGTGGTTTATTTTTTAAAGGTTTAAAAAAAAAAAATTTCATACCTGAAAGTTTTTATTATTATTTGATCTAATAAAAGATATAATATATATAATATATCTTTTATTAAATAAATATATAAAAAACAACCTATAGAACTTGAGTAAAAAATAACTAATAGTTAATACCATTTATATACAAAAATATAAGTAAAAATGATTCATAGAAGAGGTGGAAGAAAGAAAGATGATGAAGAAAATGAAAACTATAGTGATTCAGAAATCGATTCTATTAATAACAAATTATCTAATGTTAAATTAAGTTCTACTAGTAAGAAAGAAGGTAATACTAAAGATACAATAAACTCAACTACTAAATCCTCCACACAATTAGTCATTCCTGAATTGACTTTAATGGAAGAAGTTGTTTTATTAGGTTTGAAAAGTGATGGTATGTTGTCCTTCTGGAATGATAACATTTCATATGCTTTAAGAGGTTTAATCCTTATCGAATTAGCATTGCGTAAGAAAATTAGAATCATTGATGAACCTGCTAGAAAAAGATATGATTTATCTGAAAGATTGATTGAAGTTGTAGATAATACAAAGACAGGCGAGTTTTTATTAGATGAATCTTTGAATTTGATGTCTCAAGATAATGTTGATCAACAACAATCCATCACATCATGGATTGATCTACTGAGTGGTGAAACTTGGAATTTAATGAAAATCAATTATCAATTAAAACAAGTTAGAGAAAGAATTTGCAAGGAATTGGCTGATAAAGGTGTTTTGAGAACTGAAATGAAAAACTATTTCTTATTTGATGTAGTCTCCTGGCCTATTGTTGACCAATCTTGTAAAGATAATATTAAAAGAAGAGTCATGTCTGCACTAGTCAACAGAAACTTGCAATTGACTTATAATAAGTATTTCCCAGAAAACACAACTTTCCAATCTTTAAGAACTATTTGTTTAGTCGCTGGTGCTCAAGGTAGTAATGTTTTAGAAAGAGTTTTACAATCCTTAGAATATGAAAAGAGAGATAAAGGCTTTGAAAGAGCACAAGAACTATGTGAACAATTTGGTAAATGGCCATTTGATATGGCAACAGGTACAAAGACAGGTGTCTCTGTTAATGTTTACCAAGTGATAGAAGAAGAAATGAAACAAAACCCAGGATGTGAATTGTACTTGGAAGTTATAGCTGGTGTTTTAGAAGTCTTTGCAGGAATGGAATCTGTTTTCTAAATAACAAAAAAAAAAAAGAAAGAAAGAAAACAAAAAAATAATATATATATATATATATATATATATATATATAATAATAATAATAATAAT
>LXPE01000006.1:90524-157841 GCA_001664025.1 Hanseniaspora valbyensis NRRL Y-1626
CACTAGTACAACAGAAACTTGACAATTGACTTATAATAAGTATTTCCCAGAAAACACAACTTTCCAATCTTTAAGAACTATTTGTTTAGTCGCTGGTGCTCAAGGTAGTAATGTTTAGAAAGAGTTTTACAATCCTTAGAATATGAAAAGAGAGATAAAGGCTTTGAAAGAGCACAAGAACTATGTGAACAATTTGGTAAATGGCCATTTGATATGGCAACAGGTACAAAGACAGGTGTCTCTGTTAATGTTTACCAAGTGATAGAAGAAGAAATGAAACAAAACCCAGGATGTGAATTGTACTTGGAAGTTATAGCTGGTGTTTTAGAAGTCTTTGCAGGAATGGAATCTGTTTTCTAAATAAACAAAAAAAAAAGAAAGAAAGAAAGAAAAAACACTATAATTATATGTTATTTTTTTTGTTTTAATATAATATTTTCACTATATAAATAATTAAATTAAAAAATAGAAAAGAAAAGTAAAAAAAAAAAAAAAAAAAAGAGAAATTTTTTTTTTAATTATTTTTGTTTTATTATTTTTGGCGTTTTCATTATATTGTAAACTTTTTTAGATTGTTTAGATAAAATGTCATTATTTTGACTAGATGCTCTATTTTGTATTAAATTTGTAAAATACGTCAACATTTCATCTTGATTCCAAATAGATTCAATATGTTTATCAAATGAAAGACATGAATAATCACTAAAATGAGGCAATATTCTTTCAGGAAATTTTGCAGTTCTTTCACCATTAGCCTCCCAAAAGAAACCACCACCTAAATTCATTTTTTTAATATATTCTGCTTTTTTTCCAATACAGTTATAATCATCAAAAACAATCAAGTGTTTCTTTTTTTCATTATATACATAAGCAGCAACCAGTTTCTCATCATAATAAAATGTATATTTTAGATCAAAAATTGCACTATATGGCCATATTCCAGGGGAATCCTTGTCAAAATCATTATCAACTCCTTTAAATGGAACACCAATGATTTTTGAGTTTTGTATTTTAACATTTGTAAAAGATCTTCCATATAATGGCATTCCAAGGATGATTTTTTGTGAGGACAATTTCAAATCATATAACATATATTTGACAACTGAATCAACACTAGAGGAATCTTTGTTATTTGGATCATCAAATAAATTAGAGTGATAAGCAGTATATTCAGACCATTCTCCAGACAAATCATACCCCATTAAATTGAAGCAATCAACAAAAGGTTCAATCTTTTTTAAATCAAGTTTTGATAGGACTTCTTCATCACAAGGAATTGCAGTGGACAAATAAAACCATTTTTCCTTTTTGATTTTTTTTTGCTTATTGCTAAAAATTTCTTGTTCTAATTTATCAAATCTGGCTCTTAATCTTTTAAAAATTTCAATATATGTGTCAATATCTTTTTTCTTTGTTGGATATTCCCAATCTATATCAATACCATCAAACCCATTTGATAAAACTAAATTTATACAAGAATCTATAAAATTATTTAAATGTTCAGTCTTTTTTGATAAATTACTAAAATTATTCTTTTGTGACCATCCACCAATTGACATTATTAATTTAAATTTTTTTTGTTCTTTCAATGAATAATCATATGGGTTAAAATCAGGAAAAACATGATCCATAATTGGTACATCTTTAGTTTCAAAGTAGTTATTTTTATTATTTCTCATTTGATTAAATTCCATTATTAGACCATTCTCTTTCATTTCTTCAGTTTTTAATTTTGTGTCCGCTTCAATATCTTGAAGATAAACATTTCCAGTTTTTGAATCTATACTGATAAAACTATAATAAATATGGGTTGTATGTCTCATATCTATGTCTTTAGGAAAAAAATTATAAGGACTATATGGAGACCAATTAGAATAATATTGACCTAATTGAAATTTATGTTTTGTGTCTTTAAAGACTGTTGATTTTGGTTTACCCTTTGAAAAAGAAATACACATTTTGTTGTTTGATTTGCTGTAAGAAAGTTTATAAGTATCCGTTTTTGTTATATAAATTGGTAGGTTATCATTTACTAATTTAATATTGTTGTAAATGTAATATATTATACCAGCAATGAAAGCAATTTGAAAAACTAGTTTTAAATATTTTCTTATAAGTTTTGTTCTGGATTTATTATAGGAACCAGAAAAAATAATAATATCTGTTTTTAAATGAAATTTTTTTATTCTATAAAAAAAATCTTTCATTAATAACCTTCATTAATGGTTTGATAGAATGCCTTATTTATTTTACAAAAAAAATACAAAACTTTTAATATAAGATGTTTTTATACTCATATTACAAAAAAAAAAATACAAAAGAGTTATTAAAAATTGATTTATTAATTAATTAATTAAATGTCGGGTTTAAACTGCTCATATGATTTCCTCTGTTATTTTTTTTTTTTGGGTTCTTGAAAATTTTTTTCCAAAAATGATTTATTTGTTTAGTAAAAATTTAAAGAAAAAAAACAATAATAATGTGTGAACTTTTAAAAAATATCTATTCTTGAAAAAAGAATTCCTTATTGAAAATAACCGTACAGTTATTAGAAATTTCTATAACATAAACAAGTAATATATACACATATTTTAAAAAAATAATGTCAGATATTGATACTACTGGCAGTAATGCAGAACTTGAAAAACATGAAACTGAAGAAGTTACCAACAACAATCCTTCAACTGAAGTAGAAAAAGAACAACAACACGAAGAAGAGGAAGAAGTTGATATGGATGATTTATTTGGTGAAGAAAGTGATGAAGATGAAAATAATGACAACGATAAAGAAGCAGAAGAAGAAGATGAGGAAAGGAATGGGGAAGAAGAAGAAGAAAATGCTGAAGATTCAGAGACAGAATATCAAGACGAAATTAAAATCGCTGAAGCAGAATTACCAAAACATATTATTCCTTATAAAGTAGACCTTAATGAATCAAAGACCATGCAAAGTAGACTACCACCATTTTTAAAAGTTGATCCTAAAAACTTTGACCCACAACAATTTTTACAAAAATTTAATGATAGATTAAATGATCCAAATTTGGATACTAATGATAAAATCAACATGTCTCTATTTGATGAGTCTACAATTCGTTGGAGATACACTAAAGACCCAAAGACAGGATTAATTACAAAGGAATCTAATGCCACGATTGTGGAATGGGATGATGGATCAATGTCCTTGAAAATTGGTGATGAGTATTGTGATATTATAACAAATGAATTAGAATGTAGTTTATTGGTAAAAACATATCCAAAAGCTAATCTTCTACAAACTATTGGAGATTCTGGTATTGTTAAAGAAAAGTGTATGTTTGTTCCTGCAACCATGAAGTCTAATTTACACAAGAGATTGGCTAAAGCTGTGCAAGCACAAACTAGTAAAGAAAATGAAAAAATGGGACCAAAGACTGTTTATATTGGAAAAGATCCTGCTTTAGAATTAGAAAAATTAGAGAAAGAACAAGATGCTATTGCTAGAGCTAAAAGAAGAGAGGAATTAAAAGAATTGAAACGTAAAGAAAGAGAATTTGAAAGAAAAATGGAAAGTGGAAATGCTGGTGAAAAGACTTACAAAAGAAAATATAAACAAACTTATGACGATGATGGATTTGATAGAATTGGAATGGATGAAGACGAAGAAGAAGAAGACGAGGAAGAATATGATGAAGAAGATGATTTTGTTGTAAATGATGATGATGAAATAGAAGAAGGTGAAGAGGAAGAAGAAGAGGAGGAGGAAGATGAGGAAGATGATGACAGTAAAGATGATAGGCTAAGTAAAGCTAAAACCGAACTAGCATTTAAAGAGGAAGAAGAAGAAGAAGATGATGATGAACAAGTTGTTAAAAAACGTAAAATTGTTATTGAAGATGATGAAGAGTAAGATATACATAAATAAAATAATATATATATATATATATATATATATAAAAGAATACTAGTTTGTTTTTTATTTCATTTTGGTACTTGTCGCTAAAAATTCTGTAATTAAAAAAAAAAAAGAAAACATATCATTATGTTAATTTTAAACATTTAATAGAAGTATCATCTATAATACATTTTAATAGAATATTTAATTAAATAGAGTCGGAGATAATATTGTATATATATATATATATATTTCTAGTTCTTCTAAATGAATTTTAATATAATGATGTGTGTGTGTGTAATTTATGTTTTCTAACCAACAAAAAAAAAATTTTCCTTCCTTTAAAAAAAAAAAAATATTAATATTTTTTTTTTGTATCCTTTGAAATCTTTTTTAAAAAGGGGAAGAGAAGGTTAAAAAAATATATACAATTCATAAATAATATAGTAATTAATTTGTTACATACACATATATTAATATATATATATATAACCAAAAATAAAACACATATATATATATATATATTTTCTATAATTTAACATTAATTAATAATAAAAATAATAATGTCTTGGCAAGCTTACACTGATAATCTAATTGGAACTGGTAAAATTGATAAAGCTGCTTTATACTCTAGAGCTGGTGATTCCTTATGGGCTGAATCAAATAATTTCAACATCTCTGCTCAAGAGATCACTAACATGGCTGGTGCGTTCAATGATCCTTCTTACGTACAACAACATGGTATCCATTTATCAGGTAAAAAATACATGCTTTTAAGAGCTGATGACAGATCTATCTATGGTAGAAGTGATGCTGAAGGTGTGATCTTAGTTAGAACTAAACAAGCTATCTTAGTAGCTCATTACCCTGCTGGTGTTATTGCTGGTGATGCTACTAAGATTGTTGAACAATTAGCTGATTATTTGATCAGTGTACAATATTAAATATATATATGTATATATTAAATATGTATATGTACTTTTTTTTTATTTTTAATAAAAATATAAATATTATATAAAAAAAATATCTATATATTTAATATAATATCAAAGATATAATAATAATGATTTTTAACCAAATCAACATTATTAAATTATAAATTATTACATACGCTACCAAATTCTTTACACCCTAAGAAATATTTTCTTTGCTAACTACTTTTTTTTTTTTATATAAGCAAAAAAAAGAAAAAAAGTGAGAAAACAAAAATAATTCATATTTCTCCTAAAAACTTTAAAAAAAAAAATTTTTTTCTTCTTTTCATTATAATAATTTTGTAATTCCCTTTTATCTATTTTATTTATAAATATACAAATAATACAACCAAACACATAGTTATTAATAATGTCTACTGAAAGTATTGTTTCTGAAATTAAGAAAAGAACTAATTCTCAAGGTGTTGTAGAAAATGATGGGAAATCATTATTATATATCACCAAAATTAATATTCAAAATGAAGATAATATTGACATCAAAGAAAATGAAAAATTATTTAACACTTTATTGAAAAACGATATTATTGATCAACCTATTTACAACACCCAATCTTTGACTAAAAAATTGGATCAATTAAGAAATAGTTGGATTGAATTGAATCTATTTAAAGAAGATGATATCAAATTTAAAGTCGATTTAAACTCCAATACACAGCAATATGATAACCAAATCAAACAAGTTGTAGAGACTTCTTTTGTGGAAGCTCAAGAAGATTATTTACATCAAAGAGAAATTTTTTATTCAAACAAACCTATTCCAGTTGAACTGAATGTCTACTCCAAACTGAACAATTTTGACTCGGGGAAATTAAAATTATCTGCTAATGCTTCTGAAAAAACTCCATTCACTTATCAATTATCATATTTAGGTAAGGCTTTGACAATTCAAAATAATTCTGTTCTAAACTATTCTCTACATTTGAAAACTTCTGCTTTGAAAAACAGTTACAGTCCAACTTTCCAATTTAACTTAGATAATAAATTTATTAATCAACCAAATAGTAAAATGTACTTACAATCTAACTTTGGTTTATTAGAAAAACAAAGTTATTTGAAAGATGTTAAATTTGGTTTGTTTAAACAATTGTCTCAATGCTGTTCATTAGATCTATCTTTTAAAACTAATTTCAACAAACAATTAAACATTCTATTCAACTATCAACAAAACTTGGATAAATCCAATAAATTTGTTTTCAACTTGGACCATGATATTTTATCTTTGAAAAATAATTGGAATATAAATATTTTATCCAAACACAACATTTTCAAAAGCATGTCTTCTGATAACAAATTAACTTTCAATGATGAAAAAGTTAGCAACAATCTAACTTGGGTATTTGGTGATTCATTTTTCACTGCTGCTTCTTTAGCCACCAACTACAATATTAACTCTTCAGAATTAAATACTGATTTGATTTTAAAAGCAGGTATTAATGCTTCTAAAAGAGGTCCATTCTTGGAATTTGGTTTCAAACAACCTACTAATGAATCATTCAACACTGAAAACAGTTTCTTCTACAACATTGCTTGGCAATATTAATTTTCTCTTTTTATTATTAGACAAATAATGAAAAAGTTATTAATAAGAGAAATGTCAAATAAAAAAAAAAAAATAAGGTAAATTAAAAAAAGAAAACGATAAAACTATGTAAATATCAAGAAAGAAAGAAAAAATTATATGTCATTAAGTTTCCTTTTTTTTATTTTATTTATTTATTTTTTTTTTATGTATGTATATATATATATATAAATTCTATCAATAAAAACTTTGTTTAATCAAAACATATGACTTCCATTTTAAAAGTTCATAAGTGTATTCTATTTTACTTTTGTAGAAATTAACAAAAAAGTTTCCACTATTAAAGTTTTTCAAATTTGCCATATTGATCATCTCTTCATGATCATCAACAGCAAACTTATCATTAAATAACATTTCTTTAGTGAATGCTAAAATTACAAAGTTTGAGTAAACTTTGATGAAAATGTTTACTACTAGCATTCCAAATAAAATCCAAAGTTCATATTGTTTGCTTGCAGCTTGTTTACTATCTCCCGGGTTAATAAATTTATCGCTTAAATCATACTTGAAATTGAAAACAGTCATAGAAAAGAACAATATAATTGTATCCACAAAGTTTATAATACTCAAAAGGGAATAGAATTTTATGTTTGGTTTGTGAACTAGTTTCAACCCATTCAAGTATGTTATTAAGACTATCAATTGGGTGATATAATATACAATTTGAAATGCTGATAGTTTGTGACCAGTGACTAGAGACAATAAACCATATATACCGTTGAATTTATTGATAATTAGCACCCCAAGAACTACTTCAACAGCAAAAAAAATTGGCAAGTTTTTAACCATGAATGCATTGCTAGGCAATCTAATTTTACCTAACAATTTTACATTACTGTAATTAGCATTATTGTTTATAGAAAGAACTCCGTCAGTTGTCTTTGTGTTAGTAATTGGTGGTGACTCTAACATTGTTGTCATTTTTATATAAAAGTATTAAAGATAAGAAAACCAGAAGAAATAAAAGAAAAGAATAATAATATTATCTTAAAACTTAAAAGATGTTTTCTATTTTTGTTATATTAAAAGATTCTTTAAATGATTTATCTTTATTATGGTTTTTTGTAATATTTTTTTTTTTTTTTTCTAACTTTCGTATAAGTTATTTCATTCAACAAATTTTATTCCATCGCAAAACAAACAAAATAAGTTAATATGATCCGAGATTTTTTTTTTTTGAAATTTTTTTTTGGTTGGACAAAATTTTGTTAGTCGCGTGACTTTATGTGCTCTTGTTTCTTTTTTTTTTTTCTTCTTTTTTTCAAAATATTCACTAGAAGAAATTTTTCCAAAAAAAAAAAGTAAAAACTTTTGAGATGAGGAAGAACTGAATAAGTTAATAATAATAAAAAAAACCATAACCATAACTTACATTTTTAATTCTCTATTTTTATTTCTTTTTTAAACAAAATGAGTAATTATGAGGAAAGAGATGATTCTGATATCTTGAAAGAAAATTTGAAAAACAAAAAAATTACAAAAGATAAAGGTACTAGAGCCACAGTTGAAAATGTTTTAGACCAAAGAACTCTTAAATTTGTAAATAAACTTATTTATTCTGGAACAATTCAACAACTTAATGGTTGTTTATCTACAGGTAAAGAAGCTAATGTTTATCATGCTTTTGAAGGTGACTTGTTACAGCCCGATCCATTGCTAAAAAAACAATATGCAGTTAAAATTTACAAAACATCTATTTTAATTTTTAAAGATAGAGAAAGATACATTAATGGTGAATTTAGATTCAGAAATAATAAATCTCAACATAATCCTAGAAAATTGATTAAAATATGGGCTGAAAAAGAATTTAGAAATTTGAAAAGAATCCATTCTTATCCTTTCATTTTATGTCCAAAACCTGTTGATATTAAAAATAATGTTTTGGTTATGGAATTTTTAGGTGATTATAACACAGACTCAACTACAAAACCTGCTTTGAAACTAAAAGACTATAATGACTATGAAACTATGGAAGATGTTTACCAAATGTATTATAAAATTATTGCTTACATTAGAATTTTGTATAAAGTTTGTAGATTAGTCCATGCAGATTTAAGTGAATACAACACTTTGGTCTTTGAAGATGATCTTTATATGATTGATGTTTCTCAATCTGTTGAACCTGAACATCCAATGTCTTTAGATTTCTTGAGAATGGATATTAAAAATGTTAATCTATTTTTCAGCAAGAAATTCAGAAACTTGGTTTTATTCAATGAAAGAGATATTTTCCAATTTGTTATAACTGAAACTTTGGATGAAATGGAAGGGTTATTGATCAAAAATAATGATAGAGATGAATATTTGAAATTCTTGTTAGAATATATTCCTAAAAATGTTGGTCAAAAATTGACAGTTAATGATGTTGAAGAAGATAAAATTTATAGAAATTTGTACTTGGTTAGAGATTTAAATGGATTAGAAGAAAAAGATTTTGATAGATTCACAGATGGTAAATTTGATCTTTTAAAACAACTTTTAGCTTCCCATAATAAGAAATATGCAGGCAAAAAAATTAAAACATATGATTTAGATGGCGACAGTGAAGATGAAGAAGATGATGAGAATAATGATAAAAATTTTGATTCTAGTGATGAAGAAAATGAAAGTGAAGATGACGAAAATGAAGATTCAGATTCAGATGAATATTATAGTGATGAGGAACATATTCCAAGAGGTAAAAGATTTGAAGATAAAGATTCTAAAAAGCAAAGAAAAGAAGAAGTTAAATTAGCTAAAAGAGAAAAAAGACAAACAAAGATGAAAAAGCATTTGAAGAAAAAGTTAGTTAACAAGACTAAAAACAAAAAAGCATAATTTATATATATATATTTTAGAATTGTTTTTTTTAATATTTCGGATCTTTTATTTTTTTTTTTTAACTTTTAATTAAACATTTCTTTTTCGTTATAAAAAAAAAAATAAACAAGCTTTGTATTACCCTATTTGGGAAAAGCCAATAGAAAAGAGTTTTCTTTGCCGCTAAAAAAAAATATAATTAAATCTTTAAGAAATTTCAAACTTTGTTGATTTTTACACATTGTCTTTTGTTTTAATAAAAAATATATAGCAACAACCATATAAACAAATACCAACAATCATGTCTGATCCAAGATTTGCCAATATCAAAAATGATCCCAAGTTTAAAAACTTGAATAAGATCAAAAATAATCAAAAAGTTAAGTTGGATTCAAGATTTAGTAATAAAGATTTAGAAATCAAAACTTTTGAAAGTGATAAAAAAAATAAAAAGAGAGCATATGTTGATAAATATGGTAGAAAAATAACTACTGAAAATGCTAATGAAAAGAAAGATTTTGAAAAATACTATTCCAAGGAGGAGGAAGAAAAAGATGATGAAGACAAAGAAGAAGGTAATGATGATGAAAAGAGTGGTGATGAAGCTGTCTCTACTTTTGATAGAGCTAGAGGTGAAGTTCCATCTGATTATGTATCTTCTTCAGAAGAAGATGATGATAGCTCTTCATCTGATGGATTTTCTGAAATGGAAGACTATGATTCTAATGTTGAATCTGATAATGAAGAATTAAACATACCAGGTCAAGTGGATGCAGATGATGAAGGTACTGATCCAACATCTGTTTTAGCTTGTGTAAATATGGATTGGGACAATTTGAAAGCTATTGATTTGATGATGACTTTCCAATCTTTTGTTCCAAAGGGAGGTAAAATTTTAAGTTTAAAAATATACCCATCTGAATTTGGTAAGGAAAGAATGACTAGAGAAGAAACTGAAGGACCACCAAAAGAATTATTCCAAAAGAAGAAAAGTAAAAAACATGTTGAAGAGGATTCTGATTCTGATATCGATATTAAAGACTTATATGAAGAAGGTAATGGTGAAGAAGATTACGATTCTAAAGCTTTAAGAAGATACCAATTAGAAAGATTAAGATACTATTATGCTATTATAAGATGTGATTCTGTACAAACTGCTAAAAAAATCTATGATGAATGTGACAAGACAGAATATGAATCCACAGCTAATATGTTTGATTTAAGATATGTTCCTGATGATATGGAATTTGATGAAAGTGATATTAAAGATGAATGTGCTGAACTTCCAAAGAACTTCAAATACAATCCATTAGATTTCACTACTGATGCATTACAACATTCTAAAGTTAAATTGACTTGGGATGAAACTCCAAAGGATAGAGTTGAACTTTCAAAGAAAGCTTTTTCAAAGAAGGAATTAGATGAGATGGATTTCCAAGCTTATTTAGCCTCAGATTCTGAATCTAATAAGAGTGGTGATGATAATGAAAGCAATGACAAAATTAACAAAATGAAACAATTAGTAGGTAACTTTGGAAAATCAACTAATCTTGACTCTGAAAATGAATCTGATGATGGTGAAGTTGATATGGAAATCACTTTCAATCCAGCATTATCTGAAAACAGTAGTTCTCAAGCACCTGTAAACAAGGCAGGAGATCCTGAAGAAACAAGTATAGAAAAATTAAGAAGAAAAGAACAAGAGAGAAGAAAGAAACGTAAGGAAAAAATTAAAGAATTGAAGAAACAGCAATCTGAAGAAATTAGACAAAAGATAAAGGGTGCTAGGAATGATGATGATAAGTCAGAAAATGCATCAGCAGAAAGTGACTTAAAGAAATTATTATCTAGTGGTGAAGATACAATTGATGGTGTTTCAAATATCAACAGTAAAGCTCACTTTAACATGAACCAATTATTAAAATCTGAAAAGGAAAAGTCTAAAAAATCTAAATATCAAAACAAAAAAGCTATTGTGGAAGATGACTTCAAGCCAGAAGTTGATTCTAGATTTTCTGAAGTCTTTGAAGATCACGATTTTGCTATTGATCCAACAAATGCTGAATATAGAGATACTAAAGCTATGAAGGAAATTGTTAAACAATCTCAACAAAAGAATGGAAAAAACAAAAAAAATAATTTTAATAACAAAGAACATAGTAAAAACAATAAGAAACAGAACGGAAAGAAAAGATCTGCTAAGGAAACTAATGATAAAGGAGAGTTAACTGATCTAGTGAACAAAGTTAAAAAGAAAATGAAAAAATAATCAATTTCTTAAAGTATATATTTATATAGATATTTGTAAAAATCATTTTTCAATTTATAAACATTTAATTATAATATACTATTTATATATTAATGGTTTTTGTTTGAATCTGTATATATTTATATTAGTTTTAAAAAATTCTTAATACTGCTGTTTCCTAAATCCTTATATTCTTGTTTCTCGCTTCCTAAAGTTGGCGTTGGGTAAAAAAAATGTTTCGTAATCTAGATACGATAACAGTTTCCGCGGATATAATAAATCTTCTAGAACAAAAAAATTTTTTTTTTTTTTTTTCAAATTAACTATATATATAATACATTTAAGAATAGAATGAAGCACTTTTAACTTTCCTACTTTGGACTTCACCGATAGCTTCAACGAAATCTTCATGCTTAACTTCATCTTGAGCATTTCTCAATGCAATCATACCAGCTTCAACTGTTACAGCTTTTAATTGAGCACCATTGAATTCATCAGTAGATCTTGCTAATTCTTTCCAATTTATATCTCCTGCAGTAGTCATTTTTCTTGAATGAATTTGTAAAATAGATGCTCTAGCTTCTTCACTAGGTAGTGGGAATTCCAATTTTCTATCTAATCTACCTGATCTCAATAAAGCAGGATCTAAAACATCAACTCTATTAGTAGCAGCTAAAACTTTAATACTGTCATCAGATCCAAAACCGTCTAATTGATTTAATAATTCCAACATGGTTCTTTGGACTTCTCTATCACCAGATTTTTCAGAGTCAAATCTTTTTGTACCAATAGCATCTAATTCATCAATGAAAATGATTGTTGGTTGTTTCTCTTTGGCCAATTGAAAAGCATCTCTTACTAACTTAGCACCTTCACCTATAAACATTTGAACTAATTGAGGGGCAGCAATTTTCAAGAAAGTAGCATTAGATTGAGCAGCACAAGCTCTAGCTAATAATGTTTTACCAGTACCTGGAGGACCATACATTAAAGCACCTTTTGGTGGTTTAATACCAAGCTTCTTGAATTTTTCAGCTTGTTTTAATGGTAAAACAACAGCTTCAACTAATTCTTCAATTTGTTTATCCAATCCACCAACATCAGCATATGATTCAGTAGGCTTTTCATCAACTTCCATTGCTTTAACTCTGGAATCAAATTCAGATGGAAGTGTGTCTAAAATCAAATATGAATCCTTGTTGACACCTACTAAATCATTAGGTCTCAATTTAGTAGTATCTACTAAACCTGCCATTGGTAAAAATACAGTTTGTCTTGAAGTTGTTTTGACAACAGCAGCTTTACCTGAATCGACTAAATCAAGATTTTTAGCTGATCCATTTTGGGAATCCTTTGCAAGTGTGTTATTATCTATTATTTCGACTATGTTAGAAACCAAATATGGCAATTGTTTATTGTTATCGATTTTTTCTTTATTATCCTTGATTTTTAATTCCATTTGTTGTTTTTCAAACATTAATCTTTGTAATTCAGATTTGAAAATTCTAATTTCATTATCTAATAATTTAGCTCTAGTATCTATATCTCTAATTGAAGAGTTTTCTTGAAGTAAATCTTCTGGTATTTGTACTGAATCTAATTCTTCTTGTGTAAATGACATTGTATATGATATGGAGGAAATTATATGTATTATTTGTTGATATAAGCCTTTCCTTGGTGATTGTAAAAAAGAAAAATGTATATATTTGTTTATATTTTTACTTTATTGTTTATACTTAATAGTAACTTTAACTTCTAATAAGGTGGCAAAAAAAAAATACTTAGATTTTTCTAAAGTGGCAAAAAAATTTAAAAAAAAAAAAATTGTAGCGGTGAAATTTCTGTGTTTAATATTTCTAGCTTCTTTTTTTATTTAATATGGTCGCGTATTTAAATAAGTTTAATATAAAATAGTAATAGTATAAATTTCATATTATTGATATATATATATATATATAATATAATATTTTAATTGTATAATTCATAATATTGTCAGTTGACATTATAAACATCTTCATGTGCTTTTAATTATACTAAATTCATTATCCTAATTCAAGTTACTTATTTTTGATTCTTTTCCAATTCACTTTTCAAATTATTTATAAATTCTTCATCAACTTCTAAGTCATCCCAATCTTCTTGTAACCATAGTTTATTGTTATTCTCAGAATTGAATACAACTTTTTGATTAGTATTATTTAGTATTTGTGTGACTGTGGAATCTTTATTGTTTTCAACATGAAAATCTTCTTTAAACTCGTATAGGTTATTATTCTTTGATTCAGACATTATGATTGATTATATGTTTATATTTATGAAGAAGTTTTAAAACTGTAATGTGAGTTTATTTGACTCCTTTTTTTTTTTTTAATTTGGTTTGGTTTGGCAATATTGTGTTTCTTTATATATTGTTTGTATAGAAGAAAATATAAAATCTTTTGAATTTGTGTGTGTGTGTGTTATTTTTTTTTTAGAAGAAAATTCTAATGTTTTTAACAAAAATAAAACTTTGCAAATAATCACGTGTAATTTAACTAATTAAAAAAAAAAAAGTTTTTTTTTAAATATATGTACAAAAAAAAAAAATATCAAATATGTTTGCTTTCATAAACAAGAACCTAACAGGGACTAAATACCATTAATAATTATTATAGTATTTGTATAATCTATTGTTTTAAGTCTAATGGGCTTTTGTACAAGATCTAATACAAAGTCAAAAGAAGTTGAATTCATTAGTTTGCTTTCAAGTGATGATGAAGAAATATCTAATAATCAATCTGTAAACACAAATATAAAACCAATAATCCCAGCTACTCTTCAAAAAGAAAAATCAACAAGTCTTAATGAAGATGTTAATGTGGATACTTTTCATATATATATAACTAACAAGAATGTCAAAGTTCACTATGTTGATAATTTTAAAGACTCTAAATCTAAAGTAACAGAAGTAAACAAGTTTAAAATTGAAGGAAAAGAAAGTAAAAAGTATTTGATTTCAGGTGAAAAGTCAGAAATGATTTTGAGTGAAATAAATGAAATTACAAAAAAATTTAATAACAAAGAAGAAGATAATTTATCAAATATACATATTAATAAAGAGAAATATAATAAGAAGTTACAAGAAGATTCAATGAAAGAAAATGAAAAAATTCCACTTAAAAAAACTATAACAAATGAGACCAATGATGAGCAGTTTTATTCTTTTGAAAGTGGAAATGAAGTTATTGATGATTCGCAGGACTTTGATGACTCAAGAGATGTTATTGATGAACAAAACTCTGTAAATACAAATCTTGATATAGAAGATGATAAACAAAAAACTGATCTTAATGTAGATACAGCTATAACTAATGAATCTAATGACAAAATACAAAACACAGTTGAAGAAAATCAAAATCCAGAATCTATAGATAATTACAGTTATGAAGATAACACATATGATAATAAAAATCAAGAGTCTATAGATGATTATGTCTATGAAGATAATGAAAATGATAACGAAAATAATGAATCTAATCAAGAATTTGAGGTTGCTAATAACAATTCTATTGATAATGTAGAGAAAGTTGAAAATTCTGATGCAAAAGAAGAACCTGTAACAAAAAATATTAATATTAAACAAGAAAACAAGCCACTTGTTTCTAAACCTACCAAATCTTCAAAAGATAATTCCCTAATTGATGATGGTTTAGAAGATGATTTATTTTTTTTTGCATCTTCAGATGATGATGAATGTGATGAAAACTTGCCTGAAGTAGATGTTAAGGACCAAATAAATATTGATGATATAGAAAAACAGTCAATTGGTGAAAAAAGAAAAGCAGATGAAATGGACGATGATGATGGGGATGAATTTAATGATTTTCTTGATACTCCAGAAAATAATGACAATAAAGTTTCAAAAGATATTGAAAGTTTCTTTGATGATGACGAAGAAGATGATAACATTATGAATGTTTCAAATAAAAGCAAAAACATTTTACCTCCAAAGATAGACAAACCTACTGGTATGTCTTCTTTATCCCGTTTAGTAATGCCAGTTGCAACACCGCAAATAGTGAAAAGACAAAGAACTTCATTAAGCTCCATTATAGGGGATAGAGCATCTTCAAGCACATCTAAAACTCCTGAACCTAAAGATAAAGAAAAAGATAAAAAAGTTAGAGTGTCTATTATTGCGCAGTTAACAGGTCTTGAAAAATGTATTTTAGTAATTGATGTGAAAGAAAAGAAACCATTAAAAAGTATTTTACCAAAAGCTATTGCTGCTGTACTCAATCAAAATAATAAACCTGAAAATCCCATGTATTATAATGAATACAATTGTTACTTTTTTCACAATAAAATTGAATTAAGTCCGCATATTACCATTAGTGATCTGAGATTAAACCAACAAGGTGAATCTAATATTGAATTAACTCTTGTGTCTAGAGATCAAAGAGAAAAGATGCTTCATTCTGATTATGAATTAATGCAAACAATGCAAAAGCAAGAAGAAAGAATGAAAATACTGGATGCTAGGTTGAAATATGATGATTTAGATCATACTGAAAAAGAGTGGGCTCAAAAGATTTCAAATTTAAGGGAACAAGAGATTGATTCAGAAACTAATGATGGTAATGGTTTAGGTTCTGAAGAAGAGGAAGAGGATGATGGTAAATTTAATATAAAATTATTAGATAAAGCTAACAAACCTTTGGTTATTAAGGTAAGTAGTGAAATGACTATTTCTGATATTTTCAACATTTATAAAGAGAAAAAGCAAGTTCCATTATCTGCAAAAGTTAGTATAATGTTTGATGGTGATGTTGTAGAACTGGATGAAACATTAGATAAGTTAGGTTTAGAAGATGATGATATGTTAGAATTTGTTGTAATTTAAATATGTATATTATTTGTGTGTTTTTTTTGTTACAATTGTTAATTATATATATATATATAAAGTTCTTTAAATTGTCTTTATTTATGTATGTCTTTTTTTTTTCTTTTTTTTTTTGTATTTATATATGTATTAATAAATCTTTGCTCTGTCATCAAAATGTTGTTCAAATAATAATGATTTTGGTTTCAAATCTAAATCAGAAACAAAGTTTGGTTTAATAAGTTGGAAAGCACCAGTACCTATAGACATTGTTTGACCTAAAATAATACATTCAGAAACACCTTCGATATTATCCTTCTTCATAAAAAATGCTGCATCAAACAGATGATCAGTTGTCTTTTCGAAAGAAGCTAATTGTAATACAGAATCTCTCATCTTGGCTAAACCAAATCTGGTAATACCCAATACTTCACCCTTATAAGTCATAACATCACCCAATAATTGAATATGTCTAGGATCAACAGCCATACCGTGACTAGACATAGTATAATCAATTTCATTTACAATGGATGATCTAGCAGCTTCAATACCTAATACTTGGTAAACTTCCAAAACATGATTTGTAGTAGTTTTCAATCCAATAATACCTTCAGTAGCCATTACATCTCTCAAACCATAACCTTCAACCAATAATTCTCTTGTACCATCATCCTTAACATTAATAACAGCTCTAGCAATTTCTGGTAAACCTTTAACAACAATAGATGGAACAGCTCTTCGTAATTGTTGCATTCTGTGGAAGATAGCAATCTCTTCAGAGACAGGTTCTTTACTAGATGTTGTAGTTGTTGTTGTAGAGGATTTACCAAAGCTATCAGCAACATTAATCATAATTTTATTGCTTCCAACAATAGAAACATCTTCAAATTGAATTTTCAATTTAGGAGCTTTAACAATATTTGTTACAATATTCTCTAAAGTCAATTCTAATTGCAATTTATCAATAGTATCTAAATCAATCTTAACTTCCAAATAAGCTCTAGATTCTTTATAAACATCTTGAATATACATGGATATATCACTCAATAGAGTCTTTTCAACTCTACCTTTAACAACTCTTGCAGATCTTTCATCATCATCAGTAACCAAAACAGCATTGATAATTGGAGTAGAAATAGTTTTAGAAGCATTAATAATTTCTTTAATTCTAGGTACACCTAATGTAACATTCATGGAAGCAACACCAGCAAAATGGAAAGTTTTCAAAGTCATTTGAGTACCAGGTTCACCAATAGATTGAGCACCAATAGCACCAACAGCTGTACCTGGTTCCACTTTAGCTTTCTTATATTTGAAAATAGCAATCTTCAAAAATTCATTAATAACATTTTCAGTGATATTCATTAATTGTTTAATAACAATACTTGCTGCAGTATCGGCTTCCATAGAATTAATTTGTTGAACATCTAGATTATTCAAATCATCACTATTGCTATAAGCAGGTAATTGTAATGTTTCTCTAACCTTAGCCAATTCATCAGCTTTTGCAAAGATAAATTCTCTAACTTGTTGGTAAAAGTTTCTTTCAGCATCAAATTGATCAATAAATTTAACTTCATCTTTTTCTTCTTCTTTTACAACTTGTCCAATATTATCATATCTGACAAGTCTATCCTCCAGTGGATTCAAATAACTATCTACAACAGCTTTAATTTCATATGGAAGAAGAACGGCAGAATCTCTATTCTTAATATGAGTTACATTACAAGAGTGATCCCATGATCTTTTGAAGTTAACAGGTTGAGCATTACCTTCCATATCCAAAGGATCTAAACCATCACCACCATAAGTGAATTGAACAATACCATTAGAAGAAGTTCTGATAGTGTTATCATATTGA
The DNA here is from genome assembly GCA_001664025.1 of Hanseniaspora valbyensis NRRL Y-1626. Taxonomy (NCBI): domain Eukaryota; kingdom Fungi; phylum Ascomycota; class Saccharomycetes; order Saccharomycodales; family Saccharomycodaceae; genus Hanseniaspora; species Hanseniaspora valbyensis. Next base: position 108,742 of record LXPE01000006.1, read on the forward strand.
CAAGATAAATCTTCCAAAGATTTCATTAATCTTCTAGACATATAACCAGTTTCAGCAGTTTTGACTGCAGTATCGACTAAACCTTCTCTACCTGAGATAGCGTGGAATAAAAATTCTGGAGGAGATAAACCAGAGAAGAAAGAGTTTCTTACAAAACCTTTTGATGGTGGTGTCTTGGAGTTCTTTGGGAAATGTGGTAAAGATCTATCTTGGAAACCATCAGGAACTCTATTACCAGATATAATTTGTTGACCGACAACAGCAACCATTTGGGAGACATTTAGCGTGGAACCTTTAGAGCCACATGTAGCCATAATCAATGGAGCATTCATACAATCTAATTCTCTAATACAAACATCACCAACTTCTTCTCTAACTTTGGACAAAAGACCACCAATCTTGGCTTCTAAAGTTTCTTCCTCATTACAACCTGGTTGTGTTTCTAGTTTACCAGATTCAAAAGATTCAATTAAATCATCACATTTCTCATAAGCAGTTTCGACCATATCTTCTTTCATAGCTTTCAATTCAGCAGCAGGAGTAACATCTTCAATACCAATTGAAAAACCTCTGTTACCCAAAAATCTGGCACACAGTTTCGCCATTCTGTTCATAGCCTCCGCGGCTTCTTTGGCTCCAAAGTCTCTTAATATAGTATAAAATACAGAATGTTTCTTACCATCACCAAGTACTGATTTATCCATCACACCTGAAAGAATTTGAGAACCTCTTATAACAACAAAACCATCATTAGCAGACATTTCATTTGGCCACAATGGATTTGTTGGTTTTAGATAAACTTTATTCTTGGCATCCAAATTAATAGTTACTGGTGATTGGCTGCTTGGTTTGATCAATAGAGAAAATACTTGTTTACCAGTCCATAAATAACAAGGCTTCATTATTGCTGGAGGAGGTATATCGAAATGCATATTTGCATTGCTCATCATTGATAATAATTGAGTGAATTCAGCTTTATTGAAGAATGAATCCTTATGTGAAATTAAATATGAACCAGTGATGAAATCTTGTGTGGCAGCAATGATAGGTTCACCGGATTTAGGTGTTAAAAGATTATTTTTCACACCCATTAGGTTGATAGCTTCAGCTCTTGCTTCTTCAGTTTGAGGAACATGTAAATTCATTTCATCACCATCAAAATCAGCATTATATGGTGTACAGACACATTCATTTAATCTGAAAGTTCTCCAAGGTCTAATCTTGGCATAATGAGATAAAATAGATAGTCTATGTAAAGAAGGTTGTCTATTGAATAATACAATATCACCATCTTCTATATGTCTCTCCACGATATCACCAATTTGAATTTGTTTTGCTACATTTTCTCTATTACCAAATCTCAAATTTCTTCTTGAATCCTCATATTTTTTCAAAACATAATTGGCACCAGGATAAACATCAGGACCATTTTTTATCAATTTTTGTAATTTCTTAATGTTATATCTTGTGCACCTCTCTGGATATGTTAAAACTTTAGCTACTCTCATTGGAACAGCAACTTCATCAATGGACAAATTAGGATCAGGTGAAATAACAGTTCTACCTGAGAAATCGACTCTTTTACCTGACAAATTACCTCTAAATCTACCTTGTTTACCTTTCAATCTTTGACATAAACCTCTAATAGGTTTCACTTTAGAGTTGTTACCACTAGAACCACCTCCAATACCTTGAATACCTGGCATAGCTGCTGGATTAACAGAGTCAGAGTTGATATACATAGCAACAGACATTTGCAAATAATCCCATTGTTCCATCATTTGATTGATACCAATACCTCTATCCATACCTTGTTTGATTAAGGAAGAAGTCCAAACAATTTCTGTCAATTTAACAGTTAAATCATCTTCATTAGAGGAAGGGGAATCTTGCATCATGACAGATGGTCTAATACAAACAGGTGGTGCTGGAATGTATCTCCAAAGATATGTTTCTGGTCTACCAGTTTTTAGTGGATCCATACCCAATAATTCACAATCATCTGGTTTAATTTGTTTGAAAATATTTAAAACTTTCAATGGATTCAAATCATCAAATGCTTTTTTCATAAACTTCTCAAGTTCAGGATTCTTATTAAAAACTTCTCTCCAATCACCAATCCATCTTTCTCTTTCAGGTGGTGATTTCTTACCAACCCATCTAAAAGTATCATGAACAATTTTCAATGCGGCCGAAGTACCACCAGCTGCTGCTTTTTTGACTACACCATTGATAGCACCACAATTATGACATCTTCTTTGTTTTTTACATTGTTCCAGAATTTTTTTCAAAATATTCATCTTCTTTAAATTATCAATTGTACCATTTTTTTTCAATTCCATTAAAAATTGTCTTTTATGTGTATCAGATAATAAAATATTACCACAACATTTACAAACAGATTGTAAAATAGTGATAATGTTTTTGAAATAACCAATATGGAATACTGGTAGTGCTAATTTAATGTGACCAAAATGACCATGACATTCAGTTAAATTACCATTACATGTTTTACATCCAATAGCTCCAGGTTTGGCTGAGGAAACACCCATTCTGGTATCAATAGCACCAGATTGTTTAGCTTGTCTCCCTGGTTTTTCAATATCATATAAATCTCTAGTGATAACCTCAACTTCAGATTGTTGGATAATCTCTGTTGGTGTTAAAGCAGAGAATTCCATCCCTGTTATCTTTTTAGGAACATGATCAATAACAACGCTCTTCATATTTTTTGTAAGTATATTAAAAACCTTGGTATGTGTTTTTGGTTATATATGAAGTTGGTTATGAATAAATGTTTGGATTGTGTTGTTTATTTTGTTATCGAGAATAATAGTTTGATTGATTATATTATAAAAAATAGTAAAGTTTTTATTGATAGATCAAAAAATAATAATAATAAAGATCATCAAATTACTTCTTTTGTTCAACAGAGAAGAAAATATTAATTTTAAAAAAAATTTTTTTTTTTTTTTTTTTTTGCAAAGAAAAAAATGTTTAAATTGTTGTTAAAAAGAAACGTTTAAATCCGGAATTTAGGGCAAATTTGAGTTTTTTTTAATGGAAAAAAAAATATTTTAAGTGTTCCCTTCGAAACCAGTTGTGTGTTGTCCAAAAGAATGAAATCAAATTTTTTTTCTAAAAAAAAAAGTTTTTTTTTTAGAAATTTTTTTTTTTTTAATGTTTTCCTTAAAAAAAAAAAACAACCACCTCTGTTTAAAAATTTAGTTACACCTTTATCACATACATATATTTTTTTTAAATAAATAATATAATCAATATATATATCCAAGTTACACTTTTTAAATAGGTTAGTGAAAGAAGTAAAAAAAAAAAAAATACCTATACACAGAAATTATCTTAATATGTCTAGTATCATATTAGGTGACTTGCCAGTGTCAAGATATAGTACTGCTTCAAATGGTAATCCATTGATAAGAAAAATTAATAGAGCTTGTAGATCTTTAGAACCAGATTTGGGTTTGAATTTAGATGTTTCTGATTATATTAATGAAAAACAAGGTTCTAGTGCTAGAGATGCTGTTTTAATGGTAGTTAAATTGATCACTAGATCTCAACAACAACATACTGCTATTAATGCGCTTTCTTTATTAGACACTTTAGTCAAAAATTGCGGTTATCCTGTCCATTTACAAATTTCTAGAAAAGAATTTTTGAATGAGTTAGTAAGAAATTTTTCTGAAAGACCTTCTATCAGACAAACTTTTATTGAAAGAAAGATTCTTTTATTTATAGAAGAATGGTATCAATCATTATGTAAATTTAGTGATTATAAGCAAGATATGCAATTTATCAAAGATATGAGAAAATTATTAAAATATAAAGGTTACACTTTTCCTAAAGTTAAGGAAGATGATATTAATGTTTTGAAACCAAACAAACATTTGAAAACTCAAAAGGAGCTTTTGAAAGAACAAGAGATAGCTCAAGCTGCCAAATTAGAAGAATTGCTTAGATCTGGTAGACCAGAAGATTTGAAAGAAGCTAATAAATTAATGCAAGTTATGGCTGGTTTCAAAGAAGACAATGCTATCAAAGCAAGAAATGCTGTTTTAGAAGAAATTGAAAACTTAAAGAGTAAAGCTGATTTGTTTGAAGAAATGGTTTCCAGTGGTAATGTTGATGTATCCAATGAAACTATTTTGGAGTTATATTCTTCATTAAAATCTTCTCAACCTAAATTACAACATCTTATTGAAGAAGGTGAACAAGAGGATGATGATTTAGTTAGTGATTTATTAGTTTTTAATGATAGAGTTAACACTTTATTAGGTAAATTTTCTGCATTAAAAGGTGAAGAATATACTCCACAAGGTGTAAGCTCTAGTTCTAACAGGAATGATGATGTTGGTGATTTATTAGATTTGATTGATTTCTCTTCTGATAATGGTAACAATGCTCAAACTGAAACTGCTAAACAATCTAACACCGGCACTATTGATGATCTATTAGGTGATCTAGGTAGTTTAAACATGGGAAACAATGATTCTACAAACAGCAACAATAATAATAGTAATATTAACAATACACATATTCAATTGAACAACAACAATATTGATTTATTGGATTCTTTTTCCTCTCCTTCCCCACCACTGCCACAACAATCTGTATCAGTCAAAGTTAATGATTCCTTTATGGATTTATTAGGTGAGCAGCCAAAGAAGGAAGAATCTGTAGAACAATATAATCCTTTCCAACAATCTGCTAGTGTTCTTGCAAAGGAAAGAATTACAGGTGCATCAGATTCCAGAGTCAATGTTGAATTTGAAATAACAGAAAAGAATGCAAACTCACTTGTGTTCAATACAATTTTATCCAATAATTCCCCAGCCAATGTATCTGATGTTTCTATTAAATTGGCTGTTTCTAAGAATAATGTTTTGAAATTGACTCCTCAAAGTAATGATTTTATGACTCCTTTACAAAAGGATGGTATTATACAAAAAGGAGAAGTTACTGCTGAAAATTTACAAAAGTTAAGTGTCAAATATATGATTGAGTATGATTCTGGAAGTGTCACTGGTGTTGTAAAATTATTGCAATAAATATTATAACCTTAGTTTTAACAATTATATATAAATATACGTAAAAATTTTTGATTCTTTTTTTTTTTAATGGTTTTACAATTACTTTTATTAAAATGAATTAAATTTTTTTAAGGAAAATATATATAGCTGATATAACTTTTTTTTTGTAAAATTAAATACTAATAACTATTTTTTATGTGGGTGGTTGTTGGATAGAAGGTTGGTTTGATTGTTGTTGGTTTTGAATAACTTGTTGTGGATGTTGTTGAACAGGTGTTTGACTAGATTGTTTTTGAGCAGCTTGTTGTTGGGCTAATTGTTGCTTTTTTAATTGGGCAGCAGCAATTCTTTGTTGCTGTTGAGCTAATAGTGTTTTATAGTATGTTTCTGCAGCTTTCAAAGCTTCTTCCTTTGTAATGTTTGGTCTAGCATTCATCAATTTGATAGCATACGTTTCAATCAAATCATTTGGAGTAATTTTATGTTTATTTCCTTTTTGTTGTTGTTGTTGTTGCTGTTGCTGTTGTTGGTGTTGCTGCTGCTGCTGTTGTTGTTGCTGCTGCTGTTGAATTTTTTGCATTTGTTGTTTTTGTTGTTGTTGTCTTTCCAATAACTTTTGCTTAACCTGTAATTTTTTCAATTCTTGATGTTTTCTCATCTCAGTATCCCTTTTATATTTAATTTCAGATAATTCCATTGGGGTGAAAAGTCTTCTTGGTTGTTGTCTTTCAATTTCTGGTCCATCACCATTATTATTGTTATTAGCTGCTTTTGTAGCTTGTTGTGCTCTTAATTGGGCTTCAGCATTTGCTTTAGCTTGTGCTGCCAAATTATTGGATTTTTGCCTGTTTTGAGATGCTTGTATTTTTTTATTTTCTCTTTGTATTATAACTTTCTTCATACCATCAAAGATAGAAGCCCATAATAAAGATCTATGACCTCTTTGTTTAGAATCTTCTGTTAAACCAATAGGTTTCATTGATGTTTTTCCTCCACTCGCAGCATCCATAATTTGATTTTGATGATTTAGCCAAGCTAATGCCAGAGAAGCTCTATATCCTTTCAATTCTGCTAAATCAAATTTCTCATTCAATTGTAAATATCTTTCAAAACAGGTCCAAGGAGTTCTTTTCATCACAGATGATTGGAATCCAAATGTTGTCTTGTTGTTCATGTGAGAAGCAATAATATCCCAATTGTATCTATACTCATTAATTAATGAAACCAACAGTTCATCATCCTTCGGTAGCCAAAATACTGGCATTCTGTGTTTTATACATTCCAGATTTGGTGGTGTTGGTGGTTTCAATAAAACTTTTCTCATATTATTTCCACCAAACAACCCTCTTTTTTTAGTGATTGCATCTGCAGACATTTCCAAATCTAAGAAATCCCTTTGTGCTATTTTCACATAACCATTTGTATCCTTTGGGTACATAATTCTACTTGCAGGAATATATGATAAATCGTCTTCTAACAATTCTTCAAGGTACTGTTTCTTTTGTTTTATCTCAGCAGAGGTTAGTTGTTTGTATGTGGTATGATTTGTTGGAAGAGAATCTATTATTGCTTTTTCAACTTTATTCAATTTTGACTCATCTTGTATCAATTCAAATTTAAACTCTAATTTGTAATTTATTATTTCTTCCAACTCTTCATCAATAGCTTTTTGAACTAATGGATCTCCGACATCCGGTTTTAGCATATCAACATCAACATCTTTATCTTCATTTGAAATTGCATCAATAGCAAGTTGTTTCTCATCTTGACCTTTAACTTTAACACAACAAAATTCTTTTCCAAGTGTAAAATAGTCCATAACAGCTTGAGATATCATTACTTTCATAGCCATTTTCCATTTTGAATACTCTTTAAAATCTATAGCCATCCAATGAGCTTCATTTAATAAAACTTGTCTAGAAGTTTCCTTGTAACTAGAAATGAAAATAGGTTTGTTAAACAGTTCTTTAATTGGGTCTTTAAATAGTTTTTCTTGTCTTAAAGACCATTTTCCTGATCTTTTCAAATCTTCTATTCTGTTGCTAACAATAGCTTGTTTATTTTCATGCAAGGTTCTTTCCCAGATATCAGTTGTTAAAACTTTTTCAGAACTACAAATCAATTTTTTTAAAGGTAATGTATTTTGCAGGTATACTAATTCATATAATGGTTTGCTATTTGGAATGGATGTTGGAACAGCTGGATTCATTGTCAAGTAGACTGTTTGTTTTGTATTCTGTTTATCTTTGTGATAAAAACTATTTACCGATTTATTAGCTTGCTTCTGCTCTTCACTATTATTATTGTTAAGTTTTTTTAAAAACTTTAAATATTCATCCTTGAGTTTAACATTTGTTGGTTCAGAAGCAAATTTGTTTGATCTTTTATTTAACGACAGTTCACCAAGTTTCAATCTTTTATGTAATTGTTTAATTGAATTATTACTAATATCATTTTCTTCATTATGACGATTTGCATTTTGAGTTTGTTTTTCTAAAATTTCAGTTGCATTTAGATCTGCTTGATCAAGTTTTCTCTTCTTTCCTAATTCTATTTCATCAACATTTTTATCTGCTTCATTAGTAATTTCAGTTACAGGTTCTTTAGTTTGTGTTGATGTTATACCATCAACGCCAATGTTTTCATTACTTTTGTTTGCAGAAATATTTTCACTGCTGGTATTAGCATTGCTACTACTAGTAGTAACATGTTTCTTACTATTCTTCTTTGTTGCCCAATTTAAAAGATCTGTATCTGAACTATTTTGAAAAGATCTAAAGTTGGGAAGTTGTTGTAAATTCTTGATAGCAAAAAAATCACTGAATTCTTTTTCAGATATACTTTCATCATTTAAATCATCTGATTTAATATGCTTTTTGTAATATTCTAGTATTAATGCTTCTCTTTGTTTAATCAAGTCATTAAGGCTTTTCTTAGCTAATTGTACATCTTTAAAATTAGACATTTTAAGATGTATTAATCTATTAAATTTGAATTACTATTAAAGAAATTAAAAAACTCTTGTTTTCAACGTTTTAAAATTAAACTGTAATTTTTGTAGAAGAGAAGTAAAATTATTAGTTTTTTTTTTTTTTTCAGTAAAATAATTAATTTAAAAGAAAGAGTATGTTTTAGGGTTTTTTATGTTTTCAATATTTTGATATATCCTATTTTTGTATTAACCTTTGCTTGTTAAATTATAATCTCTTCGATTCATTTTTAAAACAAAAAAAAACAAAAATAAATAAAAAAAAAATTTTTTTTTTGCACAAATCAAAAAATACAATAATTATCTCCGAGTTTAATTAATTCATTTTATATTTAATTATATCAATATTATTAAAAACTACATATATGATACTTTTTGTTATTTACAAAGATTATAAAATTTAATTCCAAGAAGCAATTTCTTGTTGAACTTCTAATAAGCTTTTTTTCAAACCTTCATTAGATAACAGATAATAAACAGGAAGTAAACCTTTTTTAGCAACACCTTCAAATTGAATTTTAGCATTCTTGGCAAAGAATTCATCTTCCAAATGGAAGTAATCAAAATCAACAGAATGTTTAACTTTCTTCTTGTTAGAATCTTCGTCTTCCTCTTTTTCTTCTAGAGAATCATCATTTTCAAAATTAATTTCATATTTTCTTGTCATAATTAAAAAGAATTTCATTTCTTCATCATCTTCACTGTTTTGTTTCATTTCATTCATTGTAATATCATATAAAGGAGGAACAATTTCATGTGGCATGTTTATAAATCTTTCAGAGAAAACAAAACAAGTCTTTTTTGCCAATTTTGTATCAGTGTTTAATGATTGCAAGAAAATATTCAAGTTAACATTTTCATAAGATTTCAACAAATGAATTAAATCAGTAGCTTCTTTATTAATTAAATTGAATGGAACAAAGGATAAGAAACAATATGGATCAGAAAGTTCACCATCACATTTAATAAAATTTGTAGCTAAAGATTTTTCCAAAATTAAATCAGAAATTTTAGATAAATTCAATTTTAAAGAAATTTCAGAACCTAAAATTTGTCTTAGTAAAGATTTGACAGAGTGGAAATCTTGTTCTATAGGTAAATTTGTTTCAGGATCCTTGGTAACCCCAACTATGTCAAAATCAACATTAACTGTTTCTTCATTGCCATCTTCATAATCTTCTTCTCCTACGACGACTTGTTCTTGTTGCTCATCATCAGTAGAGTCAATATCAATTTCAACTTCTTCATTTAAGTTATCAGCTTTTCTTTTTTTATTATATAGTGTAACAGAGTCTGTCATCTTAAAATTGATTATTATTATTGGTTTAACAGGGTAGTTAATGTTCATTATTTATATAAAGGGGAGTTAAACTTTTTTCCTTTGAACGATCGTTTTGAATTATAATTTTTTTTTTTTTAGGAAATGAATTGAAAAGAAAAAAAAACAAAAAAGAAAAGTTTGAGAGATAATCACGTGTGTGATTTTATAAAAAACAAAGGGGGGAAAACTGTGATTTTCTTTTTTTTTTTTTTTGGTTAAACTGTTTTTTGTCACAAAAGAAGAATAAGTAAACGCCTTTATCATTTTTTTTTTTAATCATATAATGTATATTACAAAAATAAATACTCAACCCCCCCCCCCTTAATAATAACTATATATACCTAATGGTGAAAATACTTACGCTACTACTACTAACATCAAATTTATTTTTTAATATAACCATAGGAAAACATATTTATATCCCTATAAATACAAAAAAATGTTTCTATGAAAATCTAAATAAAGAAATAATCTTGAATGGGAAATTCAAAGCAGATTTTTTATTACCAAATAATATTAAACAAGACATGGGAATGAAATATGATTTAGGTGTAGAGCTAACTGTTTTAGAAACTTTTGATAGTGATCATATGGTTTATAAACAAAATTATCATTTCTTGGCGGATTCCAAGGAAAATAGAATATATTATGATTTAGATATTGATATTGACAGTATTAATGATGTTAACACTTTCACTTTTACTTCTTTAGACAATGGAGAACATGCAATTTGCATTGAACCATTTATTAAAAACTTTAATACAAGAAAATTGACAAAAGAGGGTTTTAATGATGAAGTTAAAGTATATTTAGATTTCGAAAGGGCTCCTTTAAGTGATGTGATGGAGGTTATAACACAACATGAGTCTAAATTTTTACTAGCTTCTAAAATGAAAATAGATAATATCATTAAAAGGCTTAAATTTATAAAAGTTGAACAGTTATTATTTATAGATAAATACCTTCAATTTCAAGACCTTTCCAACAAAACTAATAGTAGAATTCTAACATGGGCTATTGTACAAACTTTCTTTTTAGGAACAATATGTTATTTACAATTAAAATTCTTGAAACATTTTTTCAGAAAACAAAAAGTATTATAAAACAAATATAATTGCACTCCAATCTCAGCATCTTTGATATATATATAATCAATTTAAGTCATTTAATATCGGGTCATTTAAAATATGATGGAATCACGTGAGATATTACTAATATTTTTTTTTTATTTCTTTTTCTTTTTTTTTTTATACTTATGTTATCAAACCTAAAAATTAATAAGTGAACAAAAAAAATATTTTTTTTTTTTATATATATATTTGAAAAATGTACATCATCTTTAGATTAACATTTCTTTATTTTTTTTAGAAAAAATAAGCTATTATTTAAAACCAATATATAAACTATTTTTTTTGTCTTATTTAAATTCTATAAAATGAGTGATAGCTTAACTACTGAAGAAGTCTCAAGATATGGTAGACAAATGATTGTTCAAGGATTATCAACAAATAATCCTATCGATCAGCAATTATTATTAAAAAATAGCAAGATTGTTTTAATAGGTGCTGGTGGTTTATCTTCACCTTGTCTAGCTTATTTAGCAGGCGCTGGTGTGGGAACTATTGGTATAATTGATGATGACGTTGTTGAAAACTCAAATTTACACAGACAGATCATTCACTCCACAAGCAAAAGAGGAATGTTAAAATGTGAATCAGCCAAAAAATTCATCAATGATTTAAATCCAAATGTTATTGTTAAAACTTTTGCTGTCAGATTGAATAATGAAAATGCATTTGATATTCTAGATCAATTTGATGTCATTTTAGATTGTACTGATACACCAATCACTAGATACTTATCTTCTGATGTTGCTGTTATTTTAGGAAAGACTCTTATCTCAGCATCAGGTGTTAATACTGAGGGTCAATTGACTGTTTTAAATTTTGAAAATATTGGTCCTTGTTACAGATGTTTCCATCCAAAACCTCCTCCTCCACATGCTGTTTCATCATGTTCTGCTAATGGTGTTATAGGTGCTTGTATTGGTCTTGTTGGTGTTATGCAAGCTGTTGAGACTTTAAAAGTTTTACAAAAAATTTACACAAAGGAGAATTTTGAGCCTTTCATGTTACAATATAATGGATTTATGGATCAATCTTTAAGAAGATTTAAAATGAGAGGTAGAAGAGAGGATTGTATATCATGTGGAAGTAAAGCTAAGAATAAGATAACTAGGGAGATGATTGAAAATAGTGAAATAAATTACTTTGAATTCTGTGGTTCAAGGGATTATAATGTTTTAGCTGATGATGAAAGAATCACTGTTCAAGAGTTTGAAGATAAATATTGGAAAGATAAAAAACCTAAAGAAGATATTGTGTATCTTGATGTTAGACCAGCACACCATTATTCAATCTCCAATTTTAATAATGAAAAGTTTCATAATGTTCCTCTTGCTGAATTAAAATCATTCAAAAATGATTGGACTAAATTGAAAAGTAAGATGCCAGAATTAGAACCAACATCTGAAGTTGTTGTTTTCTGTAGACATGGTAATGAATCTAGACTTGCTACAAGAGTTTTGAAAGATGATTTTGGAATCAAAAATACTAAAGATGTTATTGGTGGTTTCTTTAAATACATTGATGATGTTGATCCTAGTTTACCTAAATATTAAAACAAAAACAAATAGAAATTAATATATATATATATATATATATATATATCAATAAGTTAATCTAATTTTGTTATTACAGTTATTCCTGCAGAATTTAAAAATGAAAAATATCTTTCACCGCTTGGATCATCAATCCATTCACATTTTTTAATGGCACAACCTTTGTAATTAAATGCAAACTCATTTGAACCTTTCAGTTTAGTTGTTTTTGCAACTTCGTAAGTACCATCAAGTTGGTATACCTTGTTAGCTTGATCAAACCTCCAGTTAAATATTTTGGTGTATACACAATCACTTTGGGCTCGTTTAGAAAGAAGTGATTTTAAAAATGAATTTACAATATCAATTTCTCCATTTGATGTTCCTACTAAAATATATGGATGGTGTTTACTACTTTTGATACAAGAAATAATTGATGTGATATTTAAAGAACAAAACTTTGCATCTAAACAGTTTAAAGGAGAATTGAACAAGGAACGTTGACCATCAGTGTGTAAAATACCTTTGGTAAAATCAGTGCTTTCTATAATTGGTGGTGAAATCCATACATTTTTGGATATAGTTGTTATTGTTGTACTTATACATTTGTAATCAAAAATTATAACTTGCCCATCGTATAAAGAAGCAGCAATTACTGTTGTATCAGCTATAGATACTACTTGATCAACAAGGGTTTCACCTACTTTAGTAGTTATGGTAGGAATTTTATCAGATTCATTCAAGTCAAATAAAGCGACTCTTCCTGAATAGGTACCAACACACATTAAAGTATTAGTAATCAAACAATAAGATGTAATCTTATCATTCAAATATTTAATGTTAACAAGAGGACTGGTGATTAATTCAATCATTGATTCTTCACCTTGCATACTTGTATCTAACTCAACAATTTTGATACTTTCTGATTGGGCACTAAAAGAAAGCAAAAATTGTATATAATTATTACCTCCAGCCTCAATAGTTTTCATACTTCCAGGTATAAGTTCTAATTGAGTCAAGATCCCAAAGTTATGCATGTAATCCTTTAGCATTATCAATCCAACATTTTTTTTAAACTCCCAAATTTCAATTATAAAATTCAATCCTTCCTCTGAATCATCACCATTTTCATCTTCTAATTCTTCTTCTTCTTCTTCATGTTCTTTGTTATAAAACATAGACAATTTGGGATCATATGCTTTGTCAAGAAAAGATCTTCCAGTTATCTTGGAAACGATGTAAAACTGACGATCATTAAATGTGACCCATTTGCTATCTGTTACTTGTGTATCAGTTCCATGATTTATTACGTATCCATTTCTTGAGGTACCACAAATCTTTTCTGGTAATTTCATTGATTGATTTGTCTCTAATTCATAAAGTTTAGATGTATCATCAAATGTGATTTTTTGTTTTTTAGATCCTGTTGTTGAGTGAGAAGATGGCAGAAGAGCAAGGTTTATAAGTTGAGTGTTTTGAGAAAGCAGTTTTATTTTGTTTTTATCTAAAAACGGATATAGTTCAAGTGGCATGAATTTAACATCAGCACCTTCCTCAGTTGGTGGAGGAAGTGGTGTTTTAAACCAGTTTAAGCATCTTGCATACCTTACTAAAGTTTCTTTATCCGATGTCCCTACAACTTTTTCAATTTTTAGTTGTGCCTTTGTAAGTAAAGTTAATTGATCTTTTATAGTTTCTTTATCAGAAAATATCAATTCTTGTCTAGATTCATTTTCTCTATTAACTTTAAATAAATAATCTTCAATGTTTATTGTATCTTTCGCAGCTTTTGATGCAGCAGAAGCATTCTTTCTAGGTTTTTTAAATACAGTAGTTGTTTTTTTCCGTTTTGTTTTTGATTCAGGAATAAAGTCTTCATCTTCATTGTGGTTGTAAGAGTTATCTAAGTACTCATTCATAGCACCTTCTTCTTCTTCTTCATTTTCTATTTTAATTTTTTTACTTTTAACTCCTTTAGTTCTACCTCTTTTCTTCACAGTTGTTTTAGCAGTTGATATTTTTAGTTGTGAATCAATTTCAGCATCTGTAGGTTCAGAGGTAATAATTGGTGCCACTATATTTCCTTCATTTTCATGTAAAATTTGTTGCTCTTCTAGTAAAGCTATATTGAAAACAGCATTTTCAGCTACATCCTTTAATAATTCATTCTCATCTGGAATATATTCTTCCTCAGATCCCATATCCTTTTTTAAATAATAATTTTTCTTTTTTTGTAAAAAATAATGATATCTGATTGATTTTTTTATTGGGTATTACAGTTTTTTTTTTTTTACTAAATAAACTTGATTATTATTGTTAAAATTTATGTTTTTGTTATATGTTTATCAGGTTTTAACTTATTTGTTTTCTTTTTTTTTTTTTTGTTTAGGTTATGTGAATTATGTCCGATATATAGTTAATTAACAATAAATTTAAATAATATAATTAAATACCATTTGTTTTACTATGATTTCAATTGTTAAAATGGACTATGATTTAAAAGCTTTATTGTAATAATATTTTGTTGTTTTTAATAGGGTAAAAAAATTGTTTATAGTGTTTATAATTGTTGATACATTTTGTTTATGTTACTGACGTGTATTTTTGCATTTGTTTACATTAACAAAAATTTAAAACTATTTATAAATTATTAATTATTTTAAACAAATAATAAAATCATACAGGTATATTTTTTTTTGAAAATGTAAACAAAATAAATAAAAAACTTAAAGTTACATCAATGCTTTTATATAAATATAGCAAATAGAATTTAATACAAAATATTTAAAAAATAGTTAATAGATTCCATTTTATATTAAATTTTTATTATTTTTTTTTTGTAATTCTCATTTGGCACTTTTTTTTATTTTTTTTATTTTTTTTTTTTGCTTCTTAACTCCATTATTCTTCTCCTTAAATTTAGTTATACCCATAAAAAAAAAATACCACCCTTATATAAACTGTTCTACAAATAAAGCACAGTATTTTTTTACATATTTAAAAAAAAAAAAAAACACCAAATAGCCATTCCTTATTTATTTAAATAGCTTACCTAACAACATCCTTTTTTCTTCTTCTTCTATTCTCTAAGCTATTTATTTTTAAATATATTTATCTATGGCCACTTTTAGATTAAAGAAAATTTCTTCTAATCCAGACATGAATATTAATAATAACACTTCTTCTTCTTCTTTGAAGAACTATGGTCCTGATTTTATCAACTTTTTAAACAATTCTCCAACTCCATTTCATGCTGTTCACTCAATGTCTGAAATTTTGGAATCTAAAGGTTTTAAAAAATTAGATGAAACTGAATCTTTCCAAGGTGTTGTTGAAAAAAATGGTAAATATTATATAACAAGAAACGGTTCTTCTATCATTTCTTTTATTGTTGGTGGGAAATGGGATCCTTCTTCCAAAGAAGCTTCTTTTTCCATAGTTGGATCCCACACTGACTCTCCTGTTTTGAAACTTAAACCAGTCAGCAAAGTCTCAAAGGAGGGATACAAACAAATAGATATAGAACTTTATGGTGGTGGTATTTGGCACACATGGTTTGACCAACCTTTAGCTATTGCCGGTAGAGTGTTTGTACAAACTGAAGATAAAATTGAAGCAAAATTGGTTAACCTACATATACCATTATTTAAAATACCAACTTTAGCAATCCATTTTGATGGTAAACAAAACCAAGCTTTTACTTTTGATAAACAATCACAAATGGTTCCATTTTTCACAAAGGATTCTAAAAAAATTAAAGCTACTAAATCTTGTTGTGATGATGAAGATGAGGGAATGGATTATGAAGCTTTCCAATCAATTAAAACTATGGTTGAAAGACATCATATTGAAATATTGGATTTAATTAAAGATGAATTAAAATTAAACTCTGTTAATGAAATAGATGATTTTGAATTGATTCTTTATCCAAATCAACCATCCACTTTAGGTGGATTGAAAAAAGAATTTATATTTTCTGCCAGATTAGATAACTTGACATCTTGTTTCACTTCCATCAGTGGTATATCTGAAATTGCTGATAACAAAGAAGCTATAGCTAATGATTCCACAATCAGAGTCTCTGCCTCCTTTGACTATGAAGAAGTTGGATCAGCCCAAAATGGTGGTGCAGACTCTAATTTCTTACCAAATATCTTGGAAAGACTAGCTTTTGTATATGGAGATAAACAAAAGGACTTAAAAGAACCATTATTGAAATCTTTTGAAAAAGAATTGTTTGCCAAATCTTTCATCGTATCATCAGATGTATCTCATGGTGTTAATCCAAATTTTGCTGAATGGTATGAAAGTAATCATAAACCAAACTTAGGTGAAGGTGTTGTTTTAAAAATTAATGGAAACCAAAGATACACAACAAACGGATATGGTATGGCTTTGATTAAGAGAGTCGCAAAGGAAAACAAAGTTCCGTTGCAATTGTTTGTTGTCAAGAATGCGGCTCCTTGTGGTTCTACTATTGGTCCAATGATGGCACAAAGAATTGGAAAAACATTAGACTTGGGTAATGCTATTTTGTCTATGCATTCCATCAATGAAACTGGCCATGTCGATGACTTGGGTCATCAAATTAGATTATTCAAAGGATTCTGGGAATCTTACAACAAATTACAAAACCTAGTCCAATTATAAACACAATAATATATATATATATAAATAAATATATTTAAATTATCATTTATTATTATTATTAAATATTGAAATCAGAAGATGTGTATCTGTATCTGTCATTGCTACTTCCAACATTTGCTCTGTCATCAAAGAAACGGAAACGGTCATCTTCCATTACTCTTTTACCACCAACATTTTTATTTTGCATTCTCCCCATCCTTAGATCATTTGTTGATTGGTTGACTAGCTTTCTGTAATGTTCATTCATTGTTTGTAAATCTCTATTTTTACTAACTTCTTGGTCATATTTGTTTTTAAAAAATTTCAATTGATCTTGCAAATTGTTGATAAGAGAATCTCTTTCATTATTATTAGAATTACCTGAATAAACTCTTGACTTAGAAGATATACTGTTTTTAAACATTGTCAAATTTTCTGTCAATTGCAAGTTTTCTTCTTGCAAGTTTCTCAATTCTTGAATGTATTGTTTTTTAATTCCTTTAATTTCTTGATCTTTTTGCATTTTTAAAATCTCAATATCACGTTCCATAGTATTTTTAGTTTTGTTATATGTTTTCAATCTTGCTTCTAAAGCAATCAAATCATCTTTCAAAAAAGTATTTTCATTTTGATATTTCAAAGCTGTCTTTGAAAATTTATTCAAGTCTAATTTCAAAACATTATTTTCTTCAATCAACTCATCCATTTTTTGTGCTGTTTCTTGATCAACCTTTTGCAACTTCAATTTGAGTCTATCCTTCTCTTCATTCACAGCTGATAATTCGTCTTCTAAATTTATGTAGTCCTTCATATTTTCATTCAACTTAGCATTAGAATTAGCTAATTTTTTTTGTAAAACATCAATTTCTTCTAGATATTGATTATTTTGAGTTTTAAGCTTGCTATTTAGTAATGTAATTTTACTTTGCAATTGTTCATTATCTGCTTTTAATTCTTTCAGTTCAATTGAATTGGCAGGGTTAACAGCTTGAAATCTAGGGATTGCTTCAACTTGTTTCTTTTGTTGTCTCAAAATTTCTTCCTTTTGATCTTCAATTTTCTCCTTCATCTCAGAAATGTTATTTAAAAGTCTTATCTTATCATTTTCTAATTTTTTCAAGTCATCTGTTTTTGATTTAGCTAATTTTTCCAATTCAACACATTTTAATCCTAATTTTTCTTTTTCAACTTGAATATCTTGTAAAACAAGCAACTCATTTTTTAATGATCTAATTTGGCCATTCATCTTGGAAACATATTCTTTGTCTTCACTATTTCTTATTTTTTCAGATTCCAACTCTCTTGTTAACTTATTAAACTTAAACTCAGACTCAACTTCAATTTCAGCAAATTTGGTATTTAATTTTTTTAGTTCTAAAGTCTTTTCATCCAATAGATTCTTGTATTCATCAATATTTTTGTTCAATTTGGTTGTAGAGTTATTGAAATATTCTTTATCTACTGAATTTGATTCTTCCAAAAGCTTTAACTTATTATTTAAGCTAACTAATTTTGTCTCAAGTTTTGAAATTTCTTCATCCTTCAATTTCAAATCTGCTTCAAACTTGACTTTTTCAATTGAATTATTTTTTAAAGAATTTAAATTTTCTAAACTATCTTCAAATTTCTTTTTAAACAAATCAAGTTCTTTTTTCAAAAAATCAATTTCTCCATTTAATTCAGCAACTTTAGTGTTTCTTGCTTGTAAGTCAGAGTCTAAAATTTTCATTTTACTTTCAGCATTGGTTAAAGTCAAAGCAATAAAGTTTTTCTCTCTTTCAAGAGTATCCTTTTGATACTTGATTGCATCACATTCATCTTTGAATTCATTTCTTTCTTTAGAAACATCCAAAACAGAATCTTGCAATTTCTTATTCTCCTCTTTTAAAACATTAATCTCACTTTCCAATTTAATAAATCTGTCTTTATTAGCTAGACTTGGGTTATCGTTAACATCTTTCAAGTTTTTTTCAACTTCCTCACATTTAGTTTTCCATTGGTCTAATTCTTGAGATACTTTTTGATAATTGTGTTTCCATTTAACAAGTTTATTAAACTGTTCTTCCATAGCACCGTTGGTATCAATTTTTTTGAAATCTTCCAAATAAGTTGCTATTTTGATTGTCAATAACTCATTAGATCTTTTCAACTCAGCTACTTCAAGATCACGGTTTCTTAATTTACTAGAGTCTTTTACATTTGGATATGTTCCATCACCAATACTATCACTATTACCACTAGGAGAGCTGGCATTATTATTATTATTATTATTATTGCTATTGTTATCCATAAATCTATCCAAAACACGATTCTTTATGGCACTATGGAAATTGCTATTAGTTACACCATTGTTGTTTTGAATATAGTTGTCATTATCATCCTCGTCATCATCATCATCTTCAAGATCACCAAGCATAGGAAGATCATTAAAATTGTTATGGTTCATTTGATTATTTAGGTATCTTTTGCTTTTAGACTTATTTCCATCTTGAATATCACCACTGATATTACTACCATTAATCTTACGTCTTTTTGTATTAGAAACAATATTGTCTAATTGAAACTCATCATGAAGTGATCTTTTGTTATGATTAGTACCAGTATTTTCATTAGAGGATTGAATATCCTCCAACTTATAATTTGTGCTTGCATTTTTAGCAGGACTATTATTAGTACCTAAATTTTCTTTTCCATTTTGTTCTAATTCAACATTGTAAATATTATTATTATTATTTGTGTCTGGATATTCATTTTCATTATTCAGTTTGTTAATATTACTATTGTTGTTAGTGACACTTGGTGCAATTCTAGAAGCAGAACCCAGATCTGAGATAACATTATCTCCACCACTGTTTGTAATAATTTTTTCACTTATCAAAGTTTCTCTTCTACTTTTTCCTAACGGTGTATTTGCTAAACCAGTTACAGTACTTCTTCTATTCCTTCTAGAAGCACGAGTTAAGATACCAGAATTACTAGGTGGGTCCATGATTAAAGTAGAAATAATAATAAAAAGAAAGTTTTAATAAGATATATAGGTTTAGGGATTGGGTTAAAGTTTTTTCTTTAGGTTGTTTGATGATGGTTTTTTTTTTTTGATAAGAGTTTTTGAAAAAAAAAAAAAAAACAAACAAAGTCGAATTAGCAATGTTTTTTTTTTTTTTAAATTCATTACGCGACACAAAGTTTTTTTTATTTTTTTTAAAAAAAAAAAACATAGCATGTCACATGAATTACATTGTAAAAATCATTTTAATTAAATAGTTTATAAACAAAAATCAAAAGCAAGTATATATACAGAGAATGATAAATTATATTTTAAATGACAATTTATAAGTTACTATATACCTCTTATAATATTATTCTTTATTGATTGTATTTATAAATTTATTCATGTTTATTAAGGAATTGCCTGATTTTATAATATTATCAACTTCAACAACAGCTTTTTTATAGTTCTTAGAATTATTGATCAAGCAATACAATAAAGCACTGTTCAATAATATATAATCATATATTGGTTCTTCATCACCAATGTTGAAAGTTTTCTTTGACAAAATATTGTCATATAAATATTTAGCATTCAATTCAGGAGACATAGACTTACATTCTTCTAATGAATGTTCTTTCAATCCAAAATCTGCTGGTGAAACAACATATTCATCAATATTCTGTCTTTCAGGATTATATTCCCAAATTTTACTTTCTCCAACAGGAGATAACTCATCTAATCCAATCAAACCATTGACAACAAGAGTATGACATTCAGGGAACATCAAACTTGCAGCTTTACAATATTCTAAACCCAATGATCGATCATAAACACCCAAGACTCTACAATTTATCAAACCTCCCATAGGATGTAGTAAAGGACCAACAATGTTAAAAATTGTTGGAATTTTTAAAATGGCTCTAATAGGAGCAACAAGTTTCATGGCGTAGTGGAATTGTGGTGCTAATAAAAACAAGAAATTACAACCATCTTCTTCTTTTTCCAATAAAAGATCTTTGTTTTTCAAAATGAAATTTTTATCTACTTTACTTGTTGTGATTCCAAGTTTATTAATCATATCACCAGAACCACTGTTTGATGTTGAGGCTTTACCACCATGTTTAATAATTTTACAATTTTTATAACCTGACATGACAATAGCTGAGGAAGTGGAAACATTAAAAGTGTTTTGTCCATCACCACCAGTACCAACAATATCAACAAATTTTAGATCTTTATTTAAATAAGGTTTTTGTAAAGAAAATTCTTCTTTAGAGATAGTTGTAGATCTGGATAAGATAGCTTTACAAGCTGCAGAAATATATTCAGCTTTTAAATGTAATTTTGAGAATGTTAAACCAGTTAAAAAAGAACCAAATAAAACAGTTATTTTATTTAAAAAATGTTTATTTGCGTCTGTTACTAAATTTTTATCAAAAAGCTCTATAATATCAAAAGTAGTAATTAAAGTATCATATAAGTTATCTGAGTTGAAACAGTTAGAATCTTTATCATTGGAATATTTTAAAAGTAATTTTGTATTATTGGAGATAATAGACTCAAATTTTTCATATAATACAGTGAAATTTTCATCCATTTTAATAAAAAAAAAAAAAATAGTTAAATATATATTTGGATACTGGTTTATAAGATCTTTATTAAGAAGTATATATTAGTCATTCTTCTCTTTTGTTGCATCTGAAATAAAATTACAAATCTATCTTTTTTTTAAAAAAAAAACATAAAAAAAATTTTTTTTTAGTCATATAGTAAATCAATCGGAAATAATAGAATCATATATTTTAATTAAATCTATATATATATACATATTTTATTATTAAATAATATCATATCAATAGTATTTGTATTACTACATACATAAAAATAAACATACTCTTATTTATAATCATAGTATATACATAATTGTTTTTTTCTTTTTCTTATATGTATTTACTTAAATAATGTGAGATACAAATAAAATAATACACACACGTGACATGCATGTTTAAAAAATTACTCAAAAAGGAAATTTTATTTTGTTTTTTTGAAATCCTTTATATATTTATTTTCCTTTCCTTACAATGAAAAAAAAAAAAAACTTAAAAATAAACAACAAATCAATAATTAAAAATAATAATAAAAAAAAGTGAAACATATACAGAGAATCAAAAAAAATTTTTTTTTTCCTTATTTTTAAACAATTATTATTATTATTTTTTTTTAAATTTTCTAAAAAAGTACATAATTTTATAATAAATTATTTTAAAATAAACAATAAATTATATATTTGAACCAACTTAACTGTAAATTAAATAATTATAAATCATATATAAACAATGTCCAGTGTTAAAGCTAATATTCCAGAAATCGGTATTTCTGAATTACCAAACCAAGTATATAAAAAAATCTTAACTAATGCTAGTGAATATAATGAACAAACTTTAAACTTAATGATTGTTGGTGAGAGTGGGTTAGGTAAAACAACTTTTATCAACACACTTTTCCAAACCACTTTGAAACCAAAACAAGGTGCTTATGAAAGAGAAGGTGTTGATGAATTTTCTAAAAAAAGTAGCAATAAAACAACAAGCATCGAAATTATTAGATGTTTACTAGAAGAAAAAAATTTTACTTTGAAATTGAACTTGATTGATACTCCAGGGTATGGTGATTTCATTAACAATAGCAAAGCTTGGTTGCCATTGTGTGATTTTGTAGATGAACAATATGATCATTTTATGAGACAAGAACAACAACCATTCAGAAGAGCTAAATTTGATTTGAGAGTCCATGCTGTCATTTTTTTCATTAGACCAACTAATGGTACTTTGAAACCACTAGATGTCATCACAATGAGAGAATTGAGTAAAAAAAGTAATTTGATCCCTGTAATTGCTAAATCTGACACTTTAAATAAAGAAGAATTGATACAATTCAAGGCCAAAATTAGAAAAGTTATTGAAGAACAAAATATTCAAATTTTCACACCACCTATCTTTGAAGAAGAAAACAGTTTTGCTGCCGGTGATGAAGATGCTGCTAGCAACAACAGAGCTGCTATTCAGCATGCCAAGCAATTGGTTGAATCCATGCCTTTTGCTATAATCGGATCTGAGGAGCAATATGAAATCAATGGTAACAAAGTATTTGGAAGAAAATATCCTTGGGGATTGATTGAGGTTGAGAATGAGACTCATTGTGATTTTAGAAAACTAAGATCTTTACTATTGAGAACTAATCTATTAGATTTAATTCACTCAACTAATGATTTCCATTATGAAGTTTACAGAAAGACTAGATTACAAGCAAACAATGAAGAAAATAATACTAATACTAATAACAACAACAACAAGGGAATTAACATCTTGCCTGCCCCTGTAAGAAAAATGTCTCATAATCCAAGATTTAAAGAAGAAGAACTTGCTTTGAAAAGATATTTCACAGAACAAGTTAAAGTTGAGGAACAAAGATTCAGACAATGGGAACAAAATATTGTCAATGAAAGAATCAGATTGAACAATGATTTGGAGGAAGAGCAGAATAAAGTTAAGAAGTTAGAAGATCAAATAAGAGTATTACAAATGAAATCAAAATAAGAAAATAAACAAACAAATAATTAATCAAATAATATAGAATATATATATATAACTCTTTATAACAATATTAAAAAAAGAAAATGCAAAAGTAAAAAAAGAACGTTTATTTCTTTATTTATTTATTATTATTATTATTTTTTATTTTTATATTTTGTTATTTAAAATTTCTTTAAGAACAATAAAATTCAAACATATATACATTACTTATTTATTTAATCGTTTATTTAATCAGCTATTTACTTGTATTACCATTTTCATTTGCTTTTTTAAAGATCTCTTAGAATATTTATTCAAATTGAGATAACCATTGTTCAGCATCCAAAGCAGCCATACAACCAGAACCGGCAGAAGTGATGGCTTGTCTGTACTTAGAGTCTTGAACATCACCAGCAGCATAGACACCTTCAACAGAGGTTCTAGCAGTACCTGGAATAGTCTTGATATAACCATTGTCTTCCAAGTCTAATTGGCCTTTAACAATATCAGTGGCTGGAGTGTGACCAATGGCATAGAATAAACCATTGACAGGTAAATCATATTCTTTATTTTCCTTATTTTGCAAGACTTTCAAGTGTGTCAAGAATTTACCATCACCCAAAGCTTCAACAGGGTTGTGGTTGTATAAGATTTCGATTTTTTCATTATTTTCGACTCTCTTTTGCATGATAGTAGAGGCTCTTAAATGATCCTTTCTGACAACCAAAAAGACTTTGGAAGCATATTTGGTTAAGAAATTGGCTTCTTCACAAGCAGAATCACCACCACCAATAACAGCTAAAGGCTTATTTCTAAACATTGGAACAGCACCATCACAAACAGCACAAGCAGAGATACCCTTTTGCCAGTATTGTTCTTCACCAGGCAAATTCAATCTCTTGGCAGAGGCACCGGTGGCAAGGATGATAGCATCAGTTAAGATAGGTTCTTCATCCTCACACCATTCTGGCCATAATTTGAAAGGTCTGGAAGAAAGATCAACTTTAGAGATAGTTTCAGTGATGATTTCACAACCGAATTTGAGATTTTGTTCTTTCATCTTATCCATCAATTCA
This sequence comes from Hanseniaspora valbyensis NRRL Y-1626, assembly GCA_001664025.1. NCBI lineage: Eukaryota > Fungi > Ascomycota > Saccharomycetes > Saccharomycodales > Saccharomycodaceae > Hanseniaspora > Hanseniaspora valbyensis. The sequence continues at coordinate 133,028 of LXPE01000006.1, forward strand.
GAACCAGTCATACCATCTGGGAAACCAGGGAAGTTTTCAATTTCAGTGGTGGTTGTTAATTGACCACCAGCAGCGATACCATTGGCCATCATACCTTCGTACATGACTAATGGTTTAATTTCAGCTCTACCCAAGTAGATACCAGCAGTGTGAGCGGCTGGACCAGAACCAATGATTGTAACTTTGTTGTGTACCATTTTATAAGTTTGTCTTTGAATTAGTATATTATTATATTGTAAGTTTCTTACTGGTTTGTTTAAAATATTTATTAAATTATTAAACATATATATTAAAAAAATAAAGAAATAAAAAAGATAAATTTAATAAATAAAAAATATATTTATTATCCTCTTGTTTATATATTTTATTTTCATAAAATATTATGATAAATAGATAAAAAAAAAACATAAAAAATTAGAAAACTGCCGTTTAGTAAATAATAAAGAAATATATTCACTTATGTAATTTTTCTTTCATAATTGATGTTTTTTTTTTTTCTTTCTCTCTCTCTTTTCTTAATTTAAGCGAGAATCTAGGTTTTTGTTATGTAAGTATATATGTGTGTTATTTTTTTTTTGGGGCTAAAGATTCTAGAGAAATGGCAAAATCCGAGATTAGGTAAAAAAAAAAAAGATTCTAGAATTTATATTTTTTTTAAATTTTTAAATTTTTTTTAATTTTTTTTTGTTCTTATGGGTTAAAAAGTTGTAATAAATTTTATATTCTATCGGATATAGATGATAAGACAAGAAAACATGAGAACCTAATAAACTAAGAAGTTAAAAAAAAAAAACAAAAAAATTAAAAAAAAAACTCCGGTCTTTACTACATAAATTATTTAGAACATTTATATTATCATATTTATTATTGTTATCCTATTTAAAGTATTTAAGATATGAAATGAAGTTATACTTATCTTGTTATATATACATATATATATATATATAAGATCTAGTTTTGTTGATTTTGGTATATTTATAATGTGTATATTTATGTATTGATAATATTAGTATTGTCACTGTTATCATTTACGACTACTTCTTTATGCTTTATATTTAACCAATGCTTGAAAATACTCTCATCAAACATCTCACAAAGACTCTCATCTAACATTAAATAACACAGAAAATATTCTAGCCCTTGCTGTCTCTTCATCAAAAAATCAGAATCTAATGTATTATTAATTAAGTAGTCATGAAGAGTTAAAGCTTTATACCAAGGTAACGCTCTTGGAAGTTCAGGTAAAATTATATCTTTTTGATTTCTTCTTTTTTGTAATCCATTTTCTACTTTATTTCTTAATGAAACAAATTCAGAGTATCTCTTATAACAATAGTGAACATCATTGTTTGCAAAAGTTACTCTAACTGTCCATTTAACAAATGGAGCGCCATTAGTTTGATTTGATCTTGCTGATTGTAATGTTCCTTCAACTACTTCAATATTTAGATATGGACATTTATTAAATTTCTGCCTTTCCTCATAAGTATCTTTTTTTGTTTTTATATCTTGTGTTTCAATAATTATAATATCTGAGTTATTCAAAAGTTTACTAGAGTTTCTTTCATCTGAAGATACTATAGATTCTGATGGATCATCTATTATTTTTAATAGTTTTTTTTTAGAACTTGTCAAAGAGGAGCTATTTGCAGTAGCATATTTATTAGGTTTATTGGCGTTTGTTTCTAAATTAGTGGAAGAAGAAGGTGTAATTGAATTACTATCACCTAAACGACTAGAAGTGTCTGTCATTTCATTCAATTTTTAATAATTTGTTCTATCTTTTCTATAAGATAATGTATTTAAAGAAAGAAACAGAATATTTATTAATACAATTTATATATATATATTGATGTATAATAAAGCTTGGTTTATTTAAAATAATAAAATTGAAAGTATATTTATCTTTCTTTTTATTTTTTTTTAAAAAAATATATATTCCAAGGGGTTTTTTTTTTAATAAAATGATCATACATTTTTTTTTTTCTTAAAATATATATAAAAAAAAATATATATTCCAATAATTTCGCGTTAACTTATCAATAACTTCTAAATATAATATATATTACTACAAATTATTTCAAAAAAAAAGAAAAAAAAAATATATATATAAAAAAAAGAAATATATATCATCATCATTATAACTTTAATTTAGCAAAATTAACGTTTATTTTTCAAAAAAAATAACATACTATCTAAATTAATTAACTTATTAATTAATATTAAATATAAATATTATGAAAATTTGCTAAGACGGGGAATCGAACCCCGACCAACGGTATGGAAAACCGTGATTCTACCATTAAACTATCTTAGCTGAGTGTATTTTATATGTTTTGTTTAGTTTTTGGAATCTATTTACTATGATGGACCCAAAAACAACAAAAATGAACATTAATCTTGATTTATATCATAATGTTTATATTATAGCAGTGTACAAAAATAAGGATATTTATAAAATACAAGCCTTAACAATTAATTGATCACACTTCTTAAGTTTTTGTTCTATTTTTTTGGACTGTTTTTTAAAAAAAAAAGAAAATGCATTTATTTATATCTTTTAAAGAGATATTCACGTGATATATCTATATTTTATTCTTTGTTTCTCTACTTATTTAGTTTTTTGTAATTTTTTTTTTTTCTGTACTTTAATAAACACGTACTCAAATATATATATATATTTTTTTTTTTTAAAAAAAGGGTATAAATATAAAATACCCTACAAAACATATAAATAACCATCTATTACTATTTAATATAATGAGCAGAGTTGTCGATGTTACAATTGGGAAACATGATTCTTCAATTACTTATTTAACTACTTCCGATTTTAAAGTATTAGAGTTTCCATCCTCTTTACTTCCAGATAACATAAAGACAGGTGCAGTTCTAAAAATACAAATTGATTTTAATGAATCCTTAACCAAAGAGACTAACAATAAATTTATTGACTTCCAAAACAACTTGTTAGACAAAATATCAACTTTCAAACCTAAAAAACCGGAATTATTTGTCAAGACTAAGTTACCTACAAGTATAACTTTGGCATGGGAACCTTTAAATTTGGGTATTGCCAAACTAAAAAATGTTTCATTATGGCATAAGTCCTTAAGTCCAAATTTCAGTGTTTCTTCAGAGACCGTTGATGAGGAAGAACAAGAAGCTTTCAGTGTTGAAGAAGTAGATGAGGAAGAACTTTCTCAAATAGCTACAATCTACAACATTCAAAATAGAACTTATAAATTGACAGGTTTGAATATAAGTTCTAAACATGTTTTCCAACTACGAATCGATACTTCCAATGGTATTTATTCATCCGAAATGATGTTGGCTGAAACACTTTCATCTAATGATTTGTCAGGATTTAATATCTGTGTTGGTGCTTTATCTGATGGCAATACCACATTTGACGATATTAAAGCTGTTGCTGATGCACTAAGCATTTCTCAATTAAGCAGACAGTGTAATGAAGATACTACCCATTATATAACTGATACTGTTGATGATGAGAATGAGGAGCATGATTTACAATTGAATGTTGCTAAAAACTTGAATATTCCTATTGTCAAACCAAATTGGTTGCAAGGTTGTTTGAAAGAAAAACAATTGTTGGGTGTTAAGAAGTTTTACTATAAACTAGATAAAGATGATAAAAATAATTTGTCTGAACAATATCCATTTGAAAAGAGTCTTACAGAAGATTATTTAAGAACGATTAAAGTAGTCGAACAACAACAAGAAGAAGAAGTAAAAGAATCAGAAGAAGCTAGAAAAGAAGAGGAAGAAGTAAAAGAGGAAGGTGTAGAGACTGCTGCTGAAAAAAAAATACAAGAACCAGATGCTGAGGAATTTGTTTTAGAGAAAAAAGAAGATGAAGAAGTTGGTGAAAATCCTGTTTTAAAAGAACAGCAACAACAAATAACTGAAGAGTCAGCTCTTACAGAAACGGTCGATGGTTCAGCTAACAAAGAAACACCAGAAGAAGAAATTATTGAGAAACCGGCTGAGGTAGAAACTGTTTCTGATATTGCTGAAGCAACTGTAACAGAAGCTCCGATAGAACACCCATTAGAAGAAATAAACGAAACTGAAAACATAAAAAAAGAAGATGAAGAAAAACAGGAAGAAGAAGTACCTTTGACTGAAGATCCAGTTACTAAGTTATCTACTGAAAAGGCTAACATAATATCAGAAACACCAGAAGTTAAAGAACAAAGTCTAACCGATATTCCTACAACTGATGACAATGTTGATCCAAGTGTACCAGAACATAAACAAGATTCATCATTAACTCCATCTTCATCAACATCTTCTAAAAAAACAAATAAAAAAAATAAAAATAAAAAGAAATGATTCAAGGAAACAATAATATAAATACTAATTTTTAACTTAAAAACAATCTTATATATATATAACTAAATTATCCATTTTTTTTTAAAAATCAAGTTTTATTTATTTTTAACTCTCTCTCTCTCTTTTATTTTTTTCATTATAAATTTAATAAAACTAATTTCATCTATTCACCAACTAACTTCTTGACTTTCTTCAAAACACTATCTTGTTCTGGATCGTATGGATGATCCTTTGATGGGATTTCTAAAATAGCAGGGAATGCATCTGTGAAAGAATCAATTTCAGATCTAATTAAATTAGCAATATGTTGGTTTATAAGGATTAAAGCAATATCTTTTCTCTTGGTAGTGAATGTTTCAAAAACCTGTAGTAGTTCTTCACTAGGAGTTTTATTTTCATTGTAAATATAAAAGTTCTTACCCTCTGTTACATCTTTGTTACCATTAGTTTCTTCAGCTATAATATTAGCTTCATCAGTGATACTAGTTTCTGGAACTGCACCAATACCAGCCAATAAGAAACCAGTAGTAGTATCTTCATCACCAATAACAGCAACTAATGTTCTTTTACTTTCAACAGACATATAGATTATATATATGTTAATATTTGACGGTTTATTAATATACGTTTATTTACTAATTGTTTTATGTATATATAGATTATAAATATTTATCCTTTAAAATTTTCTTACAACCAAATATTTTTTTTTTTGTTTTTTTTTACAACAGCAAAAGTTAAAGGAACAAAAAAAAACACACTACAAAAAAAAAAAAAAAAAACAACTTACTCACGTGAATAAACTCTAAAAAAAATGCCCAAAGAAAACATAGACATTGAAATCCGTTTAAAAGGTAAATAACAAGCTAAAATATTTTTATAAGTTGTAATTAATTTTTTTTTTTTAAAATTTTGTATTTAACCAAGCTAAATAAACTTCTTTTATAGTACATATATAAATTGTTTTAATGTAAAAAAGAATCGGTTGAATAAATTACAACCATATATATATTTTTTATTCTTCTTGAAATTTTTAAACGATTTTTTATTCATCTTTTAAATCAGTATCAATAACACTCATGATATTTTCTTCTTCATGTCCATCAATTGTTCCATTAATAACTTCTTGAATCTTTTTAACTTCTTCTTGTCCTTTGTTTTCCTCTTCTTCTTCTTGTTGTTGTTGATGTTTTTCCTCTTCCTCTTCCTCTTCCTCTTCTTCTTCAACTCTATGTTCTTTAGGTTCGCTTACTTCTTCATCAATATTCAATAAATTATCTTCTTCAGTTGGTTGAGCGGTGGCAACAATAGCAGAAGCAACTTCAATTTCACCATCACCACCATTGCTCTTTTCAGTAGTAACTTGTGCTTCAACAGGTTCTTGTGGTTGTGGGAAAAATTCTTGACCTGTAATATTGTCAACAAATCTACAGTCAAATTCTTTTTTGATACATCTAGTACATGGGTAAGATCTAGAACAAGCTTGTTTATCCTTTCTACATCTCAAACAAGACAATACTTTTCTTTTTCTTCTCTTTTTGTTACCATTATCTTTCTTTTGACCTAAAGCTTCAGCTTTTCTTTTTTTTCCAGCACCACCATTCATTTCTATTATGGCTTCAGTAGATGCTTCAATACTGTTTTTGTCTCCCAAAACATTGATCAAGTCTTCGTTCTTTTCAAAATCAATCTTTTTGTAGTTATCTTCCTTTTGTTCTTTTACTTCTTTAACTTCATCATCTTTTTTGTCTTCATTAGAAGAAGCAAGAGCAACAGCGGCAGCAGCAGCAGCAGCTTCAACAGCAGAAGAAATAACATCTTCTTTATCTTCTTCTTCTTTTTGTTTTTTGGCTTTTGCTTCTTCTTCTTCTTCTTGTTGTTGTTGTTCTTGAGTTTTAATTGCTTCCTTTTCAGCATCTGCAGCAGCAGCAGCAGCGGCTTCAGTAGCAGCTAAAACAGCATTAGCATCAGCTGTAGTATTAGTTTCATTTTCTTCATCTTCCTTCATAAAGTCATTAAAGACATTGTTTTCATCTAGGTTTTGGTTTTCATCACTCATTTTTGTGTTTCAATGGTATTTATATATGTAGTAAATTAGTATTTTTTTAAATATTGAATATATTATTCTTTTTCTAAATTATTAATTTGCTCTGGTTTAAATGTTTTTTGTATATTCTTTATCTCCTTTTGATTAAACTATTTTTTCACTTCTTGCTTAACTCCTGCTCCGACAAGTTAAAAAAAAAAAAAAACAAACAAACCTTGTTTTGATTTTTTGAATGGATTCTTTTTCATAGATGTTTTTTTTTATTTTTCCAAAAAAAACTATAAAAAAAATTTTTTTTTTTTGTCGGAGAAAATTTTTACTTTTCCATATATCTTTTTTTTTTTTTTTTTTGTTCACACTTTTTTTTTAAAAAACAAAAAACAACAAAATTAAGATTCGGGTTGTATTGTATTTTTTTATTTTATTTCTCTCGGTTCTAGAATATATTTAGTAGATTAGGACAAAACGTGAGAAAAAAAGAAATTGTTTTTCTTTTTTTTTTTTTTAATGAAAAAAAAACCAGTTCGGGTAAAATAAAAAACGCGTACATAATATATATTTCATACATAAATAATCAATTTAATAACTTCATAAACTCTGAAAATTCTAAAGTATCAATATCAGTCATTAAATCTTTAAAATCTAATCCATTTTCATTAATATTAATGTAATTTCCTGGTGTTAAAATAACAGGCGTTTGATTATTTACATGCATTAAAGAAGGTGTATTATTTTCACTACTTTTTTTGTTTAAACAAAAAGTAATATCTTTATTACCTTGATTTCTGTCCTGAATAGTTACACTTTGATCTTTATTGATTTTAATATTTTCTAGTAAAAAAATCAATTCATCATAATTTTTTATTGAATAATCTTTGTTAAACAAAAGACCAACTGCTGCTTTCAGTTTAGTAGCAAAATTCACAGAAAAGGAGGTTGGGAAACTTACTCTCATTGGCTGCAAAATATATTCATTTCCCCATTTGATAGCCCATATTTCTTCAAGTAGAATTATATCATAAGGGGAATATTTAAAAACTGGTCTTTCAGTATTGTAGATTGAATAATCTACTAACTGTTTTGTCAAATAATCTAAACTTTCTAAATCTTCTGAGTCTTTGCATAAACTATTTTCTTTTAATTGGTTGTTTTCAATTAAATGAATTTTCAACTCATCAACAGCAACTGTTTTTATAATTGAAACTGATTTATCATACAAATTATCAGCAGGCAAAAAGGCAAAAGTTGGACAAATGTAATCAGGAGTCCATTTGGGTCTTAAATCATTTTCTGCCAATTTATTTCCTGTTTTCAAAATTTTCAAACAATCATCAAAATTAAACTTGTTGTTATTTTTCATTTTAATTTTTTCAGCCCTTTTCAATAAACAATGTTGGTAGGCATATACCATCATTCTCGATGCTATACAAGAACCTAAAAGTTTATCTTTATTTGATTCTTTCACTTCAGAAGGTTCACTTAACATAAATTTATAACTCAATAATGAAACTTTTATATTCATAAATGGTAACAAAACATAGTAATCAAATGGATCTATATCCTTTGAACATTCAGTTTTCATGTAATAGTTTAAAGGAGCTAGATGATTGTGACAGAACTCATCAATTTTTCCAAAGATACAATCAATATCTGGATCATGGAATGGGTTCTCTAATGCAGTCAGAATTTTTCTCATTAAAAAAATATAATTCTTCAATAAAGAAATTCTACCTCTTTCATTGGTCAACAATGTTTTTTCATCAAAAGTGATATGTTTAAATTTTAGAGATAAACCAAGCTCTAAAAATGCAAGTATTTCAATATACAAAATCCAATACCATATATTTTCAGCAATACTTTTATTTTCATCACTAATGCTTGCATCACTGACTAGTTTTGGTAAATCTATAGTGTATGCCCATTCTAATAAGTGGGTTACAATGTTGCTGTTAATAGTACATGTTTCCCTGTATTGCAATTCACATTTGAAAAAAAGCAATAATAAATATTGTAATTTCAAAAATGGTTCATGATATTTCTCTGTGTAAAACTCTGAAACAATCTTTGTCACTTTATCAAATACCAAATGGTGATACATTTCAGGATCAATTACAAATCTATACATTAAAATTATTATTCCAAGATAATATTGATCTTTGTAATTATTCAACACTATTGCTTCAATATTTCCATTAAAATCTGTTTTAAAAATTTCTTTGATTTTGTTTTTTATATTAACTTCATTCAAAAAAGTGAATGATTTATGCAAGTTTGAAGTGAAAAAAGTATTTACAATTTTTTCAAAATCATTAAAATTTCTAGGAATAGCTTTTAATAACTGTTCAAAAACATTTTCAATATTGTTTTTCCAAGATTGCAAAAAATTAGTATTAGAATTGACAAAAAGTTCCAATCTTTTATACTTGGAAAAATCTATTTTTAATACATACTCTGTACTAATCACTCTCCATAGATTTAACATACTTGGTGGAAACACTCTTTTCAAAATTTGTTCTAATGATAAAGTGTTTTGTGTGATGACATCAAATTGTAAAATGTCTCCTTGCTTTTTATATGTTGCAAAAAGTTTGTTTTTCACTGTAGTATCTATTTTAAATAAAGAATCAAAAAATGAGCTAGGTGGATGATTACTATTATGAAGTTTTTCTTGTGTTGTTGGTGAAGTTGAGTCTAAAACTGAAATGTAACAGCTTTTTGATTCATTTTTGTTTGAGTTTCTTAAATCAATTGCTGCTTGCACTAAAAGTCTATTAACTTGAGCTGAGACCTCATTGTTATCATGTTTATTGAAAAATCTTTTTCTCCCTCTATCTGGATCCAATTTTTTTTTGAATTGGTTTGAATAAATTTCCTTGTTGCTAATGTCATCTGCATTCTTTGTTGGTAAAATAAATCTTAAATGCTTTTTTTTGTTTTTGAAAGTGTTTGATTTGTTGTCTTTATTTTCTTTAAATATTTGTTCCTTATCAGAACAATTAATCGATGTGTCCAGCACATCTAAATCAAATGATTTATTGTCTCCATTTTCCATTGTTGAATTGTAAGTTGTACAATCTGCTGATGAATTTGCATCAATGTTAGTTGTTGACAACATACCATTGTCATAATTTTCTTTTGTTTTATTAATATTGCTAATATGTGATATTTTTTCTTTTTCTTTATCTTGTTCTATTCGTTTATCTTTCAATCCTAGTCTTTCCAAATGTTCTTTATAAGTGATACTAGGATCAAAATCTTGCATATATTCACATGGAGAATATGCACTTTGAGTACATCTTGTGCAAGAAGGTCTCATTCTGTCACATTTTTGTCTTAATGATCTACATTTGAAACATGACAAAATAATTCTATTTCTTGTTTTTTTGACATGATATTTGATATCATTTTTTTTTTCTTTTGAAAAAGGTGATTCAGTGTTTCTGTTAATATTATTAACAGAGGTACTTTGATCTTTGTTGTCTATTGGATTCATGAGATTATCAATTAACAAAGCATTAATCTTGTTAAACTCAGGATTTCTAATTGTTTCACTTTGTTTATTCATTTATTAAACAGAAAATAGAAATATTGACTGAAAATAAATAAATAACTCTTACTTAATTTTATTAAACTTTTTTTTAAATAATGTATGATGATGCTGTTGGTTATTAAAAATAGATATATTATATTTATACTTTTTAAATTTTGTTTTATATATATACTATGTTTTTAATGTGGTAAATATATATATTTTTATATATCTTTAATCTCCAATAAAATATATAACACTTTCATATTTAAATATATATATAATATTAAACAAAGGAATAATTTATGAAAAAGAATATATATATATTTTTTTTTACATTTCATGAATTAGAAAGGCGATGTGCTTAAATGAAAAATTAATGAATAAATCCCTAAACACCGAGTCTGGAGTTAATTTTTTTTTTTTTACATATATATACGATAAAAAAAAAGGTTATCAATGTTTTTTTAATTTATATAATTTAATATTGGGTAACCTTCTTCAATTTTTTTTTTAATAAAAAAAAAAAATAATGTAATAGTTTATATATAACTAAGATATATAAACTTAGTCAGTATAATAATTATTGTTTTAATAATAAATATATTTTATTTTTACAAAGATATAACAAAAGTGAAACCAAACTAGAGTAAATTCACATTAAAAAATTTCTAAAGAGTCTCGTGATGAAAAATTAAAGTAATATTTTTTTTTTTAAAAAATATTAAAATTTAACAGGGGGGGGGGGTGTTGATTTTTATATTTTTTTTCTTCTTCTTCTTCTTTTGAAATTGTTTTCCCCTATTTTTTCCCCCCCGAAAAACAAAAAAAATGAAATCCATCATCTCTGAATTTATTTAACTCTTTGATTTGTTTATTTGATAAAGAAACTCCATATATTTATTTATTTTAGCATTTATAAATAAATTTTTTTTTAAAAAAAAAACATAAAGTTAGATCCAAAAAAAAAAATATATTTATTCAGAATGGTAAATTTTAGTAGTCATATTTTAACTTTAGTGCTGCTAAGTGGTAAAGTTCTAGCTCATGGTCCTCATTCTCACAGTCATGACATTGAAGAAATGATTTCTCATCATTCTCACTCAGAAACTACTCTTTCAGACTTTTTCAATTTCTTGTCTAAAAAGACACAACATAATTCTGTCTTTACAAAAGTGTATGGTTTGATTGATGAGCATTACTTGATAAGTGCCATCACATACAATTTTGCTATTTGTTTATCTTTAGCCACGGTTTTCTATTTTGTTCCTGTTAAGACACTTATTTCTAAATTTGGTACTTTTTTGAAAAGAAGCTACAACCAATTTTTAAACAAATATGGATATTTAAGAGATTTTGAATCTGATGATCCAACAATCAACTCAACATCTTTGAATTTTGTAGGTTTAGTGATGAGTGATTTCAAAAAAAATATTATTGATAATTTTGATTTTGAAAACCTTTTCAATTTCTTTATGCTAGCTGGTTTTATGAAGGAATTATTTTTGGAATTGTTCTACAATGTATTTGTTTATTCTATTGGCTTAACAAGTAAACATAAAGCTGAAGCAAACAAAAACTATTCTATTTCAAACTTGTTTACTTTTTTAAACCAAAATAAAAGTGATGGGGAACTAGTGTTACAGAATGTTTCTAGCTTAGCTCAAAAGATTATGTTTTCATATTTAATTTTTTATTTGCTAGATAGATTTATCAATATTTTTTTGATCAAATTTTTGAAACTAGACCCTGAACAAGTTCATACTCATAGTCACTCTCACACTGGAGAACAACATGATATCTCCAATTATTTGGATGAATTGAATGAAAAATTGGCTCATAAGAATGATATCAAATCTGTTGATATCGAATTAGATATTGATGGCTCTGGTCGTGTTTTAAGAAGTTACAGCACAACAACATTTGATAATGGTTCTATTCCTCAAAATGAAGAATACACTGATAGTGAAGATGAAGATTACGTTGCTGATGAAAACGAAGCTGAAGTAGCCAATGAAGAAGAAGACGATGATGATGAAGAAGAAGATTCTGAATTTGAAATTGATGATTTTGAAATCGAGAAAGATGTTGATAAACAATTAACCAATTTATCAAATTTGAAATTTGTCATCTTATCAATTATCAATGATTTCATATTAAATATCAACTCTGGTATCTCTTTGTATAGCTTATTTGCAAAACAAAGATTGGGTGATTTGAAAATTTTCATGGTTGTTTGGGCTATTCAATACTCATCTCATGTATTTGCTGATTGTATCTACATGCTAAATAAGACAACTCCTGCTCAATTTTCTTTACAATTAATTTTGAGTAATCTTGGTGTAGTTGTTGGTATTTTATTCAAACATTTAGCTAGAAAGCAAGTACCAATAATACATGAAACCTCAAAAGCTTATGCTGAAAACAATTTGAAAAATTATTTGATCAAAATATTTGATATTAATGATTCATACTCTCATTCTACCAGTTACCAACTAGAAAATGCTATAGTGAAATCTGAATATTGGATTGTTGAAACCTTCTACCATTATTTGAACACTTTAATTCTTGATAATGGTTCTTTTGATTTTGAAATTTTATTGTTGACTTCCCAAATAGGTTTCACAATGTTTTTAATCTTTAACAAAATTCTTCCAGAAACAAAAGCTCCAACAAGTATTAAACAATTATTAGTCATTGGTTCAGTAGCATATTTAGGTTACAAGGCCAAAGCTTAGAGTTTTATTATATACATACATATATATATTACAAAAAAAAAAATAATAAAAAAAAACAAAAAAATAAATAAGTAGATAAAACAATATAAAATATAAATAGAGTAATAAGTAATGAATAATTGTTGAAAAATAATTCTTCTATAACTGTTTTGTTATTAAATATTGAATTTTGTTTGATAGGGCAAAAAAAACACCCTAACAATTATGGTTTAAATTTGAACTTCCTAATCAGGAAATTTTAGACGATGCGCATGGGGCTTTTTATAAAAATCAAAAAATAAAATAAAAATAAATGAACCTTATAAAATCTGTTATCACTGTTATTTATATATTGAAAGAATTAAAAATTCAGAAATTTTAATTTTGTTAAAACCAAGAGTACCAGATTTGTTTAAAGTTACCAATAAATAATAAGTTCCATTATTATTATTTTTAAGTTTTTAATATTATGTCAACGACATTGGAATACCAGAATGGTAGCTCTTCAGGAAATATATATAATGATCCAATTGACATTCATCCTGTACAAAGTTATGTTGATGAAACTGTTTTTTCTTCTGAAATAGACACAACTCATAAAAACCAAAATACAAATCAAAAGACTTCATCATCATATATTGATATAGAACAAGATGATGATGATGATGATGAAGATACATTAGTCATCACTTATCCTGAAAAAAATTGGAAATTACTTTTAGGGTCTTTTTTTGGAATATCAGCATCTTGGGGTCTTTTCTTTATCTGTGGTACATTTCAGGATTACTATTCAAAAAATCAATTAAAACAGTATACAAGTTTCCAAATATCATGGATTTTTTCTTTATATTATTTTTTAATAGTTTCAGGCAATCTTTTAACTGGATTATATTTTGATTTTTATGGTTTCCAAAAGTTTTTATGTCTGTTATTGATTCCTGGATTTCTTTTATTACCCTTTGTTCAAACTTTTTGGGAAATTATAAGTGTTTTTGCTTTGCTTGGGCTTGGGGGTGGTATAATAATTCCACCAATATTAGGATGTATTAGTGATTATTTTTATGAAAAAAGAAATTTTGCCAATAGTTTAGCAATCACTGGTGGAAATATTGTTGGAATTGTCTTTCCAATTATTTTGCAAAAAGGGTTTACAAGTATTGGATATAAAAATACATCTTTTATAGTTTGTGGTATGTTTTTAATACAATTAGGAATATGTCTGTTACTTTGCAGAGATAGAAAAGAATTAAGACGAAAATTACAACCTGATGAAACTTTTTTAAAACTCTATTTCCAAGAATCATTTGACTATACAAGTTTATTCACAAGTTTACGATTTATTCTTGTTACTATTGGAATAACAACAGCTGAAGTTAGTACTGGTGTACTTTTAATTTATATTACCTCATATTGTTCAAATATTCTTCACTTCTCAGATTCAGAAAGTTTCAATATAGTTACTATACTTAATGCAGGTACTCTTTTTGGTGGTTGCTTTTTTGGAATGTTTTTAGCCAACAAAATAGGAACTATTAATAGTGTTATGATTGCTTGCTTTAATTTATTGGTATTAAATTTTGTTGTATGGTTATGGTTAACACAAAAGGTACCTAAATTAATGTATCTGTATAGTCTTTTATTAGGATTTAACTGTGGTGGAATGATGTCTTTATGCCCATCAATTTGTGGTATTGTTTCAAATTACTATGATTTTGGTAAAAAATATAGTACAATATATTTTGTTGTTGGAGTCGGTTTCTTAGCTGGTATTCCTGTTTCAGGTATCATTATTGGTAATTCAAATAAAGCCAATTTTGTTTATTTTATTGTTTACTGTAGTACTTTAATATTTTTATCATTATTATGTTTTGCAATTTTGAAATTCACTTATTTAAAGAGAAATATCAAATATAAAATTTCTGAAAGACAATCAGTTACGCCAACTGGTGACAGTAGTGATTTAAATATTAAAAACAATGAATTTATAGAAACGGAATATGCTGAAACTCCTAGTATTAAAAAAGAAGATTTAAAACTGAGTTTTAAAAAGATTATATGCACCAAATATTAACTAATTAATAAGTTTATATATATATATATATAAATTCATTTTTTTTGAATAAAAATGATGTGCTTATATATGTTTATGTTCACGTGAATACTTTTGCTGCTTATTAAAAAGAACATAAATTTTGTTCAAAATATGAATAATTTTTTCTTTACAAAAAAAAAATAGAATAACAATGCACCTCAAAAATAATCACACTCTAACACAATCAAATTTATACATTAAATAAACCAACACATACATATACATCTATTCAATGTCACAAACTGTTTCATCTAAAGATGTTGTTCAAATTCCAATGTGGAAGTCTTTACTTGCAGGTGGAATTGCAGGTGTTACATCAAGAACATTAACCTCACCAATGGAGAGAGCTAAGATTATTTTACAAATAGATACTCAAAAAAACTCCATTTCGACTCTTAGATTAATGATGGATTTTTACAAGAGAGAAGGTATAAAAGGACTTTTTAGAGGTAATGGCATGAACTGTCTTAGAGTCTTTCCATACATGTCTATTCAATATTTTGCCTTTCAAGGTTACAAAAACTATGTTTTACAAGGATCTGATAAAGAAATTGGCAATAAAGATAGATTAATAGGTGGATTTTTGTCTGGTTTTTTCTGTGTTGTAGCAACATATCCAATGGATTTATTAAAATCAAGATTAACAATACAAACAATAGCTGGCGGAGAGAGCAAGAGTGCAATGACAATAGCAAAAGAAATATATCACAAAGAAGGTGGATTATTAGCATTTTATAGAGGAATGTGGCCTACTCTTGCAGGAGTTGTTCCATTTGTCATTTTAAATTTCAATTTTTATGAAAGTATGAAATTCCATTATATGGACATGTATGGATTTGAAAGTTTTACTAATTTTCATAAATTATGTTTTGGTGCTACTGCTGGTTCTTTAGCACAAATTATAATTTATCCATTTGATCTTTTAAGAAGACGTTTCCAGATTATCAATATGCCTGGAAATAAAGCAAGATATGATTATACATCTATTAGAGATGCATTAATCAAAATTTATAAAAGAGAATCATTTTTAGGATTATACAAAGGTTTAGCTCCTAATTTAATGAAAGTAATACCTGCAACAGCATTTCAATGGTGGGTATACGAACTTGTAATAACAAAATTATAGTTATATATATAGATAATAACTGATTCATTGTAAATAGGGATTTTTTAAATATTTGGGTTGTATATAATATATTAACAAATATTAATTGAATCATTTTAAAAGAGGGAAAAAAAAAAAAAAAGCAAAAGGAATTTGTATACAATTTTTTTTTTTTGACCAATCAGGTTTTAATTTGAAATTAATATTTTATGAATATTACATGTGACTAAAAACAAAAATCTAAGAAAATTTTTTTTTTTTTTTAAAAAAACAGAAACAAAAAAATAAAAAAACTTTTTTTTAAATGAATTCGAGAAAAAGAATAAAGTATACTATCTAGTTAGATTTGTTTAATATTAAAAAAATTAACAAAAAAATTATATATATTTTTAAAAAAAAACCTGAAAACATATTTGACATACACATAAAATAATACATCTTATTTTATTACTATAAACCTATATATTCCTCAAATAATAACAAGAAATAATACAAAAAAAATGTTTAGACAATCTTTAAGATTATTACAACAAGAAACTAAAAAGCCATCTGGTATAAAGATCCCAACCGAATTAGCTCCATTATTTGCTGCTTGTGGTGTTGCCATTTGTTCTTTATCCTACTTTACATACAAAAAATTAAGATATGATGAAGGTTTAAGAATTTTAAAGAATCCAAATCAATCTAGAATTGATGAAGTTGTTAATTTGAGTCCAGAAACTGAAGTTTTAGATTTAAATGCTGAAAAGAAATAAATAATGATAAATTAATGATGGATCTTTCTTTTTTTCTTTTCCCCCCACAAACTATAAATTATAATATATATTCATAATATTTATCAAGTTATTTATTTAATTAATTCAAAACAAAAAAAAATAAAAAAAAACATATTAAAAAAAAAATAAAAATCTATTCAATACATGAAATTTTTTTTCTTTTTCTATAAATAAGAATATTGAATGATTCTTTTAAATATTTACATATATACAGGTAATTAATATTAAATTAATCTTTATTATTTTTTTATTTACTCTTCATCTTCAATTATTTTAAAGTTGGTGTAAATTCCACTAAGATCAGTCATGCTTTGAGTTTCTTGGAAACATCTGTTAATTGATTTAACAAGGGCTGGATCTTGTTCTTTAGAAATTTCAAGTATATCATGAGCTTTGTAGGTAACTTCATGTTGCAAAACTTTACAACCTAATTCTTTTTGTTTAGATGTTAACAAGTGACCAATTTTTTTTGTATCTTCAAAAGTAGTGATAACTCTGACACCAATTTTTTCAGAGTTATCAATAGGTTGAAATTCAAGTTCTTCAAATTCAATTTCCAAATCTAACAAAGTCAATGTCAAGTTATCTAAAAATTCATCACTCTTTGCATCATCAAATTCAGCTATATCTTCATTCAAAAAATGTAACATAACTTCACCTCTCTTTTCAAAAAAATGCAAACCTTGTTGAGTGATTGTTCCTTCAATATTTTTCACACAAGACTTAATCTCTGACATACAGTGTTTTGGGTTTTCTGAAAGACAATCAAAGATTAAGGTTACACCATTCTTACCAACTACAGGATAAATGTACTGCTTCAAAGCATTTGATGCATCTTTGTTTTTATATTTTTCTAATAAAGCATTAATTGTCTTTTTAGGAACATTAGATTCCATTGCTCTGTCAATTGCATTTTTTAAATCAAAATTAATATTTGTGTCAATAACATTATTATTTTCTTTAATAGCAATACTGATTAAGTTTCTATATTTACCAATGTTTGCAGCTTTAAGTTTATCTTGAGCTGATTTTCTATGCAAAATATTTTGCCATTTGGAATGTCCAGCTTTTTTGAAAGTAGTTTCTTGGAATTTAAGTAATGAAGTTGGTCTAATCATTATAGTATGTACATATATATGTATAAGTTCTTTATATTAGTAGAAACTCTTTTTTTTTTTTTTGGTTTTCTTCAATAAATATCTCTTTTAAAAAAAAAAAATTGGATTAAATTTTTTTTTTTGAAACTTTAAACAAAAAGTTTTTTGAAAAAAAAGAATTCGGATTTTGAATATATCACTTTTATTAAACATATATATTTTTTAATTAAAAAACAGATATTTTAAATAATACTTGTAAGATTATATTATATTTTATATCATACATGTAGCACAGACAAAAAAAAAAAAGTTAAAAGATTAAAAAAAAAAAAAAAAATAAAAAAATAACACAATAATATTATAAAGCCCAGATTTTATATTCAACCTTCTTTTCAATAATTCCATTTGATTTCTTTTCACCAGAACCATTACTTTCTACTTCATCTTCTTTCTTTTCAGGATTATCAGCTTTTTCTACTTTGATTACATTTTCAACATCAGCTTCTTCAGTATTTTCAGTTTCATCTTCTAAAACAATTTCTTCATTAATACCTTGTTGTTTTAATTTATCATTAACATGCTTCAGTTTTTGTTCAAACTTTTGTTCAGCTAAGGCTAATTTTTTCATTCTAGTTTCATATTCAGAGACTACTGTGGTATATTTTTTCTCTAAACTATCTATTTTTTCAAGCTTCAAGTTAATAGCTTCAAGTTTATTCTTTGTTAATTCTTGGATAATTACATTAGTCTCATTGATATATTTTTGTGAGATTAAATTACTGTTTTCAATTATTTTGTTCTTACTTTCATCATTCAAAGATGCTAATACTTTTTGTATAAACTCTTCAAAATCATATCCATTTTCGTTTTTAGTCTTTTCAGTCTCTGGAACTACTTTATCAAAATGATCATCTTCAATAGGTAGAGTCAAAAACTTCATTACACATTGCTCTTTAGATTTATTAGTATATTTAGCAATCTTTGTCCAATCATTCTCAAACATTTCAATACCTTCTAGTAACTTGAAAATATCACTACTACTCCAATCATTTTCATCAATAGAGTCTTCATTTAAATTTAGTCTTAGGAAATCAGATGATGAATAAATAGTTAAGAATTTGGCCTCTTTAAAACAAGAAACACAAACATTACTTGATTTATCCCTTAAATTATGATAAACAATATTGTCACAATCAACACCACAAGTTTGACAAACATATTTAATCTTGCTGATTGAGTCTTTTTTGTTTAATGAATTTGTCAGATAATCATCACTCTTGCAATATTTGTTTTCTTTTAGAGGTAATTTGTAGTCTCTTTTCAATTCATATTTTTGTTCACCGCCATTTTCATCTTCTTTAGTGTCTCTAACTTCTACACCTTCGGGAATAAACATTTTCAAACCTCTTGGAGTATCCAGAACAACATTAAAATGTCCTGTATATCCAGGTGCCATTATGGAAGGTCTGGTTCTAGGATCAATTTGATAGTTGATAACTCCCCATTTTTCCAAAAATTGATGAATCTTAATGATAGATTGGATATCCAAGTTTAAATTTCTTCTTACTGCTGTAATAGTCAAGTATTCTAACGGGTGTAGTCTATAAGTATTGACCATAAAGTCTCTACAATCCTTATAAGTTCTAGAGTTTTTGAAACTATAGTCTGTTTCATTGAAAAATTCTTTAAAATACTCAACTTCTATTTCATGAATAGTATCTATATTAAACCATTTAGAGTATGTTGGTATTATTATAGGCTGTGTTTGCTGTAATAAATAAGTACTTGCAATATCTTTAATCTTGTCTAATTCTTCAGTATAGTTTAAAGAGATGGTTTTAGGTTGTTGTGGTTGTGTTTGTTCCACAGTATTATTAATAGGTTGTTGTTCTTGAACAACAGCAGGTGTTGTATTATTTTCAACAGGTTCAGAGCTCATTTATAGTTTATAAAATGTAGTGTGGGTAAAGTTTGGTGTTTTTTTTTTCAATATATATATATATATATATATTTAATTAATATCTTGATTTGAACTTTTTTTTTTTTCTTTGTTTAAAAGTTCTATTTGATATCTGTGTGTTTTTTGTTTTGCTTGAGAAAATTTTTATTTTAGGTTTTTTTTTGGTAATGTATAAAAAAAAATTGAACAAAAAAAAAAAAAAAAAAAAACAAACAAGAAATTTAAACAATTATATCCGTTGATCACATGTGCATTTTTATTTTTTTGTATTGAAAAACTGATTCCATTACATACTGACGCGTAAAATATTTGCAAATAACATCAATATATTAAATATTTTAAAACTTATAATCCAAGTCATAAGTACTTTATAAGATAGCAACCTTCTTAAAGTTAAAGTATTATTAGATTTTTCTATTTTTTAATGGTCACTAGGTTTAATTATAAAAGACGGTTGAAGGAGAAAAAAAGGGATGGTAGAGATATCAGATATAAAGAACATAGTTCTGATTCTGACTTTGATAATATAGAAAAAAGATTTGAAAGTAGTTCTGATGAAGATGAATCAGATGAAAAAAATCAATTTGAAATAGATAATAATGATATTGACTTGATTCAGTACCTTCCTAATAATATTAAAAACAATTATAAAAAGAATGGCGATATTTATGAAAAATTTATCAAATTGATTAATAATGATGAGAATAAATTTTTTCCAAAATTTGATTATAAAAATATTAATAAAGAAAATGAAATTAAAGAAGATGAAAAAGATAAAGAAAATAAAGAGTCATCTGTTGAAAATGAAGTTATAGACGAAGAGTCAATGAAAAGAAAAATTATTCAATTAGAACAGTTTGTTGAGCAAAGTAAATTATACTCTCAAATTATAAAACAACAATTAAGAGAAGAGCAAGATCAAATCTCCCAAACCTCAGCTGTTACCAAAAAGCAAAAACTTGATAAATCAAACACTTCTTTTAACAAAAGACATGAAAGGGCATGGCAATATCCACTACCATCACTTCTCTCTAAAGATATTATCGTTAAAGACTACCAGAGAGAAGGTTATGAATGGTTGATTTCTTTATATTCAAATGGTTTAAATGGATTGCTCTCAGATGAAATGGGTTTAGGTAAGACATTGCAAATTCTATTACTTATATCATTTATATGGGAAATGGAAGATTTGGAAAATGCTCCAGATAATAATATTTTCTTGGTTGTAGTTCCATTATCAACTATTGATAACTGGGTTAATGAAATTGATAAATTTGTTCCAAACTTACCAAAACTAAAGTACTATGATAAAGAAACAAGACAGTCATTTTGGAATAAAAAAAATAACAATAGATTCAAAGGAGGTGTATTGATAACATCTTATCAAGTTGTAATGAATGATATTGAAAATTTTGCAACAATGTTTAACATCAAGTATCTTATTATTGATGAAGGTCATCGTTTAAAAAATCTTGATTGTAAATTGATCAATTGTTTAAACAGAATTAATTTGACAAATGGTAACAAAATTTTGATAACTGGAACTCCACTACAAAATAATCTGAAAGAATTATGGTCTTTACTAAATTTCATTATGCCTTCAATTTTTAATGATTTTGAAAGTTTCAATAAATGGTTTGAGTATGATGATGATAATAATAATAATGGTGGTGACACTTCTAATGGGGTTGCTAAAAATTTAATAACAAAAATGAATGAAACTTTATTGGATAATTTACATTCTATATTAGAACCTTTTATGTTAAGAAGATTGAAAAAAAATGTATTTACAAATGGCGAACTACCATTTAAAAAAGAGTTTTTGATAAATTGTCCTTTAGATCTAAGACAAAAAAGGTTATACAACCAACTGACAAATAATAGTTATGATAATTATAGAATTTATTTTTTCTTAGATGCTACCTGTTTATTTATAAGAGAAAATAGAAATTTTGTATTTGGATTAAATAAACTTAGTGATGATTTGATTATTGAATACTTGAAATATTTATACTTGAAATTGAATAAAAATCCAATGTATCAATTGCAAGATAATTTTAAAGATTATTTTGAGCTTTTTACTAAAATGGATTCTGTAATATTTGATAAACATATTTATTTACAGATGAAAAATACTTTATCAAATAATGCACAGATGCAAAAGAGACATTTAATAAACAACCCTTTCATAATATTTAACCCATATTATTTCTATGATGATTACTCACAATTTAAAAATTTTGATCAATTTGTAAATTTACAAGGAAATAAATTTAAAAAATTGAACTTTTTGTTACCTTTATTATTAGCTAAAAAACATAAAGTTTTAATTTTTACTCAATTTGTTAAAAACATACAATTATTGACAGATTATTTAATTTTATCAGATATTAAATTTAAAGTTTTAACAGGGACAACAAAAAATCAAGAAAGAAGTGATGATATTAAAGAGTTTCAAGATAAAAAATCTGATTACAATGTTTATTTGATCTCTACTAGAGCTGGAGGTTTAGGAATAAATTTGACAGCTGCTGATTCAATCATTTTATATGATTCAGATTGGAATCCTACAATTGATAAGCAAGCAATAGATAGATCCCATAGAATTGGGCAAACATCAAATGTTGCAATTTATAGATTATTTTGTGAATATGGGTATGAACTACAACAATTTGGTAGAATTATTTCTAAAAATGAAATGAATGAAATTGTTGTTGAAAATGGAAATTTCAATTTTGATAGAAAAATTAGTGATTTTAAAGAAAAAATTGAACCAGTTTCTGGCAAACAGTTAGGTATTGATATTGCAACTACAGGATTTGGATTTGAAGTTAAACCTGATGATTATAATGGTACAGATGATGATTTCACTGTTGAAGAAAAAAAAATCTTGTTAGATAGATCAGATAAAAGTTATAATAAAAATAATTTTAAATCTTTAAAAAACTTGCCAAATATAAAATTCTTTGAGTCAAATATATAATGTATATATTTATTTATTTAAATTCTTCTTTAATAATGGTACACATAATTTCTAAACCTTTGGTCATCTTTTCCGGTGTGACTGCAGCATAGGTTCCTCTCAACATACAACTATCCAAACTACAAACATCATAATTCGGATCTTTAACTTTGAACCATGAACCTTTTGCTAATAATAGCTTAGCTTCAACAAATTTTTCAAAAAACAAGTTTTCATAATAATCTGAAATACCGTTTTTACCATACTTTATGAGATTAGTAGAATAATCTCTATGTTTAGTTATATTCAAGTAAATCATGAAAAACATACCTGCTTGTGGAGCTTTTTCAACAGTGATAAATTCATTAATATTGAAAGTATCAATGCTTTTGTATAATGTATTCAAACAAAAGTTTCTCTTTTGTGTATAAGTGGTTCTCAATCTCATGAACCAGTTAACAAAACCGTCTTGTCCCCATCTATTTAGACAACCATTGATCATTAATTGAGATATACCAGAAGATGCTTGCAAAGAGACTTCATGATAGTTCCAAAGATTATCTAAAATTTTCTTAGAACCGACAACATAACCTAATCTTACACCAGGACCAAAATATTTAGAAAAAGATTCAAATCTCAACACTCTTCCGTCAGTATCAATAGATAAGAAACTTTTTGATAATTTAGCAAAAAATTGTTTTTTATTTTCAAAGACTTCTAGTTCTGGATCTTCATATTTGACATAATCTGGCATTTGTAACCAAAAGTAAGGATCATCTTCTAATAAGACAATATCATATTTCTGTAATAATCTATAAATTTCAACTTTTCTTGTATCTTTCAAAGTGGTTCCTTTAGGATTATGGCCATTTGGAATCACATACATTAGTTTTGGTTTAGGAATATTACTGTATAAAGTATCCCAGTTTGATAATTTGTGAGCTAGATCTTCAACAACGATACCATTAGAATCCATTTTGATAGGAACATGATTTATTCCTTGAGCTTCAATAGCTTCTACGGTGGAAGAGTAACATAAATCTTCTAATAAAATTGTATCACCTCTGTTACAAAATACTCTTAGACAGGATTCAAGACCAAAAGTGGAACCATTATTAATCAAAATATCCCAATCAGAATATACTCTAGATACTTGGAACATAGAATCAATATGTTCTTTTAAAAATTTTAATAAAGCAGGATGTCCTCTAGAGTTTCCATATTGTAAAGCTTGAGCAATTTCAATATCATAATCCTGTTCATCTCTAGAAATGTCACCAGTCATTAATCTTATATTATTATTGATAGTAGCTTCAGGGATTTCATTTAATTTATAGCTACCCATATCAAACGTTTGGAATTGGAAATTTTGAAAACCAAAGAGTTCCAATGGAGGCATACCAGCACCTAAGAAATGAAACTCCGGATCCAAAAAGTATTTCATGGTAGTTTTAATTGGAGAGGAGCCTCTAGATAAACATTCTTGGGAGTATAAGTGTTTGAAGCAGAGAGATTCTTTAATTTGGTCAATAGTCATTATAAAGAGGTATTATGTTTGTACGAGTTTTTTTTTTTGGTTTTTTCTAAATAAAATAGTTTTATTATAATATTTTTATTTTTTTCTTGCTTCAAAATATTAATATGATATAAGAACTAAACTATATATATAATTTATGTTTTAACTTTTATTTATTTGTGTCTCTCTCTCTATATATATATATAATTTGCTTTTTTTTTTTTAAATCTTTAAAGAGGTTATAAAATTAATAAGAAAAAAATAACAACAGATTACAAATTAAAAAATTATAATACCGATCCTAATTACCAAACGGTCTTATATATATATATATATATATATATATTTTAAAAAAATTAATTAAATTAAAATGAACGCACTTTTAAAAATATACGTAAACAAAACAAAAAGAATATTTTATTAATTAAATTATAGTAATTACTTTTCTTATGGTATATATATATATATATATACTTTGTTCAAGATTAATTTTATTATAAAAATATTGTTATTATTCTTTTTTTTTTCTTTCTTTTTTTTTTGTCCGTTCCATATATATGATTTTAAGAAAGGATATATAATCTCATTATTCTTTTAGGCCCAAATCGGGATGAAATTACAAAAAAAAAAAAGAAAAAAAAAAAAAAAAAAAAAAAAGTTTTT
>LXPE01000006.1:162496-211442 GCA_001664025.1 Hanseniaspora valbyensis NRRL Y-1626
TTTTTTTTTTTTACATGCGTATTTATATTTTTTAGTTTTTTACAAGTTGAAAAAAAAAAATTTTTTTTTTTTACTTCTTTTTAGGATTGTGTTTGTTTCTCCTCTGAAAACTACAAAAAAGTGTTAAATACAAAAAAATATATTTAATTTCAAAATTATTTTTTTTTCGGTTACGGAGTTTATGCTTATTTTTAAAAAAGGAAATTATTATATGATACAATATCAACTTCATCAGGTTTTAATTTGTAATTCATTAATTATAGAGCATATGTATAATAAAATTTATAGTATTTATTATTTTTTTTTTTTTATAAAACAATCAATGCTTTGGCAGTCATTTCTAAACCTATCAATCTGATGATATTCACAATACATCTCTTTGTATTAATATCTTCATTCATGAAATCTTTAACTACTTTCATTCTTCTAAATTCTGTGTCATAAATCATTAATTTATTGTTCAATCTCTTTATTTCATTTCTATCCATTATTTGAAGAATTTGCCATAATGGTAATAATCCTGGTACTATAGCAGGCATATGGTACAAAGAGTTAACACTGTCATCTTCATCAATTTCACTGTCATCTTCATCAATTTCATTGTCATCATCATTATCTTTTCCTTTTCGGTCTTCATTGGATGTAGCTTGTTTTTTAATGAAATAATCATTATTCAAAATATTTGGGTATGATATTTTGTATTTGTACAACCTGTCAATTACCATATTGGCATATGTGATGGAATTACTACTTGTTGTACCATATAGTTGTTCACTGATGTCGATGATAGGTTTTGCTAAATTTAAATTATTGATATCATTTATTGGAAGTTCGACTTTATTATAAAACTTATCATCATCATCTTCATCATCATCATCATCATCATCTTCTTCATCCTCATTTTTATTGTTATTATCATTTCTGGTAGATGTACCTTGTTCTTTTTTCAAATTACTTAAAACAAAAAACTTTCCATTTTTGATATACTTCTTGACAATATCAAATGAAACATATTGGTTATTACAAACATCAAGTAATTCTCCGCCATATTTCTCCTTGTAACTCATCTTAGGACAGTCATCAATGTAATATCCCATGTAATAATAATCTAAACCTAGAAGATTCACTAGCGCCATTTCTCTTAAAGCAGACACTTTTCCTAAAGCCCATTTAGGATATGCTGGATCCCATATGAAATAGACTGATGATATACCAGAAGGTAAAAAATCTAATACTGAAATAGCAATTAATTTTCCTTTGAAATAATAACATTCATGAACAGGACCTAGTCTTTGAGTGAATTCATTTTTGTTTTGCAGGTCATCATCAGTTTCGTTGTTTACCATGAATTTTTTCTTGTATTGATTTTTCCAGTTGTTCAAGGAATCCCATTCCTGCTGTTTCCCATTGACAACATCTGTAGAGAAAGGGGTTAGACATAGAAATCTTTCAAACATTTTTGGATCTACTTCTTTATCTTGATGAACTGCTATTTGGTATTTTTTAAACAATTCATATTTTTCTTGTGAAAAATGACAAGGTTCAAATCTTGTTTCAAAATCAGGTGAATAATTTTCTATCAAATACATTTCTTTTAGCAAATCAAATGTAGAGTTATTATTATTGTTGTTATGATTGTTTGAAGGCATATCGCAGTCAGGATTGATTAGCTTGGAATTGAATGATTCATAAATTTTTGGGTGTTTGTATAAATAGTCTGATGTGTTTGTAAATTTTTTGAATCTTTTAAAAGATGTTTTCAAATCTTTGGATAGTTTGCATTGTTCCACAGATGTTCTTATAGTATATAGTTTGCAACAAGTTCTTAGCAAATCTGGTTTATAAAGGTATCTTCCAGATCTTCTAAAACCTGAGTTACAGAATTTGTCATATATCTCAACAGAAGCCAACTCTACATGAAGACCTAGAGTGCAGTTGTTGATTTCAACATCTGAATATTCTTTATCATTGTTTGTTGGATCTTTTTTTATATGTTGTTTAGAAGAAGAGTTTAAAGCAAAATAACTATCTAGATTTTGTTTTTTCCCTTTACAATATCCACATGTGGTAGCATCTTCTTTTATGTATAATGGTTTTGATATGATTAAAATATCTTTATTGTCATTACTATTATCCTGTTGTTGAAGAGTATAATCCTCCGTGCTCATATTCAAGTGATTATAATTGTATAAATAGTGAATTGAAAGAAAAGGTATATGTTTATGCAAGCTTCCTTATATATGCATGGAGAGAAGGAAAGAGAAAGGAAACAGAAAAGAAAAAAAACTATCTATAGAAATAATAATAAAAAGATTTAAGTATTAATATATTTTTTAAAAAAATATGTATATTAATAACAGTTAGCTATTGGAATTTATATATATATATATAACCCTGTTTCTTTGAAAAAAGTGATAAAAATAGTTTTTTAATAATTTTTTTTTTGCCTCTTTTTTTTTTATTTTTTTTTTTTCCTGTTCGAACATATTTTTCCTAATATATATATTTATTTAATTTTTCCATTAACACACCATATCCTTAGTATCTTTGCATGGATCCTTATGTGAACAAAATAAAAAATACAATATTTTAAATTAAGTAAAATTTTGTAAGAAAAAAAAAAAAAGGGGGGGGGGGAAAATCATTCAACAAAAAAATTTAATAATAATAAATGATACATCTCTTTTCTAAAAACAATAGATTTGTATATAAAATAATATGTATCATGGATTTGTAGGATTGATAATATTTGATAATAATCCATTTTTTTAAGTAAAAAGAAAGTATATATATATTTTTATTTATTTAAATATGTAATCATATACTATAATAGACACAATAAATACTATAGATGCACTCTTTATTTATGCTTTAACTAATAACTCATAATTCCAATTACTTTATGTATGTATGTATGTATATATCTCCTTCTATCATAAGTATTTTAATGTAAATAACATCTTTGATAAATGATTGCGTATAAATAATATTCTATATATATATATATTTTTGCTGCTTTAGGTAAAAAAAAAAAAAAAACAAAAAAAAAAAAGACAAATATATATATATATATTTTTTAGGGTGAATTTGGGAGAAAAATTATATATATATATATATATATATCTAACATCCGAAAAGGGACAAGGGAGGGGGGGAAAAAAAAAACATCTTCAAAAAATAAAAAATGAGAGAAAAAAAAAGAAAAAAAAAATTTTTTTTCTATAAGATATATATATGTGAGAAAGCATTTTATTTGGGACAATGATAAGAATTTTATAAATTCTTTAAATCAATTTTTAAGATTTGAAAAAAAAATTAAAACAAAACAAGTATAATACAAAACCAAATTAAACTACATTATTATTTCTTCTTTATTTTTATTAAAAGTATAGATTATTTATTTATCTGATTCTTTCTTTTCTTTTTTTTTTTGTTTATCTGTTTTTTTTTTTGTTTGTCATTTATTATTTATTTATTTTAATATTCTTTCTCTTTTTTTTTTGTGCTTTATTAATTTTAATTAATTTTATACCATACTTTTTTAAAATCACAATTAATTATAAAACAACAAAAAAAGAACAAAAATAACTAAACTTTAAAATATTTACAAAATGTCTTATACATCAACTACAAATACTTCTATCGATACTAATAATACATCTGTAGAAACAGGTATTATCAATATTGAAAACATAAAAAATAATACTGATAATTTAATATCTATGTTTGATGTTAATAATATCAATGTTGTCAAAAAAGATATTCAAGAAAATGATATCAATGAAGCTGATCAATCTATAGCTAATGAGTTATCTAAAGAGATTCAAGATACTGATGATGAAGTAGAACATGAAGCTAAAAGTTTAATACCAAATCATTCATCTAAAAAAATGTATGCGTCTAGTTCCTCTGATGATAGTGATTTAATTGATAATATTAATCTAAATAATAATACAAACAAATTACAACAAAATGATCAACTTAATAATATTGATACTCAAAGTGTTACTGGCAAAACAGATGATACTTTTAAAATAATGTCTCCTAAAGACCAACTTTCTTTTAATAATCAATACAAAAACATATCCAACAATAGTCACCTTATTACTAGCGATATTGAAGAGGAAGAGGAACAACAACAACAACAAAATAGCAGTAATGAAGATACTGCAAGTATACTCACTCAAGAAGATACTTCTGGACAACAAGATAACAAACAAATACCTGTATTTGATGATAAAATCTCTCAAAACAATTTATCTTCAGACTCAACTGTAGATCAACTCCAACAACAACAAGAAGAAGAAGAAGAAAAACGACAAGTTATTCAAACACCTGAACAAATCTTTTTAGAAAAGAAATCTAACATCAACGATCAACTCTCGCAGTCCTTTAACAAAGTTAAAAAAAATAGCATAAATGGAAAAAAAACACACAAAAAATCATCTTCCAGTGGCAATTCTAATGAAGGACCTAAAATTATTTTTGAAAAAAGAAAAATTTCTACAAAACCTAGAACTCATTCCATTCAATCTGTTCTGAGCAATGTATCCTCAAGAAATGTTTTATCAAGACATTCTACTCATGACGATGCTAATAATTATAACAATCAAGAAAGGGCTCAAAGCAGTCAAGCTGTTAATGGTAGCACAATCAATGGTCCCATTTATGACATGTTGTATAACCCTTCTCAACAAGTACAAAGCCCAGCAATGATGACCACTTTGAAAAAAGTGAGAAGCAGTATTCAATTGAACAATGCTCCATCTAATTTACAAACTAATCATTTGGCTTCAACGCTTTCAAATGGTCACAAAAGACAACATTCATTAATAAGTACTTTTTCAAACAATAACAACAATAATAGCTCCACAAACTTAGCAGGTCTAAGGGGATCCTATGAAACTGATAAAGTGCTTATTGGAGAAAGAGTTCCTTTTATTTCTAGAGATGGTGACAGTAAAGATTTGACAACAACAACAAAAAATAGCGATGAAGAAAATAGCAATAATAATCATAATCATAATAATAACAATAATAATAATGATCTTCATTTGTCTAAAAACACTTTACATAAAACCAACAATGAAAAAAACCAATTGAATGATGATGATGTTATAAACAATGATCTTATTGAATGGAAAAATGGTTCTGTAACTTCAATGGTTTCAGGAACTCTAACAACATATAGACCTAACAGATTCAGCAATAATACCAATAATAATTTCAATGGTAATAAAACAGTAAATAGAACAAGTAATGGTAGTGATGTTATTGAGGATGATGCTAGTGATACTGATGCAGCCATTGAGAAAAAATTGACTACTGATGCCTTGAAAAAATTGAATCTGTTACAACAACAAAAGAAAAATAGAAGAAAAGCTTCCATGATTTCACAAATTTCTACAGCTTCGTCTATAGATTCTCCGACTAAACTAAGAAGTTACAATAGTTTTGCTAAAAGAGACAATGATGCTATTAATGAAGAACAAAGATCATCTGTTGGTGAATTGATGGAAGGGGAAAATGACTATGAATATGAAGATACTTTTGGAAAAGATATTTCATCATTGTCATTCTTTGGTAAAAATATTATCATGGATTCTACAATTGTTCCTAGAAAACATTCTATTGTCCCACAAGTCAATAACAATAGTAGTAATACCAATGAAAAAATAATTTTTCCAAAAAAGCAATCTATTATATCACCAGAGACACCTACTACAACACATGCAACCAAAAACAAAAAGAAGAAACAACAACAAATTGAGGTTCCAAAGAAACCTCTATACACTCCTGCTGTTTTACGTGATATTAATGAAACAAAAATTAGTAATGATGTCTTGGTGAAAAGGGCTTTATCCCCATCCATGAACCATCACACTAACAGTAATAATCTTCAACAACAACATTCATCTTCAAATTCCTCATCTTTACTAGAAACAGACTCAGTGAAAACAATGGCAACATCCACTTCAACATGGTCCAGACTGAAAAACTTGTTTCATCAAACACCATCAAACCCAGATTTGCCTCAAACAACCACAGCTTCATTCATTACCCCAAAACAAGAATCCATAACAATCAAACATTGGGTACCGGATGATTTAAGAAATGCATGTTTTGATTGTGCTGCTAAATTCAATCTTTTTGATAGAAGACATCATTGTAGACATTGTGGAGAAATTTTCTGCTTTAGACATTTGAGAAGATACCTCTACTTAAACTCACAAGCCCATTTCATCATTGGTGCTACTGGATTAGGTAGACTGGCTAAAGTTTGTGATTCCTGTTTGGACAAGTACGACGAATTGTTATTGTCTGGAAGTGGAAGTTTAGGAGTTGAGGAGGAAGAAAATGCTCAGAATACTGGAAACAATGCTGCAAATGGTGGGATTGAAAATAACGGTGGTGGATTACCAGAAGATTGGTACTGGAGTAGTTTTTAAAACAAGAGAGAAAGAAAAAGAAGCTGTATTAAGTTTAATATTTAAATTGTTTTTATTTTGTCAATTTTAGTGTAATTTTTTTGTTGTTATTATTTTGTAATACTTATAGCTTTTTGTTTTTTTTTTGTTTATATATAAATTTTTAGAGTTGATTAAAATATTTGTAAATCACGTTTGTTCATTTATTTATTTATTTATTTTTTTAAAAAAAAATCTTTGTATGAAAACTCCAATAAACCCGATCCACCCCTTTTAAAAAAAAAAAAAACATAAATTTCAACTTTAATATTATAAAACTAATTATCAATGCAATAATCAAATTAACCAAAATAAAAAAAGAAATAAATACGTTAGCACAGTTATAATATTTATTTTAGATAATGTTGTCTAGAAACATATTATTTAAAAGAACTATATTCAAAAGATTCATAACTTATGACAAACTTTTCACAAACACTATAAAAACCCCACAACATTATAACATATCTCTGGATTCTTTAAGAAAAGAAAATAGAGCATTGCTTTTGGCAAATAGAAACAATGCTGAAAAGACAGAAGAAGTCAATAAAATATACAATGATTTACAAAATGATATGTCCAGATACATCTTATACTTGAACACTCTTTCTCCAATGGATCTTGGTGAAATTGATATCAAGAATTTGGATGCTGATCCAAGATTAAATAAAATTAATGATTTTGAGTTTTTGGAAGAGGTTATGGATACAATGGAACAAATAGATACTTTGAAAAATATTGATGAACTGGATACAATCAAAAGTAATGTCAGTGAGGAATGTGCTATTTTGAAACAGGGAATAGAGGATGATTTCCAAAATAGTAATTTTGATGAATCCTTGGAAAAATTCCAAAAATTGAAATACCTCAATGGAATTATAAGACATGTAGACTCTCGTGTAGACACATTAGAAGATGTAGAATAAGAGTCTATAAAAAAAAATAAAAAAAATAAAAATAAAATAATGAAAAAACAAATTAAATAATGAAAAAAAAAAATTAAATAATTAAAAAAAAAAAATACAAAAACATTATAACTATAACTTATATATATATATAATATTTATTTATTTAACTTTTAAAAATATATATTCTCTATTTTGGGATTCCCCTTTCGCAAAGTTCAAATTCTTTCTTTTGTTCATCAGAAACAGGCCAATGTCTTAGCCATTTCATGCTAGGACCTATCTCTGAATTTTGATTTATTCTGAAACCAAATATTTTTGGTTCATATTGGAAGTTTTGCAAAGTATGTTTCAAACCAGGTTTGGAAACAAGAATATCATCATAGGGAATAAACATGTTTGGATCTTGTTCCAGGAGTAGGCTTTTTTGTTTCAAAGATTCATTAATTATTCCTTGTTTCTTCTTTGCAACATATTTATCTAATTCAGTAAAATTATTCAAAAATATACCTACAAAACTTGTACCAAAGAAAGATCCATCTAATATGGGATGAAGATTTGGAGTAATCTCATAAAGATCTAGACAGGAAGGACAGTATAACTTACAGATAGATGTCTTCGGGAAATCAGAAAGACCACAAGGTAGTAGTTGCACTTCAGAACAATAGTATCTTGGACATGGTCCATAAAGCTTATTATCATATTTTTCAGCTATTTGATCCAACCCATCCTTAGTAATAACATATCTCATGTGTATGGCTCCGTATAATTTGAATACTCTGTGAAGAACAATT
The DNA here is from genome assembly GCA_001664025.1 of Hanseniaspora valbyensis NRRL Y-1626. Taxonomy (NCBI): domain Eukaryota; kingdom Fungi; phylum Ascomycota; class Saccharomycetes; order Saccharomycodales; family Saccharomycodaceae; genus Hanseniaspora; species Hanseniaspora valbyensis. Next base: position 170,663 of record LXPE01000006.1, read on the forward strand.
TCTAAATGGTATAGTTTGACAGGAGTGTTTTGATCATAGTTGTCATCTTCAATGATATCAAAAATATGTTTTTTATCTAAATCTTTTAATCTCAAAGTCCCAACTAATAATCTGCATAAAAGTGAATAGTTTCTTACATGTTGAGCGATACCTGTAAGATTGAAATCATCTGATAGATAATTTTTTGGTATTTTACAATAATATTTAAATTCTCTCTTTTCCATTAATAAAGTGAATACATCTGTATTCATTAATCTTTTAAATCTATTTTTTTTGATTAGTTTCTCTTCACCATTCAAGATTGAATGTTTGCTATTATCTATCTCTAAATCTAAATCATTAACAAAATTAGTTGTTCCATCAGTTGTATCAGGTTGAATATAGAAATTTTTCAAATCTTCTTCTCGTTCTGAGTCAGATTGTCCTGATTGATCATCAATGTAATCATCAGAATCCTCTTCATTGTAATCAGACTCTGACATAGATTCATCAGATGTTTCAATTACTATTTGATTGATATTAGTTTTATCATTAACTTCTATCTCCATTTTGGAGTGATCAGATCCATTAATATTAGACATTATTGGTATTACGTTAAATTCAATATTTGGATATCTGTTTTTTTTGGTATTATTATTTTTTTTTTACTGAAATTGTATTGTATAAGTAAAAGATCAACACATGTATCATAAAATTAGAGTCATATCAATGTAGAGAATTTTTTTGTTTTTTTTTTTTTTTTTGATTAAAAATATTGTAAAAACAAAATGGAGTGTGTTTCTCTCAAAAAAAAAGAAAAAGAAAAAAAAAAATTTTTTTTTTTTCAATTTTTATTAAAGTTTTATATCCGAAGTGATGTAGTCACATGGTTATTACATTTTTTTTTTTTAAAAATCAAAATAATAAAATTTTTTTTTCCTTTCGAGAAAAAAAAAATATATATATCCCTATTTAATAAACATAAAATAGTGGTGAAATAAGTATTCATTGATTACAATTACTTTTTTATTAAAAAAAAAAAACATGATTACAAATAACCTAACTCAATATATAAATACATATATTGTTATTATTTTATAATGGACTCTAATCATATATTAATCCTACTTATAACACTTTTCATTTTCCAAAAGTTAAATAACCATTTTGGTATATTTGCTTTTGTTTTCACTAAATTGGTCAACAATAACAATAAAATACAAAAGCAAGCAGCTAAACTAAACAGTGACTATAAAAAGATTAAATTAGAACAAGATGGTATCTCTGCCCAAGATCAATATGGTAAATGGACTAAATTAAACAGAAAGTTGGATGAAATTGAAAAACAAACCAAAAAATTGAAAACTCAATTAGATGAAATAAACAAAGCTAATAAAGCCAATGTTGCAAAATATGAAAAGTTTTTGATCAAATTCCCATTCATGGGTTTGAAAATGTGGTATGGTAAAACTTTATTATTGGAATTTGAAAGCATAAAAGTGATTTCTAATGTCCTTCCATACACTTTAGAACAAATGTGTACTGTTGGTATCACCGGTCTTCCACTGATTTTTATAAAAAAAGGTATTTCTTTCATCAGAAATGATGGTGGTAAAGGAATCTCTGCTTCCACTAAACCTTCCACTGGTGTCTCTATTGGTATTCTATTCTACTGTTTGGAATCAGTGATCTCTGAATTGTTTAATATTTTCAATAGTAATGTTTTCTCAAAGATCGAATTCCCAGAACATGCCGTAAAGGAAGAATTTGAAAGACACGATTTAGATTAATAATATTATTATTAATTTTTTTTTTTTGTTCACATGATAAAGCACAAAAAAAAAATATAATAAAATAAAATGTATATATAAAGATATATATTTTAAGACCTAAAAAATAATATATAAAAAAATGAAATTTGTACTGTTTTTTTGTTGTTGTTTTTTTTTGATTCAAATTTGAAATAATCAATTCAGACTACTTCTTTTTCTTTTGGTAACTGATAAGATCTCTACAGTTTTCCAAATCAGCTTGATGTTTCAAAATAAATTTAAGCCAATTCATCAAAGTGTCATAATGTTTATCGCGATTGTTATTTATTGATTCAAGCATCTTACTCAAAATATACTTGATCCAGATAATATGACACCATCCAAAGTTATCTCCAGTCTTTTCAATGTATGGAATAACTTTTCTCATTTCCAAATAGACTTCATAATGAGGCGAATCTCTTTTGTAGAAAATTGGATGGTCTAATCTTGTGTTCACTTCCTGTTGGAATTTACAAACTTTGTAGTCAATTATATGAACATTATAAGCTGAGTTCACTATTATATTGTCTAAATTCAAATCTTGATGTTGAAACCCTATTTTTTCCAGTTTAGATAATAAATGAAGAATCTTGATGAATATTTTGGAGATCACTCTTGATGATGGTCTTGGTGATTTGTACAAGAATATTGATAAAGGAACACCAAGATCAAAATATTCAATCTTCAAAATGCAGGAATAAGTCTCATTTTGTCTCATATCATACAATTTATTAATCATTATATGGAAATGTTTTTTGGAATAATCTTCAGGGAAAATGTTTGATATCAAAGACATATTTAAAATCGGCGAGATCCCATATGCATCAGAAATTTGTTTCAAAGTCACATTTTGATCTCCTGTTTGCTCAATGAGTTTGTCTCTTAATAAAGAAGTCATTTTTTTGGTAATCTCAATCTCTTTCAAAATCAAATCAATCTTATGAGTATCAAGGGTATCAAAGGCTAGATATTTACAAATAGTGCTGGTACCACTGTTTATACCATAAATGCTACTATTGACATTATTATTAACACATTTTGTGACTACTGTGGTGTCTCTTTGATAGTAAATATCTTTACTATTAATTCTTTGGAAAATTCTACTGATATCATCGACTTTATAGCAAAGTTTAATAAAACTATCCATTGTAGAGTAACCTGTATTTTCATCAAAATCATCTTCTGCTTCATTATTGTTATTACTATAGTTGTTGAACATTTGTTGTTGTTGTTGTTTATATCCAGTGACTTGGGAATCAAAAGTATAATGTTTAGAATAATTTGCACTATTGCTTTCGAATGAGGAGTTGATATTGTTATTGACTATATCATCTGTTGGAGTACCGCTTCCTTTACTAATAATATTGTTGTTTGTGTTTCCATTGCTTCCATTCATTGTTGCTAAAGAATCTCTTGAGGTTTTATTTCTTAATAAAGACTGTTGGGATGTTTTGTTTCTAAGGCTTGGTTTTGATGGTCTTTTCAAAGATATAAAAGATGATCTCTTTGGAACTCTCCCCATTGAAGATCCAGAAATATTTGATTTGGGAGAATCTGAAATACCATTTGATATAACAGGTTTTTCAATATCAATTGATTGAGGTTCTTGAAATAGTTTCATTTTGATTTTAGATTTTATACTATCTATACTTGATTTTGCTTTTAATGAGTGATTATCATTCATATCGCCATTACTAGAACCAGTTTGAAGGGTATGTGTTATTGTAGATCCACCTGATATAGTATTTGTTGTTGTTTTTACACGATAATTATTAGGATTATTAGTTTCATTAGGATTGGTGTATTCAGATAAATTCATCATAGATTTACGTCTCCAAAATCTCCATTTAGAAGATTTTGAGGATTCAGAAGTGGTTGAAATATTAGAGCTCAAAGAAGCATTACTGTGGCTATTTGGAATTCCTGTGCCTCTTTTCAAAGACATTGTAGAATTTGTGTTTGGTATTCTTCTTGAATAACTGCTATTAATATTGTTGTTGTTAGTGTTGTTAGTATAACTATTAGCAGATGCTATAATACTGCTTAAAGAAGAAATTGACCTAGAGTGACCCATCTCTGTATTTTTATAATAATTGTTATTGTTATTGTTGTTAGTTCCAAAATTGAAATTTTGATCACACACATAATCGTTTAAATAACCAGAATATCTTTTTTTAGTTTTATCTAATGATAAGCTTTTAGAACCTTTTAAAGGTGTTGTGTCTTCAGTAATACTCGTGAACATGAAATCCGAACTGCTCATTGTCATACCACTCCCACCACTACTTGTATTAGTATTGTTGTTACTATTAATATTGTTACTGTTCCCACTATTGCTATTTGCACTAAATCTTTCAATATTGATATTGACTAATGACTCTTCTATAGAAGCTGTCTTTTTATGACCTCTATGGCTTGTGGATATATTTTCATCACTAGTTAGAGTAGCAGTATCTAATGACAATGAGGAAAGAGAATTATGTGTTAAAGAGGACATTGAATATCTTTTCAAACTATTGTTATTATTAGCATTATGATTATTTAATCTAAAAGAATTGCTGTTGTTAATATTATTGTTGTTATTATTAAAACTGTTGTTATTGTTACCGATGTTACTGGTACTAGTACTAATCATACTCCATCTCTGCTGTTGTTTTCTAGTAGTAGTAGTACCACTACTAGCAACATTGGTATTATTATTAGTATTAATAATACTGTTAGTTGCAGTAACAGTATTAGTGTTATTCATTTATTTTACTTTGGTTTTTATATTTCTCTACTAGAAAAAAAAAAAGAAAAGAAATGATAATTAATAAAAGATAATCAAATGATCAAATAATAATAGCTTTAAATAAACAAATTATAAGTTATATAAAATTTTGGTTTCTGATAAATAAATAATTTTATTAAAATAATGTACTATAAACTCATCAATATTATTAATTAAAGAGAAAGAAATATAAACAAAAAAAAAATAACTATGATTCAGAACGTTGATAATGTCAAAAAAAAAAAAAATTGTAAACAAACACGCTTTTATTTAAAAAATATAATAAAAATCGGAAAAAAAAGAATTAAACAAATATATTCCAATAAAAAAAAAAAAACTGAAAGACTTGTTTCAGAAAAACATAAAAAAAGAAAAAAAAAATTTGAAATCTTCTTTGTGTGGATTGTTTGATTTGGGGGGTGGTTTTTTTTTTGTTCATATATATATATATATATATATATATATATTAAATTATATATATATATTTTTTCTCACTAATTCACGTGCTAATTAATATTATATCACGTGTATAGCACTATCGGATATATAAAAAAGTCAATAGAAAAAAAAAAATTGTATTTGTAAATCCCATATATAATATCTAAATCTAAAATATTATGGTAGTTAATAAATTATAATAATAATAGTATAACCAAAAATTAAAAATAGCAATGAGTAGTAATCAAAATAATATCAATGAGGAAATTATATTTGGAGATTTTGTAGATTATAATATTAGTGAGAAAATACATAATGAAAAAATTAACAATTTATATAATGATCTTTTAAATAAATTAGATAGTAATGAGGAGGAAGAAGAAGAAGAACAACATATAAACACTGGCAACTATGATACTAATATAAATATGTTTGATTTGAATATAATAGATAAAAATAGATGTAATATTATTTATAACCAATTGTTTGAATGTAACCAGAAAAACATTGAACATATAAACAATCCAAATCAACTAGAAGAGTATCTTAATAAACTGTTTCATGATTCAATAACCTACAACCATTTAATACAAGTTCTTAATATAGATATCACAAAAGAAAATAACAACAATAACATTAATGATAATAATAACTTAGCAGCATCAGCAGACCCCAAGACAATGCTTCACATAAACGATCTGACGGAAAAGATTATATTGTTTATTAAAAAACTTGGGATAAATAACAGCATAAATGATATAGATCAAGGAGGTGGGAATAATATTGAGAGTGAGGATAATGGTAAAATTTTCAACCAACTGAAATCAAAATATACCAGTTTAATTGTAGAAGATAATGAGCATTTATCCATTTTAACAGATCCCCATATTTTTAACTTAACTATGGAACTTATAAAAGAAAAAATTACAACACAAAATCTTGTGAAAGATAATGAAGTTTATAAAAATATTGTGAAAAACTTTATAGAACAATCTCAAAGGCAATCTAGAATTAAAATTAAACATTCATTAGCAAAACGATAAATTTAAAGTTTTTTTTTTTAATAAAAATAAAAATCTTTTATTTTTTTTTTTATTTTTTTTTTTAGTCTTTACTTTTTATAAACTTTATATAAATATATTATATATAATTTGCTTCTTTTTTTTTCTTTTTTTGTTAACTTTTTTATTCAATTCTTGGTTCTAATTTAGGTTTCTTCATAACAACCTTCTTTCCAGCACTATGTTCAAGATCATAAACATCAGCTAAATCTCTACCTTGAGAGTCTTCATCCTTTAACTTATAAATTCTTACTAACCAATTTTCACTGGTAAATACTTCTTCAAAGTATTTCAAATCTGGAACATGTTTAGCTTCTATGGTAGCTCCTCTAACTCTATCAGTACTCTCGTTTGGATTTCCGAAAATACCTGGATAGTCATGGTAACTCATCTTATACATCAAACAATTCTTCATTGTCTCTGAAGCAGCAGAATCGACTCTATATTGACCATCTGGAGTGAAGAAACTTGGTTCATTGATTTCTTCAGGCCATATACCTTCAGAAATTCTTACCATCCAAAGGAATTTATTAATATCATCTCCAGAGTATCCTAGAAGACCACCAAAGATGATTAAAACATAATCGACATCATGTTCTTTGAAAATTTCATAAGAGATGGATTCTTCAGAAGCCATAGCTTTACCAACAATGGCAATGTGAGTGTTATTCCAAGTGTTGTTATCGACTAAAGTAGTTCTATCAGCCATACCACCAATTTGATAACCGTAATCCCACCAAGCAGCAACTTTGGAATCTTCAGCAGTGTTATATCTCAACCATGAGTAAGCTTCTCTGAAATCATCAATGAAAATTGGACTTCCATCTTCATTATGGTTACCACTTTGTAAGACAACTGATGGAGAGGAATAAGCATTAGAAGTGACCCAAGTACAATGTTGAACAAATAATATCAAGTAACCCAAGAAAGTCAATACAGTGATCAATTTCCCAATCAAAGTACACAATTCAGTGAATCTATTGTTGCTCTTTCTGTTATCTTTTCTATTCTTAATGACAAATTTGATAGATCTCCAAATCTTCAAGTTATACTTAAAGACATTGCTTAAAGCGATAGCAGCACAGGCACAGATGATTGGAGTCAAAGTCAACATCAATCTGACCATGACACCAGCGAAATAGGAACATAAAACAGAGTATACAATAATGAAAACATGTTCGTCTTGTAATTCCATAAACAACAAAAAGACACCACATGGGAACAACCAAATCAAAAATTGGGTATCAAAGAAAAATGATGGCCATGCTGTAGGTTGATGTTCAGAGACGGATGCAATAATTGGAATATGAATCTTAGCATAATCAGTATCCCATAAGGAATAGAATCTACCAGTCCATGGAGCAATCAATCCGAAATAAGTCAAGGAAAAGACACCTAAAACACCAATAGAAATCAAAGCAACAACAGAAGTCTTTAAAAATATTTTGAAGTTAGCTGATGAAATCTTGGATTTAATGTAATCACCAAACATAAAAAATTGTAATAAACCAAAGACACCCAAAGAAGCCATGTGGTCATTAGATCTTATTGGCAAAAAACCAACAAATGGAATTTGCATGGAGGCCAATGTACCTATACAATACCAAACAGAGTAAGCAGAGTATATTTTTGAAGAGTATCTACCCATCAATAACAAAATGAAAACATGTAATGGAACTAAGTTAGTGATGAATACATACCCACCCCAAGCAGAGACCATGTAGAAATAAGATAAAGCAGCAGAACAGGCCCAGGCGATGGAACCAGTTCTCATAGCTTTGATCCATAAATAGAAAGTGGACATCAACAAAGTGATTGCAATAGCTTCATTATCATAAGAACCGGCAACAGATCTGGAAATGTAACCTGGTGCGATTGCAATGAAAGCAGCACTCAAAAAACCGGCAACAGAATCATCATTATAACAGTTTTTAGTGAAAAGATACATGAAAATGGCAGTGATACCGGAGAAAGCTGGTGCAAATAAAACACAAACATTTCTGATATCAATTTGGATTTTTAAAATGTGGTTCATGAAGTACCAGACAAATCCAGAGGATGTCATTAAACCTGGATATAAAGTACCACCAGTTACTCTACCCAATGGATACCAAGTTCTATCATCAAACCAGTTTAAAAATTTGTGGAACCCATTGGCTACTAAATATCTTGTAGCTCTGTAGTTGAACCATGGATCAAACTCATGAATGATAGATTCATATCTGATTACTGAAAATAATCTTGAAGTTGTGGCTGCACCTATTAGACAAATAAATATTAGAAGCTTTAAAAACAAGGAAACTGTTGCAAGTATTTTCTTGTAAGACCCGTTATTTTTAGTTGTAGATGCTGCCACTGCTGATTGAGCAGCTGTTGACTTTGTTTCTACAGACATAATAATATATTGTGATAAAAGGTCAATGGTTTTTTTTAAATTTAAATGATTCAAAGATGTGTTTTTTTTTTAAGTTAGTATTAAATTTCACACTAATTGTTTTTATTTTTTTTTTAACCAAAGGCTGTTTACGTGTTCATAGTTTTTTTTTTTAAAGTTTATTTTTAAATTTTTTTTTTTTCCTAAGTGAAATATTATAAAATCCGATAGAAACTTCACGAGGTCTATTCCATATATATTTTTTTTTTTAATAATTAATTAAATGTGAAATAAAAGTTTAAAACAATATATATATATATCATATATGTATTTATTTGTTTTCTGTTTTGACCCTACCTGTGAATCCTGGTAGAATAGCAGTAAAATCTTCATCAATGTGTCTGTATGGTTTATCAATACCAATTTGATCAATCTTTGCAACCTCATCATCAGTCAAATCATAATAGTACTTCATTTTAGCGACTCTTTGCAGGTTTAGAGATCTTGGAATGACAGCTAAATTCTTCTTAATGAACCAAGAAACAATAACATCATAAGCAGTGATATCATGAGCTTTAGCAATTTCATTTACTTCTGGTAATTTCAAAATTGGTGCACCAGTAGAACCTAATGGAGAATAACCAATTACAACGATACCATTCTTTGTACAGAATTTCACCAATTCTTCTTGATTCAATTGAGGGTTTAATTCAACTTGCAAAATAGATGGCTTAGTCTTGATAGTATCATCAGCAAGCACTCTTTCTAATTGGGAGACAGCATAGTTGGAAACACCAATAGCACGAACTTTAGTGTTATTTGGGCTATTGTAAATGGCATCCATTTGCTTGTAAGTGGTAATGTAGTCACCTGTTTCATCATATAAAGGTTTACCAGTCTTTTCATCATGAGGGGTACCATACAATTCACCAGTGGCTGGATTGACAATCTCTAGGAAACATATTGGCCAATGTTGTAATAACAAATCAACATAGTCAAGTTTCAAAGCTTTTAAAGATTTATCTAAAGATTCTTGAGCTTTGTTCCATTGGTTTGGCCAGATTTTAGTAGTAATGAATAACTCTTCTCTGGTGACAACTTTTTCCTTGATCAATTCTTCAATAGCTTCACCAACAGCATATTCGATTTTTCCACCACCATAGAATCTTGCAGTATCAATACATCTAATACCAGCATCTCTAACAGCGACTTTAATGGCTTCTTTGTTGATCTCTAATTCATCAGCATTAGCAGCAGTACCAAAACCAAATTGAGGCATAAACACAGGGTTATGTGTATTGTTTAATTTAATTTGAGCATCTTTCAATAATTTTGGAGTTAAAGACATTTTAAATATATGTAAAATGGAATAAAATAGTGATATTAGTAATAATCGTTTATACTTGGTTAAAATTGTTTATATATATATATATATATATATTACGGATAGAGAAAACAAGGTATGAATATATTATATTAATAAAATACTAGAAAGAAGAAGAAAATTATAATTTACAAAATCTATTGTTGTTTATATATGATATTAAAAAATATTGCAAAATGGCAAAAAAAAAAAAAAAAAAAATTAAATTACAGCCACCCCTCTTTTTTTTATCCCTTTAGAAAATTTCTATTTTTCAAAGATATATATATACAAAGAAAAATCATTGACAATTTTAAATAAAAAAAATTATGTAATTTTTAGATTTTAAATTTATTTTATAAAATCGGTGTTATTTGAAATATAAACGGATATAGCTAGTGTTTATAAATTTTTTTGTTGTAGGAGAACAGATTTCCTACAGTTAGATCACATGATTCTTTGTATTTATTACCCTGACATTGATTATTTTTTTTATAAATAAATTTTTCCTTTTTCTTTTTATTTTTTTTTTTGTCAGTATGTTTTTTTTTTCTTCAATCAGCGTGGATATTAACAAAAACAAATAAATAAATCAAGGTTCTTAAATTATTATTAATTATATACTATTTAAATATTTTTTAAAAAAAAAGTTATGTAAATAAAAACTTTAAAAGAAACCCCCTAATTACACTAATACAAACATACATATATACTAAAAGATATTTATTTAATCAATTTTATTTTTTTTTTTTAAAGGAATGTCTATTACAAGTGAAAAATTACCTAAAAATTTAGATGAATTAAAAGAATATATTCTTAATTTTAATACTAATGAACAAGTAACTTCAACAGAAACACCTGATCCTTTCGAATTCATATCAATGAGTCATTCTGGTCTATACATATATGTTGAAGATATTCAATCAAAAATTCAACCATTAAGATACAAATATAATAGACTCTTATCTTCTTTGGCTACTTTAGAATTTGATGATAATAGTTCTTTTGAAGAAAAAAAAACCGTCTTTTTGAGTTTAAGAGATGAAATAATGGCTGTTTTGAAATCTATTAATGAACTAAACCATTTAATGGCTCCTTTACAATCTCTGATAAATAAAATTATAGAAGAAAACCCAGTAACTGCTAAAAACTACCCACAAACATTGAATGCTATTCCATTACCCCAATCTACTTTAGTTATGCCAAAGACTCAACAATTAAAAACACCAAACTATGAAATTACTTCCCAGCCGATAGTAGTGAACCCAAAGAGTACTGCTAACAACATTAGTCATAGTAAAAAAGGAAGTATTAATACTCCCTCTGCTGCTATAGGTTCAGCTTCTAATGCAAACTCATACAATAATCCAAACACTATAGGTTCTTCAGGGAAAAGAAGATCTACAAAATCTACTCCACAAAGCATATCTCCATATGTCAACATGCATAGTGCAGGACCTCAACACCAGCCACAACTTCAACAGCAACATAATCTACTGCAGCAACAAATGCTCAATAGTAACAATAACACTCCAAGTTATATGAATACTAATCCTAACAACATTAATACAAATACTATGATGCAAAATAGTAGTTTAGGTTTAAAAAGTCTCTCACCAGAAGATGTTTTGAAACAAAGTAACTTGAACACAAATAACAGTATTAATAACAGCAATAATAATATGCATTCTAACAATAGAAATTCAGTTGGTAGTAATTTGAATAATAACGTTAACAGTGTGGGAAGTAATTTGAATAATAACACATTGAATCTAGATACAAATTCTTTAAATCTAAACTTTGATTTTGATAATTTTGATGATTTTTTAAAATAGAGAAATATATATATAATAGATCTTTAATGTCAAATTTAATAACAAAAAAAAATTTTAAAAAAAATAAATAAAAAAGACTTTATATTCATTACAATCTTTAATTTAAAAAAAAAGTTTTATAGTAAAAATTTTTTTTTTTTTTTGAAAAGTTATATCATTATAATTTATATAGTATATATTTTAATATTTTGTTATTATATTAGAGAAAAAAAAAAAAAAACTGAAATTAAATCAATTTTTTCTTTTCTTTTATTTAACATTTTTTTTTTAATTATTGTCATTAAATATAAACTTATAATTTTTGCATAGCAGCAACGTCAGTGGATTGAACGTAATCTTCAGCTTCTTCAATGGCTTCTTGTAAGTCATCCAAAGAGACCTTGTTATCTTCAACAACACAGTTCATTTGCAACTTCTTGATACCGAAACCAATTGGAATCCATTGGTGAGCACCCCAGACTAAACCGTCCATTTCAATACCCTTGACGTGAGCTAACATAGCTTCCAAATCAGTTTCATCATCCCATGGCTTAACATCCAAAGTAACGATAGACTTGGCAGCTGGCTTAGCTGGCTTAGCGGCCTTCTTGGCGTTGTATTCAGCTAATCTTTGAGCTTTTAACTTTTCAGCAGCTTCATCAACTTCATCGTCATCAGAACCAAACAAATCGACATCATCATCGTCTTCGTCTTCTTCAGCAGCAGCAGAAGCTTCACCAGCTGGTAAAGTTTCGAATTGTTCAGCCTTAGAAGCAATATGGTTGTACCATCTGGAGAAATCTGGGAAAGCAGATTGGAAAGCCTTGAAAGCAATAACATCAGCTTGAGTGGCAGAAGTACTGTTTAAAAAAATAGTATAGTGAGATTTATTTTTCAAAAAAGAAAAAGATTTAATTGTTAGTAAAATATTGTTTTTAAATATATTCTTCTAATATTTAATATTTGAAAGTAATAAATTGTTATTAAATTGTTTAAAAGAAAGAAATATAATTTTTTATTCCTCATTCAATTAGTTTTATATTTCCAATGATTTTTAATAATAATAATATACTTTGGTTACTAAAATTGAGATTCTATTATTGTTTCTTTTCCTAACAAAAAAGAAATATGTAAATCTACAAGTTATAGTTTTTTTTTTCGTATTTTTAAATAATTTCAGTACGACAGTGTCACCTGCCATTTCGTTTTTCAGTCATGTCGGGGGGTCTTAAATCCCCATCATAAACACGGACCAAAGAATTATGTTCATCATATTTATTAAAAAATAGCAACTTTCAAAGCATAGAAAATATATCATTATCATTAAAAATCAAAGTAATATTAAACCAAAAGAATTCAAGGGAAGGAAAAAAAATAAATACTATTTTTGGTCTCTCTTTATTTTCTTTTTTTCAGAAAACAGTCTTTCAATCAGTATAAAAAAATAACAAATTATACTCCAAACTTTTATTTATATCTTATTTTGTTAATACATACCCAGAGATGTAAGACTTGTCTTGTAAGTAAGTGTTTAAACCCTTTAAGGTTTCGATCTTGGAGAAATCAGTGTAAGACATTGTATATATGTGTATAAACTTTTATGTAAGTGTTCTACAGGGTTCCTCACTTCATTATCTTTTTTTAATTTACAATAAAAACTATTTTTAAAAAAATTTAATAAAATATATTGTTAAAGAACAGACAACGAGAAAGTAAAAAAAAAAAAAAATGAAGAAGAAAAAATTTTCACTTTTCCTCAACGACGTTTTTATATACAAAAAAACCCATGTGTGTGTTTTAAATACTTTTTTTTTTTTTACGCCATCTGAAATCTTCGACAACAAAAGGATTAAGAAAAAAAAATTTTTTTTTTTATTAAGCTCATTACAAAAATAATATTTTTTGAATACAAAAAAAAAAAAAAAAACACGTATATGTCCCAATTAGGAAATTCATATGTTGTTTTCGGATATACAACTTTTGACATATAATTCTTTCCAAAGAGAAAAAAAAAGCAATACAAAATCACAAGGGGCATGGGTCATCTCACAACTTAGAGAAATCATAAACGCGTTAAAAAAAAAATATTGTAAATAATTAAAATTGTAATAAAAAATAAATAAAAATATATTATCCTCCAAAAAGACTTATATTAGTTTAAATGAAAATTTAATTTTCTTTTCTCTCTAATCAGTTTTTTGCTAATGAATGAACTATTTAGTATTTATGATTATTTAATTAATCATAAAAATAATATAAAAATCTTTGAAGATATTCAAGATCGATTTGAAAATATTTTTATAATTAAAATCAATAATTTAGACATTGGATATCCAACAGAACTATTATACAAACCTAATGGTAAAGAATATATAAAAGGAAATAATGATGCTCATAAAATACTTATAGATCATCATATTGCAATAATAACACATGTAATAAACAAATTAACATTAATAACAGAAGATAAAAATACTAATATCATAACATCAAATAATATTAGATATTTCATAAATGATTTTATTTGGTTAAAAATTCATCAACTTATTGGATCAAAATCTTTTATTGATTTATTAATTAATTATAATAATTTTGATTACATTGCTGATTCTAATCATTTTTTGCAATTGGCTGGATCCAAGCAAATAAACTTAGATAGTGATGTTGAAACAATAAATTATGAAACTTTAAAACGTTTTATTCCCTCAATATTAATGAGTAATATTAAATATATAAGTAAAAAAAAACATAATAAATCAATATTTGAAAATGAGGAATTAATTGTTAAGAATAGTAAAACTTGGATAAGTTTGTCTGAATTAAACAAAACAAAAACAGATATTATTGAACAAAATCATAAAAATATAAAATACATACACATATTCAACTCTATTATATCTAATAGTAATAAAGCCCAAGAATCTAACTCTATAAATGCTATTGTAGATAAAAATCTAATTTATAAGTTTGTTAAAATTATCTTCAATATACTTATACCAACCGAATTTTATAACCATTCAAAGAATAAAGTAATTTTTTTTAACAATATTAAAAAGTTATTATTTGCAGACACAAACCAATACTATGATTTTAAAATTTTAATGGAAAATATTAAAAATGTTAAACAAACAGATAAATTTACAGAAATACTGTTTTTTTGGTTATATTTCAGACTCTTGCCTTCATTAATAAAGCAATTTTTTTACGTTACAAAGTTAAACACTGATTATAAACTTATTTTTTATAGACATGATGATGCATTACATTTCTTAGAACCAGTTTTCAAAGAATATATTAATGAATATTTTACAAAAGATGCAATCAAATGCGATGGTGATAAAAGCTATCATGACAAATCCAATGGTTACTATCATTGTCATTTCAGACCGGTACTGAAAAATTTGAAATTAGTAAACAATTTTCGATTCTTAACTATTCCAAATCATAAATTATCTTTAGGTGGTAATAGAGAACACTATTATTTTCAACAAGATAATATTATTCCTGTTAACAAAACATTAACTCATTTAAGAAAAAATGTTTTTCCTGTAATTTTCAATGACCAATTTCCAACAATCAGTAGTATTGATGATGTTATGGAACAATTTAAAATTTTCAAATCTAAAAGAAGTGAAAAAAACAAAAAATTATACTACATTAAATTTGATGTTAAAAATTCTTATGATTCTGTTTCAAAAGAATATCTTAATGTTATTTTGGAAAAAATGTTTTCAACTTTAAAAAATCAAGATTTTTATTTAACAAATGAAAACTATGTTGTATCATCTCAAAGGATTCATACTAAAAACAAAAAAATATCTGAATTTAAAGTGAATAAAAAAATTGTTGTAAATAATAGTAATCATAAACTTAAACAAAATAAAAAACGTAAAATGAATAACAATATTAAAACTATTGAAACAAATGACTTTTATGTTAATAATAGCGTTAACATTTTACAAGAAGTTCCCAATATAAGAAAATACACTATTGAAGGTATAAAATATGTTATCAATAAGGAACTGGATTCCACTATTGTTAATATTGGAAAACATTGCTACTTCAGAAAGAAAGGTATAGGACAAGGTTTATATTTTTCAGGAATTTTATGTAATTTATTCTATGACGATTTAGTTAGAAATTTTAAAGATATTTTATTAGATGAAAATGAGTTTTTTGTCAGATTTATGGATGATTTTTTGATTATTACTGAGGACTACACTAAGATCAATGTTATTAAAGATTTTATTTTACATAATGGGTTTAAACAAAAATATAATGTGGATATTAATATGGATAAGCTGGAATTTTCAAAATATTTTTGCAATGAGGTAAATAGATTTTCCTTTATTGGTTTAAATTTTGATCTTGATGAAATGTCATTAACAAAGGATTCAAGTTTGTTGAAAATAATAAACTATGATCACTTACCATCATATAAAGAGATTTTCAATAAATTAATTATGATTTTTAACTTAAGATTATCTAGTAAGTTTATTTTTTCGTTGGAACTGAATAGTTTAAGTGTAATTGAAAAATATATTAATGAAATAGTTGAAAATATTGCAAAGATGTTGCTTTCATTTATTCTTAAAAATAAAAATTTGCAAACTAAAGATCATTTTTTCAGAAAATTTTCAAATAACCTTATAAACATGCTTGCTGAATCTATAAATCGACAAAATCAATTTAAATTTTTTAAAGATAAAAACTATTATAGATTTAATAAACTTTGTTTTCAGAATGAATCTTTTGTAAAAAATAATTTCATAAAAATTTTATTACAAAAAAAAAATGTAAAAGCTTGTTCTCAATTTTTAAATGTATTATATAGTATGTAACAGTATAAAATAGAAGATTTACTTATTTATTTCATTAAACTTTTCATGTTTTTCTATAGCTTCAACTCTAGATTGATGGTCTGGCTTCAAAAGCTCTATGTCTTGCAATAATTGATCTCTAACACCATTCAATTCACCTGGTTTGACTAATGGTAAAAGAACCTGCTTTTTTGTAGCACCTTCGGTCTTGCTATTCTTGCTTCTCTCTTCACTACATAATATCACTAGATCTAATGTTTCTTTACATTTCTCTAAATCTGATTGTAAATCCATTATCAAATCTTCTTGTAAAGAAAGCATTTGTTGTTGATCACAGATTGATACTAGTTGTGCTTCCCATTTACTCTTCAATTCTGGTTTATTGTCTTTAATGAATTGGTTGAAATCAGTTAGTGTGACTTGTGTGTTTTCAAGTTCTTTTTTAATAGCCTCTAGGTTGGATGTTTTTGGTTTGACACCTCTTACAGCTACATCTTTTCTTAAAATTTCTATCACATCTTGCAAATCATCAACTCTATTTAAAATGGCATCACCATCAGAAGATATTTTTGTAGAAGTATTATTGATATATTTCAAATCAACAACTTCCTTCAAATCATCATTCTTTTCAGCTTCAGAGACTTGTTTCTTTTTCAATATAGCAATTTGAGATAATGAATGAGCAAGTTTTGTTTCAAGTTCAGCAATATCCTCCTTATGCTTTGCATCCATTTTCACAACTTCTTTTCTTAAAATATCATTTTCTTCCTCAATCTCTTTAACTTTTGAGACATCAGGAGCTCCAAAATCTAATGGAATAACATTTTGATCTGTTTCATTATTATTGATGTTTTGATTTTTTATTTCTGTTTTTGTCTCTATTATTTTTTCAAATTTGGATAATAAAATGTGATGTGACTTTTCAATATATTTTTCAATCTTTTCATAAAATTCTATATCATTTGATTTATTTTTAATTTCTTTACTAGTATTATTTTGAGTACCAATTTTTTGTTGGTCTTGTATAAATTCAATTATGAAACCATCAGTAATATTTTCCAAAGCATCTGTTTCATTAACAATATCATAAGAAATTCCTGGATATTTTGGATCAACAAATGTGAATTTATCTGCCTTTTTTTTCTTTATACTGAATTTTTCAGCAAAAAAATTTTCTAGTGTTGTTTTCACTGGGAAAGTAGTTTCAATTCTTATTGTATGTCCATTATATTTCAAAAAAAGAGTGATGAAACTATGTTGTTTGTTAACTATAGGTGAAATAACTCTAACTTTTTCATTAATTTCCAAATTTGTATGGCTCATTGATTTTTTGGAAACATTTTCTTTGTTTTGAACAATTTTGCTAGAATTAGTTGTTGTAATTTTTGATTCTGATTTTTGTTGGTGAGTATTTGCCATTTTGTTTTTCAATATAGCTGATAATTTATCACCATTTTTGTTTAATTCACCACTAGTGTTTCTTTTTTGAGCAATTTCATTACTTAAATTTTTAGACAACATAATAGCAGGTGATTCGGATGAAATAGGAGTTGAGTCAACAGTAAAATCAGAGGAAGAAGAAATTTTAGCTTCATTTATCATTGATTCATTTTCACTTGGTAGAGGTTCCTGACTTTCTTGTAAACTGTTTTGTTTTGACAAGTAATAAGCAGAATACCTTTTAGATGCTCTTCTCTCAATTTTTGTTTCATTTTTCAATTCCTTGATAACTAATTTAGAACTGAATGATTTTGTATTAACATTTGATTCATCTTCGTCTGAAAAATCATCAAAATATTCTTCTTCATCTTCCTCATCATCGTCATCATCAAATCCTGACATACTTAAAAATTTACTTAATTTCTTTTTTTTCAATTCTGATTCTGGATCAAGTTTTGATTTTGATGGTTTGGTGGAAGAAGAAGTTGAATGATTTTCACTTGGTTCTTTGTGTGCAGATTGTAAAGATGAAGAAAAGGGAGATATATATTCATCTTTCTGTATAATAACAGGTCCATCTTCTTTCTTCAATTCAGAAGTTATTTCAATATTTGGTATATCAAATATTTTAGATTCATTTGGGTCAAGACTGTCATTTGATGATTCATACTCATTGTCAATTTCTTGATCTGATGTATCAACAAAATTTTTTTCAACATTATTAGCAGCTTCTTTAACTGGGCTTTCTGATCGGCTATTTGCTAATTTCAATGAGCCAATTGATTCAGAAGATGAATTGTTCTTAGAGTCAGTATATTCTTTTTCCTCTATTTTCTCCGAGTTTAAATTATTAAGAATAATTTTTTCTTTTTCTTTTTCTTGAACTAATTTTTTAAGTTCAATTCTTTTTAATTTAATAGTGTTCAGTAAATTCTCAATAATCTCTTTTATAGCTGGCCAGTATTTATCAAGAGATTCATTAGAGGGTTCCTCTTTTAAAGCTTTTTCCAAAATGAATCTCAATTCCTTGGAAACATTTCTCATATTGGACATATCTATGCCTAGAGATGTAAATTGTTTTACCACTGTTTGAAAATCATTACCCAAATTTACATAGTGATTAGAAATAGATTTCTGTGTTTCTAGTTTTTTGGTCCATCTTGTCAATGCTTTCAAAAAAACTTTTGTACTATTGATAAGATTAGCTATATTAGTCGCTAATGGAACATTATTGACAGATTTAGATGTATGAGAAGGGCTCATTATTGAAATATTAATATTTTTTTTTTGGATATAGTTGAAGTATTTATATAAAATTGTAAATATCAAACAAAGAGATTACTGTGAAAAATAACAAAGTTTAAAATAAATAAACATAAAGAGGGACTTATAGGAGTGTTAAAAAAACTCTGCACTATTTATTTTTTTTTTTTTCATATTTTGAAACATGGAAACAAAAAAAATTAAACAATGAAATTTTTAATACTCAATATTAATTAAACACGTGATACTATGTAAACAAGCCAAGCAAAAAATAAACTATTTATATATACTTCTGAATCAATTTAATAAGTAATATATAAGAAAATAAACTATTAATTCCTTTTTCCTACTTTTTATTAGTTTTAATCTTGTTGTCAGCATCCATTTTATCTATGCTTTGCTTGATATTAACGCATTCAAGCAAAACCCCATTCAAAAAGTTGTAACCTTGAATCAAATTTGATGTCATCATTATAGGTTTTGGTGGTATTTCCAGTTCTTGATATAATTTTTCTATTTTACTTTCAACAGAAGTTCTATTAGTAGTCAATTTACTAGAATTCAAAGATATTCCAGACTGTGCGTACATATTGGAGTTTAATTCTATGTGAAGTTTATCCTTCTCGAAATCAGTCAGATGTGATATCAATTCATAAATCATTTCATTCTTAGTGTTAGCTTGTGTAATATTATTTCCAGCTCTTTTAGAAAGGCTAGATAGTATAAAGTTAAGTTTATAAGATTCTTCATTTGTATCATTACCATCATTGACTGTGTTATTGATATTATTACTACTTGAACCACTATTAATATGGTTATTAGAATTGTTTGATTCTGGATCTAATTTCTGTTTTTGAGATTTAAATTTAGAAAATTGTAATTTCCAAGGATTTTCAGGGAATTTGCTGAATTTGTTATTATTGCTAGCAGAAGATCTCATTTTCATTAAACTCTTGTACAATTGAGAGAAACCGGATGCAGATAAAAACTGTTCTGGAATGAAATTTGATTGTGTCTTTGGATAGTCTAGTAGTTTTACAATGTTGTCTCTTTCTTCTTTTATTTTCTTGCTTGTGACTTCAAACTTCTTTGCTTCTAAAATCAAAGCTTCTTCTTCAGCTACTTCTGCAGCAGATCTATTAAATAATCTTTCCAAGTTCTTTTGTCTGTTTATATCTTTTTCTAAATCAAAATTTAATAAACTATTCATTTCACTTCTATTGTTGTACTGGAAAAATATAGTACAACTCTTGTAAAATATATACTTGATCTCTGGAACAGATAAAGATATTTTCTTAGTTCTGTTATCAATATTAAATCTGTCTTGTATAACTATCCATTTTAAATCAAATTCTTTAGCAAGTTCTAAAATTTGTTCAACATTTTCAAAGGATAATAATTTAAGTTTTTCATTCAAAAGTATATTAGCTTCAAGATCATAATCTGGTTCTTTAAGTTTTTCTTCTTCATTTTCTTTATCCAATTGTGCAGAAGATTCTTTATCAACATCTCGGGTTTCTGTTTTTTTATCTTCAGAATCCATATCAACATCTTGAGTCTCACCATTTTTTTTCTCTTCATTCTTTTCAGTACCATTAGCAGAAGTCTCTGCTTCTGCTGCTTTTTGTTTCTCTTCTTTGTCTTTCGCCAATTTTTCTTGTTCTTGTTTTTCTCTTTCTAACCTCTCTCTTTCCAATTTTTCCTTCTCTTGTTTTTCTTTTTCTTTTTTCAAAGCAAAAAGTTGTTTTTCCTTATCAAATTCAATCTTGATAGTTTCTTTAAGTTTTGGTATATGTGCTTCTCTATATTTTTCTACAGCTTTATTAAAAACATCAGCACTTATGAAATAAGGAATCTTATACTGGTGGTTATATTTGTCATATTTGTAAGTTATATCAATATCTGCATTGCTATTATCAGAACTACTTTTGATCCATTGTTGATAATAGTGATTATTGTGTTTGACTCTATTAGAAAACTTCCATTTACTAACAGGTTTAGTGTTTTTTGTTATTTTATTATTTGTGTTGTTTTTATCAATTTTTAATGAAGGAATTTTATCACCAATAGCATTATAAAGTTGTCTCTTTGTATTTTTCAAATTGTTTAAGGATATAGAGTTTTGATTAGTGTTTTCTGTGTTGTTACCATTATCCATAATATCCATCAAATCATTTTTTGAAGACATTTTGTAGAGATATTTTTAATATATTAGTTATCTATTTGGTTTGTTAGTAGTTTGTATTTATGTTTTTCTTTTATTTTTTTATTTTTTTTCATAAAAAAAAAAAATTATATTACCAGTGGAAGATGACAAAAAAACACATATATCTCTAATATGGTAACGCAAATGTTTTGATTCAATTTTTTTTTTTTTTTTTTAACAGAATCCTCAAATTTCCAATACAAAGTTTTTTTATTTATGTTTTTTTTTCAACAGATTAAACACGTCTTTTTTTTAAAAAAAAAAAATATTTTATTTATACAAGCATTTAAAAAACAACAATATATAAATAACCATTGGCTAATTCATTGTTTTATTTTATTAACTTTTCACTATATATATATACAGATGATAAAACTTCTTGGCAAAAGTTATAACAAATGTTATAATATCATCAATACACCATTATTCAGAGTATGGGTTTTTTCCATCTTTGTAAAGCTCCTGCTAGTGAATGGCTATAGATCTACTGATTTTGAAGTTCATAGAAACTGGCTTTCAATAACTTATAGGCTTCCTTTAAAAGAATGGTACTATGATACAACAAATATCTGGACTTTAGATTATCCCCCTTTGTTTGCATATTTTGAATACTTTTTATCTCATATCACCCCTAATTTCGTTATCAAAGATGGCTGTTTAGATTTGATGTCTGAAAAAATTAGTAGTCAAGTATATGGGGAAACAACAGTCATGTGGCAGAGATTTACTGTTATTTTATCAGAATTTATTCTTTATCTATCTTTAAGATCATTTTCTCTATTGAGTAATACTAATTTTTTGGTTTGTAGTAGTATAATATTAAATCCAGGATTTTTCATTTTAGACCATATTCATTTCCAATATAATGGTTTTTTGTTTGGTCTTTTTATAAGTTCAATTATTGCAGTTAAACAGGAAAAATATTTGAAGTCTGCTTTGATGTTTTCTATTAGTTTATGTTTCAAACATATTTATTTGTATTTGGCACCATGCTATTTTGTTTTTCTTTTAAGAGCTTACTGTTTGAATTTTGATAACTTTGAATTTAAAACATATGTATCATTAATTCAAATAATCCAATGGAAAAATTTGTTTAAACTAGCTGCTGTTGTGTTGTCAACATTCATTATTACATTCGCTCCTTTCATCTACATTGGCTACACTCTTCAAGACTATCAACAGATTCTATCAAGATTGTTTCCTTTTAGTAGAGGTTTAACACATGCTTACTGGGCACCAAATTTTTGGTCAATATATTCAACAATAGACAAAATTTTGACAATGTTGGTGAAATATTTGAACAAATTGAAATATATTGGATCCCTCCGCAAAATTATAGATATCCCCCAATTGATAGTCCAAATTCAATTGAATGAGACTGCAAATAATGGCTCCAAAGGGCTTGTCTCAGATGTGACTTTTAATATTCTTCCCCAAATCCCACCAAAGATAACTTTTGCATTGACTCTTTTCTATCAGTTATTAGCACTCCTTCCATTATTTTTCAACTGTAATTTCAAAAGATTCATTGGAAGTTTGACTTTATGTGGGTATGGATCATATTTGTTTGGATGGCATGTACATGAAAAAGCAATCATGCTTATCATTATACCATTCACTTTCCTTGTCATCTTAGACAAGAGGTTGTTGACCCCATACATGCTTCTCACAAGCAGTGGTATTGTGTCATTGTTTCCATTGCTTTACACCTCTCAAGATTTCCTGATCAAAATTATTTATAGTCTGCTTTGGATGATTGTTTATTTCGTTTCTATTAATGAAGTCAGTGAAAGAAACTATGTTGGACAGGATAGAAGAGTTTGGTTTTTTGATAGATTGGCAATGATATACATTGTTTGTCTCCTTCCTATAGTCTTGATCTCAGGTGTCTTGGACATTTTCCAATTTGGGAATGGGAAGTATGAGTTTTTGAGTTTAATGCTTTATAGTTGTTATTGCTCCATGGGTGTTTTCACTTCCTGGATTGGATTGTCTTGGTTATATAATTTTGATGAACCATTATGGGTATAAATAAATTTTAAAGAAAGAATATATGAATTCATATAATAAAAATCGATATACATTTTTTTTTCAATATATATATATAAAGATATAATATCTTTTTATTTTAGGATTTCTCCTTTTCACTCTCCTCCTTTTCATCAATTTTTTTATTGCTCTTTTTTTCAATTATTATCCTTGGTGATCTGGAGATGGAATTACTATTGATTTTTATTGGATTAAAACTTTTGAAGAAATCCTCATTGATCAATTGTTCATTTTTGTTCATCTCACCTCCTCCACTACCTTTCATATCAAGACTGATTGGATGTTGTAACTTGTTTCCATTATTATTACTACTGTTGTTGTTGTTATTTGCTAATGGAGAGCTGTAGACGGCTTGTGAAAATGCTTGGAAAATGTTGTTGTTTGGAGACTGAAGCACAGAATCTATATTGAACATCATTCCTAATCCTTGTTGATTAATATCCCTGGCATTGGCATTAGGAGTTTTGTTTAAATGACTATTAATTGAATTAATATTATTATTATTGTTGTTGTTGTTATTGTTTAATGTTACATGTGTGTCTTTGTTATTAGGACTCATATTAAAGAGTTTTTGGTAATCATAGTCATCTACACCAAGATGTTTGTATTTTGAGGAAAATGGTGATCCCATAGGGAAGAATCTGGAGGCAGAGTTCAAATGAGGGTTCGTCATATTAACATGATTTAAACTTCCATAATTGAGTTTTGCATTAGGAGTCTTGTTCAAAATAGACATGTTCATTGGAGATAGCTCAAGTAAAGCAGGCAGGGCAATCTCCATTTCATCAGTATTCAGTTTCACAGCACTACTGTTTATATTAACAGGTGCCACTTGACCTGACTGAGGATTTGAGAACTGGGCGGATTGAGACAAAGGTGGAGTTTTCATCTTGTTATTTTCCAGGTGTGTGTTGATATTGTCATTGAAAGTTTCCCTTTCAGTGTCGATATTAATGTTTTGATGAGTCTCTTCTTGAACCAAATTACTATTAGAATTAAATTTTTTCAACATGGATAAAACTTTCTTTTTCTCTTCATCATTCAAAGATTTTTCGTTTAGCAATGGATTGTTCCAGTTCAAATAATCATTATTGACTGGTTCATTACTACTACTCTGTTCATCATTACTCAAAATCATATCAATATCTTTGTCACTATTATTATTGGTGTTATTATTTTGATAATTGTTTTGAGTTTGGCACATTGTTACAAATTCTTGTTTTTGTTCATCAATAGTTGCATTAGGATCTTCCATAGAGTCAGTGGCAAAGTTGTCTTCCAAACGGATATCCCCTTCTCTAAATTCATGATTTATTATATTATTATTATCATGATTAATTTCATCTTCATCAATTTTTTCAATGAATGCTCTTCCATTTTTGTCTAGTTTTAAAGAAAGTTTTGAAAGTTGTTTTCTAGTTGTTGATGTTATGGAAGAAGGTGTGGCTATAATAGAGTTTTTTTTTCCTGTACTACTATCAATTTTAATTATATTAGTACCTTTTTGATTATATGGAGTATCTAATTGAGAATTATGGAGTAAACTGTTTTTTCTAGATCGTTTCTTTTTGATTTCACTGATAGAGGAATTTGTATTGACTTCTTTATTCAAATTACTATTACTTATAGACGTTGAAACACTACTTTTTCTTGATCTTGTGGGAGTCTTTTGAGAATTAATAACATTGCTTGTAGACATGTATTTTAAAACAGCCTGTATATCCCCATTACTAGAAGAGTTAGTTATCTTTTTATTATTATTGTTATCATTATTATTGTTATTACTAATATTTGTTTTGAGACTTATATTTCCTGCAGATACACTTTTTACAACTTTCTTTGGAGATATTTTATTAGTATTACTACTGTTATTATTTTTAGCTGTCCTTTTCACTTTTTTATCAAGAGTTGGGGAAATATCATTTTTACCTATACTCTCCATTCTCTTTGGAGTATTAAAAGAATTGATACTATTAAAACTTTGAGATTGAGGGATAGTAGAGTTTTTAGAGGGAGAATCAAAAGTCATTAAAGAACCAATCTTCATGACAGTCTTCCCACCTTTCTCTAAAAAACCTTGTCTTTGAACTTTCAAAGAAGTTGATGCCATTGGAGATTTCATAGGATCATTGTATTCTTTGATTATCCTTGGTCTTCCCCTTCCCCTTCTAACAGGTTGACTATTATCAGAATTGTTGTTATTATTATCTTTTTCTTGTACATTACTATTATTATTATTATTGGATTTCTTTTTCTTTTTGTCTTGTTGTTTTACAGGAGTGACACCAAATGTTTTATCATATTGAACAACAGATTCAGTTATAACAGGAATGATTGTAGAAAAAGATTGTTGTTGAGCTCTCACTATTTTCTCTTCATCAGACAAAGCCATTATGTAACCTGTTATACTAATATTAATTTATTTTTAAAAAATAATAATAAGTGTGTTATAGATATATTAAAAAAAAAAAAACTAAATTGTTGTTGTAAAAATAACATATAAGTAAAGTGTTAATTAAACCTAATCAGTGTTATAAAACATATAAAAAATATTTATATATATTTATATTGTTTTACTGGTGTTAATACATATATTATATAATCATTAAATAATAATCATTAAATAATAATCATTAAATAATAATCATGTATTATCAATTAGAGATAAAAATAAAGAATGTTTAGCATATTATTATTTTCTGAAAGCGAAGAAGAAAAAAAAAAGTGTATTGAAGATTTATTTATTTTTTTTTACTATATCTCTTTCCTCCCTTCTAATAATAATAATAATATTTTTATGTGGACAAAAAAAAAAATAAAAGAACTAGAACAAATTTTTTTTTATATAAAAAACTGTTAGCATAAATATATATATATATATATATAGATAATAATAATTATTGTATGTGAATGTATAATAATAATTTAATGAATATATATTATAATATATATAAGTATAATTATATTGTATATATTACCCTCAAAATATATATATAATGTATTGTTGTTTAAAATAGAATATATATATATTTATATTTGTATATATATATATTTTTTTTTATTGTTGGAGATAATTATTAGTATTATTTTTATATACTAGTCACGTGTAATGCTCTTATTAAGATTCTATCTTTTGTCGGGTCTAAAAATAATAATAATAAAAAAAAAACAATAATAATAATAAATTTTAAATAACAACATAACAGCATATGACAAATATATATATATATAAATCTTGTAACCAAAAAAAAAAACTATCATCATTATATATATATATATATTATCTTTATTTTTTTTTATTTAATGCTTAATGCAACTTCAAAAGCTTATTAATAATAAAGAAGTTTCTAATATAACATCAATAGAAAATACTTATTCAGATTTAGTTAAAGATAATAGTAGTATGAATGATAGTAAAATAGATGTTTCTTCTTCCTCTCCCTCAAAGACTAACTCTCTTTCTATAGATGCTAATAAGGAAAAATATTCTTGTGATACTTGTAGAAAATATAAAAAAAAATGTTCTAAAGAGAGGCCTGCTTGTGATAGATGTAGAAATAAAGGTTTAGAGGCAGAATGTTTCTATCCAGGTAAAAGCAGAAGAAGAACTAAAGCAGAAATGAATATAGCAAAAGGTAAAGATAGCACTAGCAATAATATTGATATTAATGATTCTTTAAATGGTGGTGTTAAAAAACCTTTACGTAATAAAAATAGAACACAAAGTATTGATAATAAATTGAAAAAAGAAGAAGTGATTTTACTTACTACTGAATCTAAAAAAATAAGAAATGAAGAAAGGAAAGAGGAAGCCAGAAATAACTCTTCAAGAAGCAATAGTTATACTCCTCTCTCCACTATCAACAATGGAATCAAAAGTTTTTCATATCAAAATACAACTTTTCCCTTTCAACAACCAAACTCTGCAAACTCTCTTTCATCTATTATAAAAGCTGCAAGATCTCCACCAGTGATTTCTCCTCATCAAAATAGTCTAAATTTTTTGAAATCTCCTCCAAACTTTGGAATCAAAAACAACATGAAACTTATAAATTCTTATTCTCAAACTATCAATCCAGTAATCTCAACAGAGACAAACAACAACAACAATAATAGTAGTAGTAATAGTGGTAGTAATAGCAATTCTATTCCTATAGCAGCAGCAAATATTCAATATGAAACAATCGCCTCAATCTTCAAAGGAGGACAACCAAACCCAATCAAACAATACACAATCACAAAACCATTTGTCATTAAAGCCATAAGCGCTTACTTCTTGCATAACCACAGGATATATCCAATGATAGATAAACTGAAGTTCAATGAACGTGTCTCCCAAATCGGTGATAATTTTGCCGAATTGGAAGCCATCGCTGAAAATGATGATGAAAATGAAATTTTCAAGTTCATGCTCTATTTCATGCTTGCCATAGGTGCCACAACATTACAAAGGGCAGGCAATTTGGAAGATTCACTTGTAGGCATTGATGAATATTTAGCTTTTTTGGCTATGAAACGTTTCAAAATTGTTATGAAGTATCAAAAACTTGATACCATTCGATGTCTTATTTTGCTTGGTGTTTATTCCTTTTTTGAACCTAAGGGGATCAGTTCCTGGACCATTGGTGGTGTCATATGTAGACTTTGTATAGGTTTAGGTTTGAATAAACAGCTTGTGGGTAAAAAAAAGTTGAGGTTTAATGAAGTGGAATTGGAATTGAGAAATAGATGTTACTGGTCTACTTATTGTTTTGAAAAACTTGTTCATCTTTCTTTATTAAGAGGAGATGGTGGTTTGGATGTGAATGACAGTGATATTCCTTTACCTAAAGCCCTTTTCCCTGAGGAAGAGGATGATATGAAAGTTAACAATATGATGATCAATTTGAGAGTGCTTGAAAATAAAATTTTCCAATCCCTTCACACTATAAAAGCTGGAAACAAATATAAAGATGCAACAATGGAAAAAAGACTTCAACTTATAAACCAACTACAAACTGAATTAGATGAAACTTTTCAGAAATATAAAGCTGAATTCAAAAGCTACAATTCTTACCTTTCAAATCCAAATTGTGTGTCTTCTTCTGCTTCTTCTGCTTGTGGTGATGTATCCTTTCATAGATCTGAACTTTGGCTTGTGATGAGATATGAACAGTTCCAAATCTTACTTTATAGACCATCAAAAGTATTGCCAAGATTACCTATGGATATTCTGACAAAATTGGGAACAGTCTGTCTATCCTCTTTAAGACACAGTTATATGCTTTATCAACAGAAAAAAATGCCATACAACTGGGTGACTCTTTTCAGAGCTTTAAATGTTTGTAACGCTACTTGTGTCTGTTTATATAACTGGTCTATTAATTTGAATGATTGTGAAAGAGATTTCAAACAGATCATAGAAGTTCTTTCCAATTTTGGTCCTAAATGGCATGCAGCAAAGACTTTTGCTAAAGTCTTTGAAAATATTTCTCAATCTTTGCTTCAATTTTCACTTCATGTAAATGAAAATAATGAAGAAGAGCTTCAACAATTGAATTATGATCTGTTTGGTCCAAATAGTGAATACTATGATATCATGGATGAAAACGATGTTGATATCTCATGGTTAGATTTCATCAAAGAATAAGAAGAAGAAAAATTATATATTTATATTTATATATTGTATGTATTTGATATTGTTTTTATTTTCCTTTTAAAAACATATATGAATTTATTTAACCTGTAATTACTTTAATTAATTATTCATTTTTTTTTTCTGTTTTAAATTATTAATGGCATGCTAGAGATGAGGCTAGAGAAGTAGTAGTTCCACTATACTTGTAATACCCAGCAATAGCACCTAGAGTCATTGATGCCATTAACCAACCATTGTAAGTCATGAAAACAAGCATTAACATAAATGAGTAGAAAACCTGGAATCCATAAATCAATGATTCATATTTACGTGCACTGTTGTTCTTGTTATCTTCATAATCTCCATTGATATTCTTTCTCAATTTGTATTGACTGAACTTCATCTTGAAGTACTCGTAGAAATAAGAACTGAAAAAAATCAAAATACATGACACAAGCATCTGTAATTTTGTTCTTATATGCCATTTAGATGTTATTATACAAGTGTTTTTGTATTGCCAAGTGAAAAGCATTGACATGGAACACATGTCTGACGGCATATCGTCGCCACTACCTGGCATATCGTGCATTGAATGATCCATTATTTATTTCAAGTATATAAAAAAAGTTATGTTATAAATTTCTTTCTTGGTTTTAGATCAAAAAAAAAAATTAGGTGTGTAATTGTAATTATAAAGAAGCTCTTTATTTATTTACATGTATATTTTGTTGTTATTTGTTAAAAAAAAAAAAATAATCAAAATATTAGATATAAACGTTGTTGATTATATATTTTATTTTTTTAAGACCGATGAGAGAAATGGAATGAGGTGTAAAAAATAAAAAAACTAAAATACAATTTTGGCTGAATATATCACATGAGCAATTACAAATGGAAATAAATAACTTTAATCATTTTCAAAACAGCTCAAAAGTGGGTAAAGAAGTGTATTATAAAGGATTAACAAAAGACTCATTTACATATCTTAAATTTAAAAAACAATGTGTCTATTATAACAACAATTTACACTGAGTTTATTAAAATATGAACAAAAGGTATTTAGAAAAAAAAAAAAGAACTCATTTAAAAGGTGTATAAAATTTAATGATACTATCTCATATCCATAAATAAACAAATAATATCAAAAGAATGATTGTATCAAATATAAAAAACAATAAATAAAATAATTTTTAATTAATTATACTAATCTTTTTATAATCGTTTTAAATATTTTTGTTTTAATATCATTATTTTTTTTTAAGTTTTTTTTTTTTGTTTTTTTTTTTCTTTGATCATTAAGTCATAAAATAAGAGACGTTTTAAGTTATATAATATAAATATTTATATACATATAGTTATTTTTTTTTTAAATAAAATAGATAATTTTGCTTATCTTTAATTAGTTAATAAAAATTCTCCAATTTATAATTTGTTACCGTGGTGGAAGTTTCTACCAGCAAAGACAGCCTTGTTACCTAATTCTTCTTCAATTCTTAACAATTGGTTTAATTTGGCTAATCTTTCGGATCTGGCTGGAGCACCAGTCTTGATTTGACCAGTTCTTAAACCAACAACTAAGTCAGCAATGAAGGTGTCTTCAGTTTCACCGGATCTGTGGGAGACCATAACACCCCAGTTGGCAGCGAAGGAGTCGTTGGCAGCCTTGATGGATTCAGTCAAAGTACCGATTTGGTTAACCTTCAATAACAAAGCATCAGCAGCCTTCTTTTCAATGGCGGTTTTGATTCTCAATGGGTTGGTGACGGTTAAATCATCAGCAACGATTTGAACACCGGCAGTTGGGTAGAAGTGGGACCAGGCTTCCCAGTCATCTTCAGCAAATGGATCTTCAATAGAAACAATTGGGTACTTGGCAATCAAAGACTTGTATAATTCAGCCAATTGTGGACCAGTTAACCATTTGGTTGGGTCAGAGTTTGGATTCTTGAAGTCTAAGTCGTACTTACCGTCCTTGAAGAATTCGGAAGAAGCACAATCTAAACCAATGTCAACTTTACCGGTGTAACCAGCGGCAGCGATGGCATCAGTGATTAAGTCTAAAGCTTCTTCAGCAGTGTTGATATCTGGAGCAACACCACCTTCGTCACCGACGTTACCGGCGGAACCACCGTATCTCTTCTTGGTCAAAGATTTCAAGTGGTGGTAAACTTCAGAACCGATTCTTAAAGCTTCGGCGAAAGAAGAAGCACCAGTTGGAGCAATCATGAATTCTTGCAAAGCTAAAGCACCACCAGCATGGGAACCACCGTTAACAACGTTTAAGAATGGAACTGGTAAGACTAATGGACCCTTAGCGGAACCGTAAGATAATTCGTTTAAGTGAGCGTACAATGGAACACCCTTGGCAGCAGCAGCAGCCTTGGCAACAGCCATGGAGACACCTAAGATGGCGTTAGCACCTAACTTACCCTTGTTGGCAGTACCGTCTAATTCGTTCAAGAAAGCATCAATCTTTTCTTGTTCAGCGACGTCAATACCGGCCTTGATCAAAGCTGGGGCAATAACTTCGTTAACGTTAGCAACGGCTTTCAAAACACCCTTACCTAACCATTTAGATTTGTCACCATCTCTTAATTCTAAGGCTTCGTGGATACCGGTAGAAGCACCAGATGGAACGATGGATCTGAATAAACCCTTTTCAGTGGAGACTTCGACTTCGACGGTTGGGTTACCTCTGGAGTCGTAGACGGATCTAGCGTAAACTTTAGTGATAGACATTATTTTTATTGTTGTTGATTATTGATGTTCGGTTTTATATATAAAATTCGAATCTGGTTAATTATAAATATTTTTTATTGTTAAATAATTTAAATAATTATAAAATAAATGAAGAAGAAAAACAGTAATGTAAATAATTTTCAATTGACTGAAATATGTGCTGTTTATATATGTTTGTTTCAATACTGAAATTATGATTTTTTTTTTTTCAAAAATAAATTAAAAAAAAAAAATTTTTTTTAAAAAAAACTTATTACTGGGCCTCTCAAGAAAAACTAATAGTGTTCCTTCTATACAGGGATTTAAAAAACAAAAAATTTATATGATGACTTTTTTTTTTTTGAGTGTGTGTATGTTCAAAATGAAAAAAATTTACAATAGTGGAATCTATTTGTGGGAAAAAAAAAAGTATGCAAACAAGTGGAACCACTTTCAATTCTCAACAAAATAATTTAGCTGTAAAAAAAAAAAATTTGTTGACAAGTTACAATTAAATCACGTGTAAATTATGATACATTATTTTTTTTTTTTCAAATATGAAAAACAGGAACTTTCAAATTTTTTATTTTTTTTTTTTTGTTTCCCTTCTTTAAATGAAAAAAGGGTACAAGAAATATTTCAAAAAAAAAACAATTTTTTTACACACACTTTCTTAATACAATAAAATTTATTAGTGTTCTTGATTTTTTGTAAAAGTTAATAGCATGCGGCTGATTCTATAACTACAGTAAAAAAAAAAAATACTGAACAATAATATTATTACTCTTTATATAACAAATATATATACTAATTTCATTTTAAAAAGTCAATACACCTTCTAAATCTCTTAAGAATTTTTTCAAATAAACACCATTCAAACCTTTTTTATCATTCATAATATCAATAGTATTATTGCCTTCACTATTCTTGGAAAACTCTGCATACACACATTCAATATACAACTGTAACCATTCATCAAAGGATCTTGTATACTTACGAAACTTCAATTCTATATTGTTAATCAAAATTTCTACCTCAACATCTTCCTCTGTAGATTGTAATATTTGTTCTAGTTTATGTCTTAAATGAGTTACAAATTTACAGAATTGAAATATTAATTGAATAACATTATATTCACAAGTTGAAATATCACTATTAGTCAACCAAATCTTAATCATCACATTTGTCAAATAATTGTTTAATTCAAAAACATACTCTGCTAAAGTCCCATTTGATTCTATATCAGGCATATCATTCGCAGCCAAGACTCCATTGTTGATATACTCTTGTAAATATTTTGTGAAAAATTTCATTTTATAATGTAATTTCTTGATCCCTAAAATATTCAATCTTGTATCCTTTATTGCTTCAATCCAAAATTCATTTTTATTTATTTCCAAATGAATATCCATCATTATTTTTTCCATATAATAATAGTGAAGCAATTTCCTTTGTACCATTTCAAGTTGCATTGCAACAGTTTTATTTAATATTATACTCAAAGGGAATGGAACTTCTAATTGAATCTTCATGAAATTTATACTAACAAGTTTGTTATTGTTTGTTTTTGAAGGATTTCTTACAAGTGACATATTGTCAAGTGGATAATCATTACTACCACTACCAGCGTCTGTTGATACTGTTGGAAGAACTAATCTTTTGAAATCTTGAAAATTTCCTTCATATTCTAATCTATGCTCTTCACCATTTACATTTGAGGAAGATTCCTTTTGTAAAAGTTTGAAATTGTTTATATGTTCCAAAACTGTAAGTTCATCAAACCTTAAATGCACCATATTAATCCATTCATTATCATTATTATTATATCCTTTGAATAAAAGTTGAAATGAGTTTTGTAAACTTCTCAAATTAAATTCTGTTGGGTATTTGGTTAAATCTAATAAAGAGTTGTTTAAGAATGTGGATAAATTGTAATATGTTTCCTTATTTTTACATTGATAAAATGATATCAAATCTGGAATCATTTTATTTATTTTATACTTGTTTTCAAAAATTTCTAATACTAATTTATTACTATCTTCATAATGTTTGTTTATAAAATATTGAAATTTGGCCCTATCTTCAAATATTTCCAAATCTAAAATTGGTAGTTCTGATAATGATTTTTCTCTAAATGTAACTTCATTGGATAATGTGCTTATAAAAATATGATAAAGATGTCTTAACTTCCCTATGACCAATATTTTCTTAAGCAAGGTTTTATCACTAAGACATGGTTGTACAAATTTGATCATATCATCTAAGCCATCTTTTAAAATATTAAATTTTATTTCCCATAGTCTTTCATTTCTCAATTTACTACTATATCCTAAAACATCTGTGATAAAGAAATCAAACTGAGAACCACAATCACTTTCTGGATACACTAAGTTACCATTTAAAATCCAATCATTAAGCAAGTAAATAAATCTTTCAAGCACCTTGCATCCAGGAATATAACTAGCATTATTATTATTATTGCTGTATCTATTGATTGTAAATTGGCTAAACATTTGCAAATTTCTTTTTTTGAATGGTATTCTAGCATAGTGCCATATCAAAGCTAAAACTGTGCTTCCCTGTGGTGTTTCTGATAATCTAGTATCATAGCTTATCCAATCATCATTTTCTTTATCCTTAGTAGTTCCGTCATTAGATCCATTTTCACTCTCCATGCCCTGGTTGTAATCCTTGTTGTCTCTTAATGTATTCATAAACATTTGGAATTCCGCTACTTCTCTATCAACTTTCATTTTATCATTTAATTTAAATATGTATTCTTCAAGTACTTTAACAGCATCCATAATCATAAAATACTCTTCTAGATTATTTATTCCATTCATTATGCTGGCAAGTGCCATTGTATTGCTTGTATTATTCACAGTATTTATGTTACCAGAAGCGATATTCAAGTGGTCATTGTATCTTACTAATATTATATTTTTAACTTCTTTTTGACAATAATCAACAATAGATTGTCCCAATTTGTCTGGTCCTGCCAGTAATACATTTTCACAAACTAACTGCAAGTAATATACCATTTTAGCTAAAGGAATGAAAAACCTGTTTAATAAATCTTTAACAGACTGGCTTAATTCAGCCAATTTATCAACATTCATTTCTATGGGGAGTTCTTGAAAATTTTTAAGCAAACCCAGTTTTAATACAGGATCATTTCTACAGGTACTATAACTAGTTGACAAAATCATCTCATTCCCCCTATTTCCATTAAAATTATCAAAATTATTAATTTTACCACTATTATTATAATTGTTTGTTTCTTTTGTAGGATTCAAAAATTGAAAATATTCTGATTGGTATCCCTGAATGAAAGATATAACATTCATGACAAATCCATCATTGAAACTTAAAACACTTATGTTGCTGTTACTATTACTTGTGTTATGAATTCCGCTGTTCACACTATATAATCTTCGCTGTTCTTGAGATGACGTTACTAATTCAGGATTTTGTTGTCCATAAAGATGAGAACTTTCATTATTCATCATCATTATGGTAATTGTGTTTAAATTTTAAATTGTATTTCTATAGAACTCTTCGGTTT
Organism: Hanseniaspora valbyensis NRRL Y-1626; assembly: GCA_001664025.1. Lineage (NCBI taxonomy): Eukaryota > Fungi > Ascomycota > Saccharomycetes > Saccharomycodales > Saccharomycodaceae > Hanseniaspora > Hanseniaspora valbyensis. The sequence goes on from LXPE01000006.1 coordinate 205,951, forward strand.
AATTAATAGATTATTTGATTCTTATTTGTTTGTTTTTTTTTTTCTTTTTTTTAACGTGTCTTTTTTTACTTAGATATCTCACAAAAAAAAAATCAAAAAAAATTTTCTATATATATAAATATTGAAACAAATATCTCTGCTTATAAAATTTCCTAATCAAGTAAGGCATTTGGCGTTTAACAAATTTCACTTTTCAATAAGTCACATGATGTAATTGCTTTTTTTTTTTACAAATGAATCACACTTTTATTCCAAATAGGAAATATGGTACATTTCGTTATTTTTTTTTTTTTTGCCACTTAAAACAAAATTCCTTGTCTAACAACTTTTCACTTTTAAAACTATTAAACAAGAAAAGAATATGTGAAAAAAAACCATACTTACCTTGGGATTAAAGCTGATGATGTATTTATTACATTGACAGTACTTTTCAAAGTTTTAATTCTACCTCATAACCAAATTGGCGATTTTTCAAAATCCTTCCAAGTTTCTAATAAGCATTAATTGTTTATATCTTGTATAAAGTTATTGTATCAAATTTTTGGTTTGATACTTATACAATACCTAACATTTGTGATATCATAAGTTATATTTCACTGTCAGGTTATGTGACTATTCTTTATGCAAGTATGGGGTGTGTTTATGTTGTTTTTTTTTAAAAAAGAGAATAATAAACACATTTGGACGAATCATATAAGTCCTTGGGATTGTCGTAGTTTTTTTCTTCCTTTCTTTTTATTATCATTTAATTTCTTGATTGAATGAGAAACAAAAGAAATTTGGGAGGGAAAAGACAGGTAGATTTTTTAAATGCTTTGCTGCCTATATATAAAAATTTCACATAATTTTATTTCTGAGATGTTGGGGAACAAAAAGATTGGAAAGATTTACATGTTTTGTAGTCTTTTTTTTCTAGAATTTTTTTTGTTATTATTACTAATTAAAAGTTTTTCTGTTTGTGGGGTTTTTGTTTGACAGTTTTAAAAAATATATTAAGAGAGGATTAGTGTTTTGTTGTATTTATTCTTCTATTAGGTTTGTGATATTTAAGCTGCTGGACAAGTTTTGGAAACATTACTTTACGGCGGCTTTTTCTTCATTTACTATTATGATAGTTGATATTTGATACAGCTATTATAGCTTTTCTTTTCTCTTTTTCTTTTTTTTTAAATTGTTTTTAAAACTCTTTGGAAATACTTTTTGGTAATATGTAAAAAGAATTTGATGATGAAAGAAAGGATTATTTATGTATATTTTTTTTTCAACAGTCTTTTTTGGGAACCAACATACACTATGATTGATTCTGCCATTATATTTTTCTCCGAACTGATCAAAATGTACTAGATTTAAGTTAAAAATCTTGAAAGAAAGAAATTGTTTAAAATAGAAGAAATTAAATGATTTACTTATTGTTTTTTTTTTTTATTCCTAACTTTATCGAGTATTTTGATTTTTTTGACTTTCTTCAATACGGTCATTAATGGATATTGGGTTTTAAATGATATTTACTAACATATTTTTTGTTAAATAAGGTTTTATCATCGAAATAGGGGGGTTTTGATCACTCATGAGGATTTTTTGAGAGTATACATTCTTGTGAGAATAGCTTTCGTCCTCGTCAATGAGATTGATTTATTAATAGAACCTAAAAGAATTGTTTGAAGTTTATCATGTCTGAAGATGATTTTTGTATGTTATTGGTTTTCGGATCTTTACTTGATTATCATCTTTTATGAAGATATATCTTCTAAATGGAATGCAAAGGTGATATTTTTTTATAAAATTAAAAAAGTTGAAATTGAAAAAAATAAAATTTGATTGAAAGATTAGGTTTTTTTTTTTGAAATTTTGATGAAATTATTAAAAAAGTTATGATTTATGGTTTACAATTTTTTAATTTTTAAACTTTTTGTTTTTTTGTTTTGTTTTTGTTTTTGCAAAAATTAAATGAACAATGATAGTTTAAGTTAAATCTTGTTCATTTTTTACTAGTGCAACAACCGATGAGTAAATACTGAAAGTTTTATTTTAAAGTCAAAAAGAGATGTTTCTTTATTGAAAGGAGGGGATTATGGTGTATTGTACAGTTAAAGGAGTGTCTCAATGTCACTAGCTTCTGACTTCATATGCTGTCTTCTTGTCTTGAAAGAGTAGAATTTATTTTTTACTCTGGATAGTCTCTTTAAACCTAATTTTTACTATAAAACTTTTAAATGCTTAAGAGATGTAATTAAATAAAGATTTATTTCTTTGTTTTTTTTATTATTTCTTTTTGAATTGAACATATTTTTTACATTTTCAACTTGTTGATTGAGTAGATTTATGGGAGTATCATTTTAGTGTTTTTGCCAAAAGGGAGCTTTTTTTTTTTTCTAACAAAAAAGAAGTTCTCTTGTACAGTCATTTCAATATAAACCTTTGCATTAGAAATAAAATGAAATTTTTGCTTTTTCTCTTTTTTTTCAAAGAGGGAAAATGATTAGGACAGGTCTCTTAATTTTTGGAAATTTTTTCTTCTCTTTTTTTTATTTATTTACTTTTTTCTCTAATAGTATTTACAAACAGGTGTTTGTATATTAATTAGAGTATATTATTATTTATCTATTATATATTTTATTATTGATTTTTTAAATTAATTAAAGACTTTAAATAGATTTTATCTCCGTCGTATTGTAAAACTAAATGTTTAAAAAACTTTTTTTTTTTTTTTAAAGTGGCAAAAAAAAAACACTAATAATAATTGTTTGAGGTGGCAAAATGTTTTATATAAATAAAAAAAAACATTAAACAATCTTAACCTTTAAATTAAACTCAACATTCTATAATATACAAGAAACACAATAAACAACCCATTGATAAGTATTATTAATAAATTTTATAATGTTTTTGACTAGATCTGAATATGATAGAGGTGTTTCTACCTTTTCCCCTGAAGGAAGACTTTTTCAAGTTGAATATTCTTCAGAAGCCATTAAACTAGGTTCTACAGCTATAGGTATTGCAACATCACATGGTATTGTTTTAGGAGTTGAGAAAAGAATAACTTCAACTTTATTGGTGTCAGACAGTATTGAAAAAATAATGGAAATTGATTCCCACATAGGATGTGCCATGTCTGGGTTAACAGCTGATGCTAGATCCATGGTTGAGCATGCAAGAGTCTCTGCAGTATCACATAACTTATATTTTGATGAACCAATGGCCATAGAATCACTAACACAATCTGTTTGTGACCTTGCATTGAGATTTGGTGAAGGTGCATCAGGTGAAGAGGAAAGATTAATGTCCAGACCATTTGGTGTTGCTTTATTGATTGGTGGTTTTGATAAATTAAAAGGTTATCAATTATATCATGCTGAACCATCAGGTACATTTTACCAATATAAAGCTAAAGCCATAGGTTCTGGTTCTGAAGGTGCACAAAGTGAATTGCAAAATGTATATAAAAACGATTTAACATTGGAGCAAGCTGAAATGATTGTATTGAAAATTTTAAAACAAGTAATGGAAGAAAAATTAGATTCTACTAATGCCCAGTTATGTACAATTACAAAGGAAACCGGTTATAAAGTATTGAGCGAAGAAGAAACAAAGGAGATTGTAGATATTATATATGAAGAAGAAGCAGCAGAAAAGCAACGTCAAGAAGAGGAAGAAGACGATGATGAAGACGAGGATGAAGATGAAGATGTTGATATGAATTAAATGCTTACCAAAAAAAGGAAAAAAATTTTACATGAAATAATTAATTAATTGAAATTTTATATAAGAATTGTTTATAAGAAGAATGACAAAAAATTAGAGCTTTATTTTTTTATATTGTTTTGTTTAATCTAGCAAATGGGAATACTCGGGAAAATCTTTAACTTTTTGTTCAAAGAATTTTTCCAATTTATTTGCATATTTATAATAAGATGTAGTCTCGTTATTATAAGTTCTACAATTATTAAATATTAGTCTAATATCTGCTATGAATTCCTCAAATGTTTCATATTTATTATTTTCCAATTTCAGCTCTACTGTACTCAAATCCATAGGATTTTTGATGAAAGTGTAATAATCTTGAACTTCATCTTTATTAACAGGTTGCAAAAATGGCCATGCAGAGTTGTTGTTTTGTAAATCTAACAAAATAGTTTGCATTGGAACAAAATGTGGAGATCTTTTAGGTCTTTGTGCCAGTAAATCCATCTCCTCTGACCAACCTGCTTCTCTTAAACCAGGGATATCAGTTAGTGGATTTAATGGTTTGATATTATTTAAATCTTTAAATTGTTCCAATCCTTCTCTAACTACATTAGTTTTGGAAATTTTAGCAATCTTTTGTCGAATGGCAGCTTCTTGTAATAATAGTATTTTACCCGAATCTAAGTATCTTATTTTTTCAACCATGGCACAATGCATTAGTGTACCACCTTCATAATCTTTTATATAACCCATCCAAACTTTTTTATCTAAACCACTAATATCTTTAGTAAATCCTTGCTTTTTGAAATAACCAATAGCATAATTATCAGCATATGTAAGGAAATGTCTTATTGGTGATGCATTTTTCACATAATCTTTCAAATGGTTCATCAAATGGGCACCATAACCTCTGACTTGTTCATCAGAGCTTATAGCACAAAAAACAATTTCTGCAAACTTTCTTTCATTGAATGGTTTATAAGTGATTCCACCAAGTACTTGCAATGGGTGTCTTATAATAGCTATAGATAAATGCGATCTATCAAAGACTAGTCTTGCAATATATTCTTTTGGCATTTTGGGTAGTTGTTTTTGGAAAATGTTTTTCAAACCAGTTAAAACAATCATATTCTCAGGATCATTATCTGAATTTACCACTCTAAATTCAATTTTACCACTTTTCTCTTCAATTACAGATGATCTCTCTTTATATTTCATTTTTGTTCCATCAACTATTAGATTTATGCTGAAATCTTTGCTGTCTATTTTTATCTGTGATGTTAAAAAATCTCTATATGCTGCCATTTTATTAGATTGCTCATCATTTTCATGGCTAAGTTTTCTCTTTTTTATTTTTCGATTTGATTCAACTTCATCATCCATCTCGTCATCTTCATCTTCTTCTATATCGTCGTCGTCGTCAGCATCATCGTCTTCATTTTCATCATCATCTTCTTCTTCTTCTTCGTCATCTTCATCGTCCTCTTCTTCCTCTGCAATCTCTTCTACTTCTTCTCCATCATCTGCATCTTTAGCTTCTTGTTCATCTTCTTCATCATTGGCAATTTCCTCTTCCTTTTCTACTTCATCTTCACCATCGTCATCAATCTCTTCTTTAGCATCAGTAAATTCATCATCTTCATCGTCGTCTTCATCTTCTTGCTCTTCTTCTTCTTCCTCTTCATCTTCTTCCTCTTCATCTTCTTCCTCCTCCACTTCCTCTTCCTCTTCTATATCTTCCTCTTCTATATCTTCCTCTTCATCTACATCTTCTTCCTCATCATTGTCCAAACTGAATCTTCCAT